>CM053785.1:496948118-497483118 GCA_028749045.1 Cupressus sempervirens
TAGATATAGTCAAAGGAAACTAGAAGAAGGACTTTGATAGACTAAAGATTGATTTTGCAGATTGCATATCTAGAATGATGAGCTGATCAACAATAGGTAGCAAGCTTTTGTGATACAGTTTTTGACACCTTTGTCATTGATGTCAAAGGGGGAGTATTAATTAATATGTAGAGGAAAATTATATAGATGTAAATGTATATGTAAGGGAGAGCTTATGTATGTATCAATGTAAAGGAGCGATAAGCAATGTAATGATCCATCAAAACATGAATAAAAATTTTATGTTTTGAAGGCAATTTTTGTGTAGTTATTTTATTTGTTTTTGTTATGTATGACATCATTTTGGGACTTAGTCAATTTTCTCAAATGTTTCCATCAATTCTAGAGGGGGAGACTATTGGAAATATGGTCAGTTAAATGTCTTGATGATTGTCATTTATGGAAACATATACTTAGTATTTCATTTGTGCATTCAGAGACAGAAAATTATCTAAGTATTAGACAAGTTGAAGTAGTGTAGTGAACAAATCTTAATAATACAGATGATGCACAAAGAGTTAGCTTATGTGCAGTTGAGGAAATCTTTGTGACACCTTCATTATGATGCAAACCAATTTGCATGTGTGTATGGTCAGTATAGTTCAAGTTATAATAAGTTTAACTATATTGGTATTTAATAGTGCATAATACATAGTTGTACAACTTTAGGAATTATTTTGGTTTTAAAATAATTACTAAGTCATGTTAAGTCGACTATGTAGATATTATTTTATATTATATCAAGCATGTGAAGACATGGAAGCCAACTAAGCAACAATTTGTGAATGTACAAGATATAAATAAAGATCTTATGTTGTGTATATAATGGGAATGTGAGTTGTGCAATGAATGTGTGTGATACACAAATATTGTGGAAATTGCATGATTAGATTTTACATGCAAACTATTGTGAAAACTATCTATGAGCCTTATGTGATGTGAAATCTTATGTAAGATCACAAAAAGTGTGAGTTATAGCAGCAAAGCAAGTATTGTATGTATATCTATTTTATGAAGGAATTGAATTGTATAATTGCATGTTAGGGTAGTGGGATCTTCTTGCATACATTGTAATTGATCTACCAACTCCTAACAAGGTTGAGGCTTCTAACAAGGACTTGAGCCACTATATGTACTTCATAGACTCATAACAAGGTTAATATCCTTAACTAGATCCTATTGTTTAGTGAATCATCTAGTGGGTATCATCCCCACTGGGGTTTTCCCTTGGCTAGGGTTTCCCTAGTTAACAAATAATGGTGTTATGAGTTCTCTATGTATATAGTTATATTTATTAGTTTAGCATTGTTGGTTTACTTTCATATGTAAGTTATAAAGTAATTAACAATATTCAGTTGTGAGAAAAAATTTGTAGAATATTGATTCACCCCCCCCCCCCCCCCCCCCCCCCTCTCAATATTATTTATTTCTAACACACCCAAGTTTAAAGAAGTAGTGCCAAAAACCATAACCAACACAAATCCACCACCAAAAAATAGACACATTAGCTAGGTGGAGAGTTATGTAGGTCCACTATCAAAGGCATAGACCAAGAAGCACAGAGTCCAAGAAACAAACCCATAGATCTTAGCACAATCCATGGTACAAGGCTGGAAGAGGGCATGTCCCAAGCATAGCATATGGTGATTCCATGTGATAGCAGGGCTTGAGGAAATTTTACAAAAGTGCTTCCAATAGTGAAACATGTTGCCAAAAGCCTCCCAAAAAAGGTGTGCTAGGAAAAGTGCACTAGTATGGAAAATTGTACCCAATAAGGACTTTCCATGATGTCTGAGACATACTTCCATAAGCACATCAAAGAGATGACATGGCAGGAGGAATAAGGAGCCCATCATGTCAGGGGGTTATAGACCTATGAGAGAAGAGACTTGCATGTCCCTAAACAAAAAACAAAAAATCATCTCCCCTTAATTTTTTGATTAAAAACTTTTAAAAAAATCATTGCCTCAAAAATTGTGCCCAGATAAAAAGATGATATGGGTACAAACAATTTTTGTCTTAGATTTCAAAAGCATCCAAACTGGACATGTTTTATATGGAAATGGGGGTTGTCGAGTGCTCTCATCTCAAAAATGATATTTTTTTGAGCTCAAAGTGCCCCAAAAAATAGTGGCCCCTAGATCCAATAAAAAAATTGTTGAAAGCTTAGATCTAAAAATCAATGCCAAATCTCTCATGAATAGAATAGGGGCATGAAGATCTAAAGCTCTGATACCATGTTGAAGTTGATGAAAGATCAACCCCATAGCTCCCAAAAACCTATCATAGAGAAATATAGTAGCAAAAAGCTATGGAGGATGGAACTACTAGATCCATAGATGAGATATTTTTTATGAGAAAAAAGATAAATTGCTATTATCAAGAGTGAATGAATTGGTTTAATTACAAAGAGAGATTGTCCTTATAAAGGAGATTGAAACCCTAAAAAGGTCTAACCTAGGCTACATAATAATGATTAATAAAATAATTAATTATTAAATCCCTAAAGTTTAGCTTAAGTAGAATAGAGTTAATTAGGAAATATCTAATTACTTTAATATTATTAAGTGGAGACAACCCCTAAATTCCTAAACCCCTGCTGGAGTTGATCAGGCCTAAGTATCATGCTTAGGGTTTAAAGGTGAGCCATAATTGGGGAGACATCATCCCATTTCAGTGTCCACTATTTTTAGAGTGTATGGTTTCCAAGGGAAGCCTCATGTCCTACCATACCTAGTGCCCTTAAAGTTAGGAATTGTTGAATTCTTATGGAAGATTGAAGGATTGGAAGAGAAAAAGTTGGTGTGAAGGTCTAGGGGCATAATGTTTCCAAATTTTATAGTCATCCATGATTTTGTGTTAACTAAAGGAGGATGGAGACACTTTGGTAAGTTTCTTGATAGATATCAAATGACCCAATCTCATTCTCATTTTATAGATCTAGAAGGATTTTTTGAAATGTTTAAAGAAAGAACTAAAGTAAAATCCTATGAATATGTATTTTACTTTCCTAGACATATAATTAGGAATGACTTCTCTTTACAAGAGGACAAAGTAAAGAAAGAAAAATAGAGAGTTTATAGTAGGGTTTTTGGAGTTTTTTGATGCTTTAGATAGAAAGGATGACCCTTTGGTTGATATCAAGTTTTAAGGAGATACAATAGATAAATTTATGCCACATTTTGTTGGGATCATGCAAACCTTAAATGAAAAGAAGTATGCACTGATAAAGGCACACCAAGGCTAGGACAAGGAGTTGGAGAGGAGAATGATGAAGAGGATTGTCATCAGTCTAGGGCAATGCACACTCCAAAGGAAAGTCGGGTATATAGTTGCTAGAAATGTGGAGACACATCCTATGCCATTTTATAAGGGGAAACATTTAGAAAGCCTATCCTCAAAACTAGCAACAAAAAGATAGAAGATGGAAGAGGGATCTTCATCAAAGGTAGAAGAGTATTCTCCTTCCCAAACCCTATTCATTTTGATAATGAAGACTCCTTAAGGGAGAAATTAAAGTAGATGGTAGGTCAAGATGATCTTCTAATAACAACATCAGATGTAGAGGAACAAATGCTTAAAGATCCCCCAATGTCACTCTTAGCTGTTATTGTTGAATATTTCAAAGGGAAAGAGATGGATTCTATTGTAGAATAGGTTGCTATGATATTTTTGCATGATGACAACTTTTTAAAGTCTAGGGCTTTTATCCAATTTTTGTGGAGATGTAAAATATCCAATTTTGAGGCAAAGTGCAAAAGGATAAAAGCAAAGCAACCTAAAAAATAGGACTCTAAGATAGAGGAGGAAATAAAAGCTTAATTGATGCATGATTTCAATTAGATAACCCCTTAAGGGAGAAGGAAAATGTTCAAAGATTTAGGTTTGTTTATACTTCCAAAGTGTGACATTGCTAATGCAATGGTTTTTTATGTTATTAGGAAAGAAAAGGAGACAAAGTTTAATATAGAAGAAGAAGTTAAGAAATCCCACAAAGGGGTAAAGTATAGTATTGATCAAAAGGCCCTAGTGATATGGTCTATTCAAAAGAGGGACAAATCAAGACTCTAAGAAACTTTAGATGCAGAGCATATAGGAAGCCTAGTTGTATAGAGAGTCAGAGATGTAGATAGTGAAAAGGTCACTTGCATGAATAAAGAGATGGCTGATTTTGGTGTGGAAGTAGCAGTAAAGGATAAGAATAAATTCCTTGAGATGAATGCTAGCTTTGAAAAATTATTAGAAGATTATGATGAAAGAGGAAGAAAAATCTATGAAATGGAAAATGTCATTTCAAGACTACAACAACAAAAAGGAAAGGGAAAAATGGGGGAGAAATCTAGGTAGCTTATGATTGCAACTTCTCCTACTTCACCTCCTCTTATAGGGCCAATCATTAAGATCCTTGATACACCCCGACATCAAGAGTATTATACTGCCAATGAGTTGAGTGAGGAAAAAGCTAAACTCAGTGCATCAGAGGTAGAGTTGTAAATTCAATATGAGGACAGGGTTAGATATATAAATTTTTTCCTAGTAGATAGAATAAATTGGCCTCTTTTCTATTTGGAGATGTCAAGGTTAGTAGGAATTTGGAAAAATAATGACGCTACTTTGAGAGAAATTTTGAATAAATGGATTGATAGGGAGGATAATATCAAGAATTTATGTTTCACTTTCATTGACAAGATTGATGATTAGATTGAGAAAACATATGATCAAGCAAGTGATATACTGGATTTTGGTATAAAGATAGATACATTGCAAAGAAATATGAGAACATGTTTCTCCAAAATTGTTAGTAGGAATTTTGATCTTTTCCCTCATGTGCTAAAAGGCCTTGGCATTATAAGAGACAAAGAAGAATGGGGAAATTAATTAAAGCAAATAATGAGTATTAGGATGAATAATGTTGTCAATAAGGAAAATTATATTTGGTTTTCAAAAATTGTTGAGGAAGTAGTTAATGTCCAATTTTTCTTTGATTCTTTCCAAAAATGTTTTGAATAAATTAAGAAATTGGGAATAGACATTTTGAAGAGAGAGTAGGAAATCCTCAATTTCAATTGGCCAGATAACACTATCTTTGACAAGTGGATGGAAAAATATTCTTCAGCCTCAAAACTATTATAGGTGGTATCTGAGGATAAATTTATAGATAAATCCACTACTATTGAGGAGAAAAAAGTGTTTGATAAGGCCATTGAGGTAACCATGGTATAGTTGGATGAGACCAGAACACAACCACCACAAAATATTGAAGAGAAGACATTATAAGTGATTGAAGAAAAAGAAAGCTAGTTACCCACTACAAACACTATAGAATCAAATCATAGTGAAGTTAAAGAAGAAAAGATGGCCCCATAACCAAAGGAAAAGAAAGAAGATAAAGACCAATCATCAAGTATTGTGGTGGAACAAGAAACAAACAAAATAGAATAAACCCTACCACAAACCAGTGAATGAAGGAGCTATTCTTTTGTCAAGCAAAAATACCATGAGTGTTTTAGTTTCCTCATGCATTGAATAAAATGACATTTTTTTCTTGTTTGTAAATCTTTTTTTTAATAGTTATCCTTTTCCCTCTAAACCTAAAGCATGTTGCAACTCATGCCATATGAGCTCCCAAGGCTAGAGGAGTGGTCCAAGATTTTATTCTGAACAAAGTTTTGTTCATGTTTTGAGTCAATCTATGATAATATGTAATTTTGTTCCATAATTTGAATAGAAAGCTAATAGTGGCTTGTCTAATAGATTTTTCTCTAATAGGGATGGCCATTGAGTTGTATACAATTTCAAAGAAGTTAATAAAAAATACAGAAAGGTAGTTGCTCATCCTAGATCTTGTCTCTTCTTTTATATCCTTTTTTTTCCTAAGATTTAATGGAAAAGTTTATTAAATTTCAGTTGTAGTTCATTTTGAATTATATTTCAGTTTACTTTTGCTAATAATCTAATGGGTTATGTAAATGCTTAATGTAAATTGAAAGAGAATTATGTTTTCATTGAAGACTTTGATAAGTATGAGATCTAAAAATAAACATTGATAATCTTATCACAAAGTGTTAAGATAGATCTAGAAGTAGATGTCTAGTTCATGTGAGTTTACAGCCCAATAGATAAGGCACTGGTCATCCTTAAAGTTGATCTAGTTGGAATATCTTATACTATGAAAAAATGCATATAAATCAATCATTTTACTATTTTGTTATTAAAGATCCAAAATGTTAGCCTATGATTGATTCATGGTGTCTTAGGGTTTGATAAAGTAAGCATTTATCATCTCTTTTACTCATATTAGAATAATTAAGGCAATCATCTACTATTTTGGAATTCATGTTGAGAGTTTTAATTTTAAAGTAATAAATATTGAATTCCCAAATTTTTGCACCTAAATTTTGTAGAGTTCAAAGTAGACAAGACATCAGAGTCTTGTCAGTTGGTTCTTTTAATTTGTTTCTTTGAATGCCCATTATGGTCTCTAGCTAATTCCTAGGTATCTTGATCTTTTAAGAGGTTGTTAAAATTCTATCAAACCAAAAGCCAACAGATACAAAAGAAAGTATTGATGCAAACCCTAATACAAAAGGGATGAATAACTCAAATTTATTTCCTCTCACATCCACCTTAAGAGGGTTTAAACAAGAAGATATGCAATATAGATATGAGATATAAAGATATGAGAAAATAATAGATTATATAAAAATGAAAGAGAGGAAGCTCATAAACCTTGTGAAATAAAAACTTGAAAAAGGATTGTCAGATGACATTTAAAGGGGCTAATTCCTTCTCTTTGTGTTGAAAACTACACTATGGACAAGACCTAAAAATAATTCTATGATATGTCAAGGGAAATTTGGGTAATCAAGGGCAAAATGGAGCATCAGGGGTGCATTGCAACCTTGATTGACCATGTGTGACCTTGATTCTGATTCAAGAGCCTTGAAGAAAGTTGAATAGGGTATCTAGATCATTAGCCTATTCACCAATATGAGATTTGAAACCTATAAAATAAAGGATTTGTTTGTTTTTTGTTGGAGAGTTTTCCTTAGTCAAACCCTAGTTTAAGAATTAACCTTGAATTGAAATAAAGATAGGATGCTAGCAAGTAGTAGTGATAGATCTAAAATGAAGTAATGCATATCTATGAATATGCTCTTGGATTTAGAATATAAGCAAGCATGTAGATGTAATAGCTTTGACTCAACTTTAAAATCCTAAAAAGGGAAAGTGACATCAAAACCTTCATGAATGAATGTGATTGAAATCCACCTTAGAAATGCATGTAGAAAAATGTAGATCTTGAGAGAATGAATGTAAAAGATGCAACAAAGGATCTTGAATCTATGAAGGGAGATTTTGAATGTTGGAGTGATAGATCATGCATAAACTCATTCAATAGTTTGAATGCATGTTTCCTTGATCTTAAATGGAGAAATAACTTGAATGCCTTGGATTCTTGAGAAATTAAGAGCTTGGGTTATTTTTCTTGAACACTTGATAATGAGATCTCATAAATGAAGCAAATGAAAGGGTTTATAGAGAGCTCATAATTGACTAACTCCTTTAGGCCAACCTACCTAGGAATTAACACCCCAAAGGTACTCGAATATGAGACCTAAAGAGGAGACCCAAAATATGTACCAATTAGGGGTGTACTCCATCACTAATTTGCCCATCAAGGGTATATTGCACCCCTAAAAACTAGGTCACAAAACCTTTGGAATCCCTTCAGGATCTCAAAATAGGTCTGAGATATCTAGGATCAAGTACAAAATATGAGATATAATAGTTACCATGTGAAAAGAAAATTCCAAGTGGATAGATGAAGGAAATGGAGGACCTAGGAGGATAGATCCTACCTTGATCTTAACACCATGAAAATAGGAGCTTTAAAGAGGATATATTAGGTTTTTCCCCAATTCCACCTAGGATAAAGGATGGAAAAGGAAAGAAAGGGAGAGAGATGCAAAGATATTGATGATCTCACCTTAAAAAGGTGCTAAACCTTCATTAAATTAGAATGTTCCCAATTTAAAATGGTACAGTGAGAATAAGTGAGTTTGATCTTAAGTGGATTTGATCAAGAAGAGGTAGTGTTGTTACATAAATCATTCTTTCTACAACTCCCTAATAGTTACAAAAGTGAAATAGATCATTTTTTGTAAATCCTTTAATATGATGATACTTTACCTAGTGTTCAAAGTCCTTTATAATGGTTTCTCCTAACATGGTAAAGCTTCTAATAGGGATATAGGTAAACCCCCTAATAGGGTGATACCTAACAATGTCTTTGTAAGTCCCAATAGGGTTAAGCTCCTAACATGGTGTACTTTGGAATAGTACACAATTTGTGGGTAGCAATCCCCACTATAATTTTGATCTAGTTTGGGTTTCCCTAATACCAAACTCTTTGTTTCAACTTTATGGATGTTTTCATGTAATATTGTTAAGGGGTGGATCCTAATAGGTCATTTGTTGTAAATCCTTTTAAATTATGATACTTTACCTAATTTTCAAAGTCCTTTTAACAAGGCAACTCTAACAAGGTAAAGATTTCAAAAGGGCTAGAGGTAAATTCCCTAACAAGGTGAAAACTAACAATATCTTTGTAACTCCTTATAGGGTTAAGCTCCTAAGAGAGTGTACTTCATAAGAGTTCACAAGTTGTGGGTACCATCCCCACCATAGTTTTGATTCAAGTTGGGTTTCCTCAATACTAAAATCTTTATGTCAACTTTATGGATATTTTTATGTGACGAGTTCTTTCATGTACTATTTGTTAGTTTGTGGTGACTAATCAGGGAAGTACTATACATACTTCATAAATTCTTTGGGGTTAAAGGCATCGCCCAAAAAAAAAATTGTGCTACTATTCGCCAATGGTCGGCTACTATTTGCCAATGGCTAATATTTACCAATTGGCTATTTTTTATATTTGCCAATTTATGGCTGACATGTTGTAACTAATTTTAACCCTAAAATGGGAAAAATACTTGTATAAAAGGGCTTAGGGTTAAGGATTGTTTCATAAGGTGTGATGGAAAAATTGCTTTATGTGATGGTACTAAGCTATAAGTGATTACGAATTGTAATCGGGTTGTAATCACTAGATTGTAATACTATTAGACTTGTTGTTTGGTGGACATAGCCCATGGATTGGGTGAACCATGTTAAATCTAGGTGTCTTGTGTTCTTTTCTATGTGATTTATTATTTTCTATTATTGTTTATATTTGCATGTAATTGTTATTTCTGTCTATGGTTAAATCCTAACAAGTGGTATTAGAGCAAGGTTATTTTTTCAATTATCCTCTACAAGAAAGTCTCATGATTGAGTGGGAGTAATGGAAAACAAGAGTAACTAAGGGTTGACAAGTTTAATGGGTAGAACTTTCAGTTATGGAAAATGCAAATGGAAGACTATCTTTATTAGAAGGATTTATGGAAGTCGTTGGAAGGAAAAACCAAGAATTAGGGATCTATGACAAATGACGACTGGGATCCTTTAGACAAAAAGGCACTTGGAAGCATTTGATTATGCCTAGCACCATCTGTGGCATTTAATATTACAAAAGTGAAGACAAAGGAAGAGTTGACAGAAACCTTAAAGAAATTGTATGAAATGTCCTTCACTTCAAACAACGTATTTCTCATGAAGCATTTATTTAATGTGAAAATGATAGAAGGTGGATAAATTGTGGATCATTTAAATGAGTTTAATACTATTACTAATCAGTTATCTTCTGTGGGTATTAATTTTGATAAAAAAATTAGGGCTCTCTTAATTTTGTGTTCTTTGCCTAAAAGTTGGAATGGATTGGTAATGGCTATGAGTAATTATATTTTTGGATCTAAAAAATGATGATATGATCAGTGTTATTTTGAGTGAGGAAACTCATATGAAAACCTTAGGTGGATCTATATCATGAAGTGCTTTGAACGCACAAAGCAGAGGCAAAATGACTGAGAGAGGAAATAATTCTAGAAATTGTGAGAAATCAATAAGAAAGTCAAAGGGGAAGAGGTCTCAATCTAGAGGACTAAGAGATTGCTAGTACTATGGTAAAATAGGGCATAAGAAGAAAGATTATTGGACTCAAAAGAACAATGAAGGAGAAAATCTAGAAGGGAACAAGGAGAGAAATGTGGTCAGTACCAAATTCAAAGAGTATGTTTTGCTTCGGTCTTTAGAAAGTGTTGATGATTCATGGGTTTTAGATTCTGGTGCTTCATTTCATGCTACACATCATAGAGGTTATTTCATTGATTATGTCCAAGGGGATTTTGAGCTTGTTTATTTGGGGGATAATGAATCTTGTTAGATTGTTGGAAAGGAAAAAGTTAAGATTAAGTTGCAGAATGGGAATCATTGGCTACTACATAAGGTAAGACATGTTCCAAGGCTGAGTAGGAATTTAATTTTAATAGGGCAACTCGATGATGAGGGTTTTGTAGTTACTTTTAATGATAAAAATTGGAAGGTTTCAAAAGGTACCCTTGTAGTAGAAAAAGATGTGAAAGTAGGCATCTTATATCTTTGTGCAAGTCATATTATTCCTTCTACTTTAATTGTTTCAGAGAAAAATTAATGTTCAAGAACAGTTCTTGCAGTTGAGTGAGGAGAATAAATAGTTGTTGTAGATCCAAATATAGTGTTGTGGCATAACAAACTTGGGTGCATGAGTGAGAAAGGTATGAAAGTACTTCATTCAAAGAAAGTTTTACCACATCTAAAATGTGTTAATATGAATTTATGTGAAAGATGTGTGTATGGAAAACAAAAGAGAGTGAGTTTTGAGAAGATTGGGAAGGAAAATAAAAGGGAGAAATTAGAGCTTGTGCATACAGATGTATGGGGAATAGCTCAAGTATCTTCCCTCAGTGACTCTCATTATTATGTTAAATTTATTGATGATGCAACTAGAAAAGTATGGGTTTATTTCCTTAGATAAAAATTTGATGTATTTCAAACTTTTAAAAAATGGAAATGCTTGGTTGAAAATGAGACTGGTATGAAATTAAAATGTCTTAGATCTAATAATGGTGGTGAGTATTGCACTCATGAATTTGAAGATTATTGCTCCACTAATGGTTTTCGTAGACAAAAAATTATTCCAAGGACTCCATACAAAATGGAGTGGTTAAACACATGAATAGGACAATAATGGAGCATGCAAGGAGCATGAGGTTACATGTTGGGTTTCCCTTAAACATGTGGGAAGAGGTTGTCAATAATATTCTATATTTGATTAATAGAGGTCCCACTACTCCTTTGGGCTACGGTATTCTAGAGAAAGTAGGGACTAGTAAGAAGGTGAGTTATTCTTTTCTCAAGACCTTTAGTTGTGAAGCATTTGCTCATATAGATTCTGAGAATAGAACCAAGCTAGAAGCTAAGTCAAAGAAATGTGTATTTTTTGGATATGGCATCAATGAATTTGGTTATAGGCTTTGGGATTTTGAAAATCATAAAATAATAAGAAACAGGGATGTCATATTCAATGGGAAAGTGTTGTACAAAGATCTATTACAAAAACATGAGAAGAAAGAAGATGATTATGTAGTGTTGGATGATACTCCAAAAGATGATGTTCCAGCAATTCCTCATGATGTGCAACAACCACAACAACAAATACCACACACACCAATGAATGTTTGATGTTCAACAAAGCTAATTAGACCTCCAGAAAGATTTTCTCCCTCTTTGTATTCTATTTTACTAAAAGATGCTAGTGAACCTGAATGTTATGATTAAGTTGTGCAAGTGGATACTAAGATTCAGTGGGAGCCTACAATGAAAGACGAAATGGACTCCTTGCTAAAAAATAAGACTTGGGATTTATGCAAATTGTCTACAAGTAAATGGACTTTACAAAATAAGTGGGTTTATAGGTTGAAAGAAGAGGATGGAAGTAAGAAAATTTTTAAAGCCAGGTTAGTTGTAAAAGGATTTGCACAAAAAAAAGGCATTGATTTTGATGAGATATTCTCTCATGTTGTTAAAATGACTTCTAATTGCATTATTTTAAGTATTGTGGCTACTAAAGATTTGTATTTGGAGCAACTTGATATTAAAATAGCCTTTCTTCATGGTGATTTGGATGAAGAGATATATATGGAACAACCATAAGGTTTTGAGGTCAAAGGTAAGGAGAAATTAGTGTGCAAATTGAAGAAAAGTTTATATGGCTTGAAGCAAGCACCTCAGCAATGGTATCTAGAATTTGACAATTTTATGCATGAGCATGGCTATAATAGGTGTCATTCAAATCATTGTGTTTACTTTAAGAGGTTGGATGATGATGGCTATATTATTTTACGTTTATATGTTGATGATATGCTTTAGTTGAGTCTAACATGGATCACATTAAGGGGCTAAAATGCTAGTTACACATGCATTTGCTATGAAGGATTTGGGGGTAGAAAAACAAATCTTTGGTATGAAGATTTGAAGAGATGGGAAGAAAAAGAAATTGATGCTATCTCAGGCTGATTATGTTGAGAAGCTGTTGCAACATTTCTCTATGGAGAATGTTAAATCTGTCAGCACACCTTTACCTAGTCATTTGAAATTGACTAAGGAGATGTGTCCAAAGAAAAAAGAAGAGGAGGATAATATGTCCAAGGTAACCTATGCTTCAATTCTAGGAAGCTTGTTGTATTCTATGGTATATACAAGGCTAGATATTGTACATGTAGTGGGAGTCGTTAGCAAGTATATGAGTCATCTAGGAATTGAGCATTGGAATGTAGTTAAATAGATTCTCATATATTTGAGAGGAACATCCACTAAGTGTTTACACTTTGGGGGCTCTACTACTAATTTATGGGGCTATGTTGACTCAGATTTGGTAGGGGATATTGATACCAGGTGGATTACTATATGTTATGTATTTACTATTGGTGGGGTAGCATTGAGCTAGGTTTTAAGGTTACAGAAGGTTAATGCTTCATCCACTATAGAGGAACAATATGTTGATGCTATAGAGGCAACCAAGGAGATGATATGGCTTCAGTTCTTCTTGGAAGAATTGGGACACCCTTAGTGGGATAATTATTTATTTATAGATAGTCAGAATGCCATTCATCTTGTAAAGAATTCAACTTTGCATTCAAAGACAAAACACATTCAGTTGTGGTACCATTTCATTCGATCGGTTTTGGATAATGGACAGTTAAAGCTAGATAAAATACATACAGATGACAATCCAATAGATATGCTTACAAAGGTAGTGACAAGGGAGAAGTTGAATTCCTCTTTAGCTTCAGTTGGTCTTTTAGATTGAACAAGAATAAAATAACAATAGAGCCTAGGGTGGTTTGATCCAGTGGGAGCCCCATGTGGTAGTGGTGTTTCTACAAAATTAGTCTCTGAGTGGGAGATTGTTGTCTAGTATCGAGTCTAATCAATCCCCAAGTGGGAGATTTTTAGTTTATGGTGACTAATCAAGGAAGTAATGTACATACTTCATAAATTCTTTGGGGTTTGGGGCATCACCCAAAAAAAATTTGGGGCTACTATTTGCCAATGCTCACCTACTATTTGCCAATGGCTAATATTCGCCAATTGGCTATTATTTATATTTGCTAATTTATTGCTGACATGTTGTAACTAATTTTAACCCTACAGTGGGAAAAATACTCGTATAAAAGGGCTTAGGGTTAGGGATTGTTTCATAAGGTGTGATGCAAAAATTACTTCTTGTGGCGGTATTGAGCTGTAAGGGATTACGAATTGTAATCATGTTGTAATCACTAGATCATAATAATATTGGACTTGCTATTTGGTGGATGTAGCCCAAGGATTGGGTGAACCACGTTAAATCTTGGTTTCTTGTGCTCTCTTTTGTGCAATCTATTATTTTCTATTATTATTTATATTTGCATGAAATTGTTATTGTTGTTTGTGGTTAAATCCCAACACTATTGTTAGGGTGTTTATTTTTTATTTTATTTTTTAAAGAGGGGTAAACGCTTTGACCTAGAGCTATGAACTAGTGAGGCCACAAACAGGGGACCTCATCCCCATGAGATTTGAACCTTGATGGAAAGGATAACAACACAACAACTTAACCATCACAACATGCCACTATTGGCATTGTTAGGGTGTTTATTAGTTAAAGGTTGAAAATTTGATTATTTTGTTGATTACTAATGTGTCATTATGTGAAGTATTATGATCTTGGTGAAGATCGATGGGAGTTATTCTTTTCAAATGAATTGTATTCTTTGAATGCACTTCATGGGATTAAACAATGAACATAAGAGAAATCTACTTTTCCATTTATTTGAAAAATCAAAATCCATGAGATTCAAAAGTACTAGAGGGATACATCTAGATAGAATTATTGATAATTACTATGACCAAAGAATTTATATTATAATAGAAGAAATGAGGAAGACTAGATGAAAAAATAACAAATTGATTGCATGCTCTACAACCCAGCCTTTGAGTGTACAATAACTACTAGCCACCCAAGGTGGAAAATAATTTCACATCCGCCACCCTAGAGAATTTATTGTAGTGCAAAATACCTGAAGGATTAATGAGTACTTTGTCACCAAGAGGTATTTCTCAAGAAGTACTACTTACAAAACATTAGAATTCCTTATCCCATCCCTCAGCTCTATCAAAAATTTTTGTTCAAGCATTGAAGAATGAACCACTTATTCTAGATGGAGAAAAGTTTGAATAAAAGGGGCAAGGAGTTGGCAAAATTTGAAGAGGAGGAGATTTATATAAGGATTCCTCCTCTCTTTCTTTTGTCCTTGTTCCTAATTCTCAAATGAAAAAAGTGATAGAGAATGAAATGTCTAGGCTTAGATACACTGCTATTTTCCTGGCAACCCAAGATATTATGAAACTACTCACTAAATACTACCTTAGCGACTGGTTGCATAATTGCTAGTTGAAAAAACTAGGGCTTAAATTCTCCTTCTTTAGGATGATTCAAAGTGACATTTTCCTAATAGTCTTTGAGGACCCTACATCCCAAAAAGATGTAGTTGAAAAGAAATTCTAGAGGATTAGTAACTCCACCTTTTGATCCATTCCTTGGTCTCTGAAAGTTGTTAACAAAAATATAATGGCTCTCTCAACACCATGTTGGGTTATGATTGAAACTATCTTGCCTTTTTTTCGGAACCTTATCCCCTAAGCTCTAGACCCCATTAGCAAAGTCATCAATATTGACAAGTCTTCTAATCTACTAGCACATATAGATGCTAGGGTCTTGATAGCTATCGACCCAAGTAAGGATCTCCCTACAAATGTTTCCTTTCTTATCCAGGGTGGTAATTATGTTTTCCCTCTTTCATTCCTAGGTGGCATAAAATCTTGTTTCTTGTGCAAAAAAGATGGTCATGTTAGAAAGAACTACCTCATTATCCAAAAGGCTAAAGCTTCCTCAATCTCTAAAGACCAGAATAAAACTAAGGTAATGAAACTTAAAGATACATATGTAGTAAAAGACAAGAAGGATCCTCCCAAGGAAATTACTTCATTAAATATTGAAACACACAAGGTTTCAGAGGAGCTTTGTATACAATTGGATACCCTTCAAGAGACCTTCAAATCCCTAACTGGTAAAGACCCTTTAGTCTTTGGCAAAGAACTTTTCAAACTTGAGATGCCCTTTCCATCCCTAGAGTCCATAGGATTGATACAAGAGAGACCTAAACATAGAATTATGAATGCTGAAAAGATTATTTTGGAGAAAATAAAAAAGAGTTTAGGTCATAAGTTTACGAAGGAATCTAATTTTTATCTAGTTCTACCCCCTGTACACTAGAAATGTGTCACACTCTAAACCATTCTATCCAAACGATTCCATGAGTTTGGAATGCTTGGATGCCGGCTTAGAGCTCCCTATCCATGCAGTGCAAGAGAGTGAATTTCAAGTTCAAGGGCTCTCAGATGAGCCTTAGAGATACTCTTCTTGCTAGTAAACCATGCAATGGGAGGTTCCAAAGACAAGATGCAAGAATGCAAATGTCCCAAGGAGTTCCTCAAGAATGCAATGCAACTAAAGATTAAATTAGAATGAATATGAAAAGTGCAGCTATTCTAAGCATGGATGAGAGTGTTACAATCCAAATATTAAGCTATGTGAGATTAAGCTACATGTAAAAATAAAAACTAAGCTAAGCTAGAATTCCATAGATGAGAGAATATAGACAAGAAATAGAAGTTCTCGACAAAGCTCCAAAGAAACCTGTTAGAAAACCTGCAGCATAACAATATTCAAAAATGAGGATTCATTGAGGGGGAAAGCTCTCTCCCTTTTAAAGATGTATGGACGGTAGATTACACCCCCTACTAAGGAAGTAGGAGTTCTTCTTAAAGAAAATGAACCCATAAATATAGCCTCAACCCCAATTGAACTTAACTAATAATGCAGTCCTAAAGAAATGCTAAGAAGTGATGGGCATGTCACTATCATAGACTCCTATGAAATGAATGAAAAGCTAAATGGTTTTGACTTGGTAGTAATCCCAGTTGGTGCTAACCCTAACACAACCTTGACAAATAGGAGGAAATTTCCCATTGAGATTAGAATACTGAACAAGGATGAGAATGAGGATTGGGATATGGAAGAGTCTAATGAGGACAAAATTAAAACTCGTGAGACAAAAATGGATTTAAAAATTGAAAGATTTGTATTTAATGACATAAAGAAAGGTTGAAAACCTAGGAAGAAGATAAAAGACAATGTAGAGGAAGTGTCTGGGATGTAGAGGGAAGGGGAACATGTTGCTAAGAGAAAGAGAGTAGACCCTCATTGTCCTCCACCCTTGCCAAGAACTTTAAGATTCAAAAAGATGATTTGCCTAATTGTTTGAAGAAATTTTTGTCTCCCAAAGGTAAATTGTCCCTTCCATCCCAACATTAATGGCCAAATACATCTCTTAGAATGTAAGGGGTTTCAAAACTCTGAATAGGAAATATATTATAAAGAGATTTCTTGTAGCACTAAGAAGGATCCAACAAATTAACATTCAAGGGGCAAAGACCAGAGCAAGGATCAATTAAATAGAACATGAGGACAATGGGGTCTAGATACTTCTTTTAGATTCTTAAAACTAAAGAAGCTAGGGATAGAATTGAAATGCTTAGAGAAGGGGATAATCTAATTACTAGTCTCAAAGATATTGTAATAGCCTTTGCTCAATTTTATAGAAAATTGTTCACATCATAAGAGAAAAATCTAAATATGGAGAGTGAAAGGATTAGAATCAAGGGACTTATTCCAAAAAGAGTTTTAGAGGATGATAAAAATAGATTAAATGCTCCCATATCCAAAGAAGAGACTATTCCAGCTATTACTCATATGAGGAATGATAAGGCCCTGGCCAGATGAAATATTAATGGAATTCTACAAGACTTGCCTTGATTGGATTTGGAAAGGCTTACTAATGTTGTATCAAGAAGGATTTGAATGGGTCTCATTAGGAGTTTTTGTTAATTTAGGACTAATTAAACTCATACCCAAGGAAGGAGATAAGACCCTAATTAACAATTGGAGTCCCATTACTCTCCTCAATGTTTCCTATAAAATACTAGCAAAAATACTGGCTCTTTATCTCAAAGAAGTTTTTCCATATGTTATCAACCATACACAAATTAGATTTGTCAAAGGGAGATATATATTAGAGAACCTAATTGCATGATGGAAAACTATGGAATGGGCTAAGGATTCTAGGCAGCAAATAGGAATGTTCCTAATTAGCTATGAGAAGGCATATGATAGAATAGAATGAAGGTTTTTGGAGTTGATGATGGAAGGTCTAAGATTCCCCAAATATTTTATCAATATGGTACTTTCCCTAATGGAAAAAGATCATGCTACGATGAAGTCAATGACATAAGATCATAATCCTTTTGTGTTTCAAGATATATAAGACAAGGTTGCCCTCTTTCTCCCTCATTATTTGTTATCACAACTGATAGTCTACACTACATTCTTTTGGCTCCTGATTTAATAGTTTTGAAAATGACCAAGAAACCAGATGAATGCATCTAAGACTAGCAACTTCCTATGATGGATACACTAGACTGCAATCTTGGGCCAACTATAAGGCATAACTCCTTCTTTACTTCAAGCTCTACAAGACCTAGGCAGGTTAACCTTGAGGTTCTAATGAATGGTACCAATGCATTTAAAATATAAATCTAAACCTAATTAATGCAGATGAAAACCCCTTAGATCTCCTAATAACTCATGAAATGACACAGATCTAAAGTAGCTAAATGTAAATCTATGAATCTCATAAGTTAAGTGAGGGTTAGTCCTTTTCAGCCCACTACAAGACATGAAATACTGAATTTATTTGAATAAAATATTTTGATCAAATGACATTCATATAAGCTTGCATCTGATTTAGTGATCAGTGCCTTATCCATTGAAACATAGAGTCATTACCAACAGGATGACCTAACTTGCTTGCATTACAATCAAGTTTATCAATTGAAATCCCCAAATCCCATTCTTAAGAAATATCCCCTTCATACACCCAAAAACCCTATCAAAACACTGAAGCATTTACCTAATCTCCTTGAGTCAAAAGCAACAATAGATTTGATACACAACTCATCCAAGCTATCTTAAATTGAATAAACCTTATTTATTGAATTACAAAGTTAATGGCATATGAAGAATCAGGAGACAAAATAAGAAAACCCAGCTAATTCATTGTAAATCCCCTTTTGTATTTATCCTTGGAAAGACCAAATACATAAACTGGTAATACTAAATGAAACTCTAGACAATTCACATAATCCAGCATCAATCTCCATTTATCTTAGAAAACAATACATGAGAATGAACTGAAAATCTGTACAAGTGCAGGTGTGTGGCCTTCACTGCTAGACCTCAGCTCAACAAATAGGAAGCAAAACCAATCACATCCATGGTTTCACAGTAAAACACTAGAACCCTGCTGGTATTACCGAGAGAAAACTGCCAACCCTTACAAAGAATGAAAGATAGAAAGATATAGGAGAAGACGAATTCCTAGATCTGATATGCAACTGACATCTATCCACTTGAAATTCAATCTCTTACAACTGAATCACCTCCCTCTTCTCTCTACCATTGATCTAATTTCTATTTTCATCATTACTTTGTAACTGATTAAAATATCCTCAGTTTAATGATGAAATCCTTTGTGCATCCAAAATATCTGATCTGCCCTATGAAAAGCTGGTGAAATTGAGTTTTTACTGAGTGAATCTAATCAAAATTTGACCTTAATTGCATCTTCATTTTTTTTTACTGATCTTGTAACTTCATTTTCAATTTTAGCTCATCCCACTGAGAAAGCCCCAAATTTCACATTTTTGGCTATAACTTGAACCTATGAATCCTTGTGTAGAAATGAACTCCATAATCGAAAACCTCATCTTCTCACAATTTTAGTGATATATAATATTGCATATGTAGCCTACCGAAAACCTCCAGAATCACAATTTGAAAAATGCCCCTTTGTTATAACTATTAGGTCTGCCACTTTGAATTTTTTCAAAAATTCTAAAATTCTAAAGTTTATACTTTAGAAAATAGTTTTTCTGCATTTAAAATTGCTGCATGTACCACTTATGAAAAATAATTTTAAAAATGACATTTTAAAATTATTTATTTTCTGCCCTCACCTTTTAATTTTGGAGTCAACCCTCCTTTGACCAAGTGCCACGTAGCGGCCTCTGATTGGTCAACTTCTGATGCCATGTCATCGCAGGCCCGAGCTTGCTGCCACATGGCACTTCCTCGCTTCCTCGCATTTATTAACATCTAAGCAACTTCGTATTGCGGGCAAGCGCCAGCCATCGAATCTTGCCACGTGGTGAGATCTGACGGCTCCATCTTGGGCCCCTGTTAATTCATTCTTCTTATGCCACATCCTCATGCGTCAGGACCCGTTGCCACATGTCAATCAAGGGCATTCTTGCATTATTTAACTCGTGAGCATCTTAATCTTGTGATTTTGCACAGACTGTTGATCTTGCCACGTGTCGAGATCTAGTTCACTATCATTCCTGGCGCCATGTTAGCTCATGTGCAACTTCGTTCAAAATTATGCCTTTTACCTACAGCTGACATCATCAATGCAGCCACACCTTATAACTTGTAGCCTTTCAAAAGGCTCTTGTCTTGAGACACTATGCCTTTGTATTGAGTAGTATTTAAAGAGGTTAATTGTCCATTGTGAGAGGAATGTGGGATAAAAGGTTTTAAAAACACCTCCCTTACAACCTCCTCTATTCATGCTGCTTGTGGTCTCCTCTAAACAAGGGTGCAGGGTGTTCGATTATCTTGTCTAGACTACCTTTTTTTATGTGAACTCTCATTTTCTTGGCATCCTCTACTCTTCAAGCATTGAGCCTTCATTCTTCCTCCACGAGTTTCCTTTCTTTGACTATATTTTTTTGACCACCTATGCATGAGCTCCTTTTATATGCTCTAATGCCCCATTGCCTCAAGCCACTGCCTCTTTGTTAACATGGGTTGTTATCTCTGTCGTGGGGCTCCATATTTTTTTTTTACTTTCACTAAATTTGTCTTTCAATCTGCAATTTTTTGTTGTGATCTTCTTCTTTGCGCATTTTTTATGTCTTGGTTTAGAAACATGTGTTGCCTCTAGATACTTAGCTCCTTTCTTGGATGTAGGGTAAAGCTCTCTTTCTTTGCATGCGTGAACCTCTACGATGCCTCTAGCTTCTTTTATATGTGAGACTCCCATTTATCCTGCCACTTTGAGCTTCTTTGCTGTGTGTGGTATTTTTTTAACTGCCCCTTGCTATGGATAGCTTAGTTTAGGCATGAGCTTTTATTGTTTGTTTGACTGCATTTTCCCTTTTAATTGTACAGACTTCTTTACTAGCATGGCTCTGTATTCAGCATTGGCTGACTTCTTTGTATGTGTGAGTTCCTGAGGCAGATCCTCTTTGACTCGCGTGGGTTCCTATTGGCTACGGCTACCTCTTTTTCTTTTCACATGAACTACTTCTTTTTTAGCGAAAGGTCTGCTCATTTGTACTTGTCTTGCTCTGTTGTTTTCTTATCAAACCTATGGCTTTTGCTTCATGTCAGCTCCCTTGTTTGGCATTGATTTTCATTCTATTTCTGCCTCTAACTTTCTTTTTATATTGCCCTTGCGATTTTGGCTTAATGTGGAGCCTCCTTTTTTCATCGATGAGTTTTCATGCTATGAGGCTCTCTATTCTTCACGTGAGATGCCCCTATCTTTTTATTTTCCAATACATGGGAATTATGTTTAATGTGCCATGGCCTTTTACAATTCATATTCTTCCTTTTTATCTCTCCATCGGCTTGCCTCCGTTGCCTTTTTTAGCAACATTTGACTTCAATTTATAAATAGAAAATCCACTACTACAACTAGTATTTGACCATAGTTTTTTTTTTATGCATCACTTGTTCTAAGAAATTCTTCGATTATATCCATTGTTGAATGCCAAGATGAACTCACCATGAATGCTCAATGTGAACAATTCATTAAGATTAGAATCTAGGGCACTTTAAAAAGACATTGTCAACCTCACTTCTCCATTCTTACCATTAGACTTCTTTGTCAACTTAGAATTTTTAGGAAATCTCTTCAATGTAATTAGGAATCACTTTTAAAAACACAGAATTTTTAGAATCCCAAGACATGTCATCAATCTGAAAGTAGTCAGTCGGACCCCAAAAATGGGTCTAGCTAAAAAAAAAAATCGTTTTCAGAGAATTGAACCTTCAAACTGATCTGTTGATCACCTTAAACTAATTAGAACCAAGGTTGACCACTGATTAATCAACTAATACCCATTTTACCATTGATTTGCAAACTATGAATTTCATGTTAGGAGGTCCGTTGACTAGCCTTCAAAACTGACCCAAACCTCTAATCAGGCTCTAAAAACTGGCACACTGATTCTCTGTTCTGCATACTTGCATCCTGCAAAATCTCATCTCATGAAGAATTCCCAATCAAAAGATATTGACCATCAAAGTTGCCTTCTCAAAATTGCCTGCAAGAAAACATGTTAGAAAGTAATAAAACTCGTTCGGATTTGGCTTTGAAAACTAGACAGATGAACACTTGGGAGAATGAAAATTGGGGCATTGATACATTGTCATGAGGAGAATATAATTGCATGATTTGGAGTCATGACAAATGGTTGGGAAAATTTTACAAGCATCTGAAGTTGGCTACCTGGATTTGCAAGATAGTGATCATCAGTAAAATAGTGTTTTTTGCAAATGGAATGACCCTTGAAAAGTGTGCAGCTGGATTCATCAAGACTTGAAAACTAACACACTTGTAGTATTTTTAGATTAGAATGCAGGGGAATAAACTATTTGATCCAAGCAATCACAGACTTAAAGATATGACATCCTAAATAGGGCTCTCAATCAATCTGCAAATACTAACACTAGTTAAAAGATAGAAATTCCATTTGGAATCGCATTTGAAAACCTATCAAATGAATTTTTCATGAGATGAAACTTGAAACATAACAAGTCTCTGATGCCTAAAATGCAATGCAATAGGAATTTCAACATTTGGGTCAACTGGTCAAAAGTTATAACACATCAAACAGGGCCTCCCAGAAATATGTGCAATGTGCATCAACATGAAAACATTAAATGACCAACTTTGAGGGATTCAAAACCTAGTCAAATGGACTCAAAACAACTTGAAATCTGAAACATAGGCTCTTTGGTATGGACATCAAACTCTCCCAAAGCATAAAGTCATGAAACATTAATGGATGTGAGATATTCAGTTGCAAACACAGCCTCCTGTTGCTATTTGACACTTAGGTGAAAATGCAGAATTGACACTTGCTCAAAACAGGACTTCATGAAATGGCTCAGAACCTCAATTTAACATCATGGAACACATATATGCATTAAATGAAAGGTGTTAGAAACATTAAAAACCTCATAGGTCTCAAAGGTACAGTCAGGTACAAACTCATTAAAAGC
Source organism: Cupressus sempervirens (assembly GCA_028749045.1). Taxonomy (NCBI): domain Eukaryota; kingdom Viridiplantae; phylum Streptophyta; class Pinopsida; order Cupressales; family Cupressaceae; genus Cupressus; species Cupressus sempervirens. The sequence continues at coordinate 496,971,148 of CM053785.1, forward strand.
ATTTATGGTGCTTGATTTTCTCAATGGTACTCAAAATTGACCGTGCAATTTTTAGTCCCAACACATTCTCAGTGATGATTTTGTCCGACCTAAAGTTAGAGGAGTTATGTTGCCTAACAAGGAGGAAATCAATAATGTACAATTTGCAGATGACACCTCCCTACTCATCAAACAATCAGAGGAAATATTAGTAATCTCACTAACAAACTGGATATATTTTGTAGAGCTTTAGGAAGAAAAGTATCTTTTGGAAAATCCATTAGGTTGGGATGGGAAGAACAATCACCCTCATGGTATGGGAAATTTGGATTTTCATGGGATGGACCTACTCATATAATTAGGTCTCTAGGGATACCCTTCTCAGTCTCACCCAACTTGAACTCAATGTGGGAATATATTAAGAAGAAGACCATCGTCAAGCTTAATAGATGGAATAATAACTATTTGTTTTTGGCTAGAAGAATGAAAGTTTGTCCAAAAATACTATCTTCTTATACTATGTACTACTCCTCTCCATGGTTCTTTATTCAAAGCCACATCAACTACATTCAAAAAATTATCAGGAACTTCTTGTGGTCAGATGGAAAAGGTAAATAGGAAAGACATGAAATTAAATGGGGTTGGCGTCCCATGAGAAAGGAAGTAGGGGGAATGGGGATTAAAGACTTGAGATTACAAGGTATTACTCTTGAAGTTAAATGGATTTCCAGATCTAAAAAAGGAAGTGAACCTTGGAAAGTATTAATTAGACATAATATTGCAAGAGGATTTATATGCATTAGAAAAAATTGGAAAGGGATGCAAATTCACGGCCTACTATTAGGAAGATGGAAGATCAAAGTGGAAGAATCAATAGTCTTTAAAGTCATTTGGAAAGCTTGTGAAAAAGTTAGACACTGGGTAGCAAGGGTTGGAATCACATATAGGCAAGCCAAACTATGTAGGAAAAAAATATCCCTAGTGAAACCTAGAAAGAAAGGGAAAACCTCTTTTCTTCTAAAAGGTTATTGAGCAAAGGCTTGGGACATAATTGTTATTCATTCTTTTAGTGACCTCATCATAAATGGTAACCTTTCCACTTGGGAGAGCCTAGCCTCTAAGTTCAGCCTCCCTTAGTCGTAAAAGAGAACCTATGTTGTTTTCAAATATGCTTGGCTAAAAGCCAAACTTCCCCAAGTTTGTGGTGATGAGATTGATAGACTACCTTTTCTTAGTTGGCCAGATGGATCCCTGCTCTACTCCACTAAAGCCAATTACCTATACAAACTGCTCTGAAATAATGATGAAGTTTTTGAGTGTCTTAACATTAAATGGATTTGTAAGTTAGAACCCAAAGATTAGACCAAACATCTATTAGCTACATGCATTAAAATGTAGAAACTAAGATTCAATTTTTTATTTGGGAAGCCTTGCTTTATAAACTCCTAATGAACAATGTTGATGGTTTTCCCTTCATTTATTCCTTTTGCTCCATGCCTGAAACTTTAAACAACTTGTTTGTTGAATTTGACTTGCCAAAGGGATCTAGAACTGGTTTGGTGTCCACATTGATTCTAAGTTACCTATATTCTTTGCTATTACTAGGTGCATCCCTCACTTCCCAAACATCTTAATAAATTTTGGGCCATTCTTTCTTCTTATTTGCTTTAGTCTATTTGAATAATTAGGAATGATGATGCATTGAAAGATAGAAGTAGAATCCTTACTAAGTCTCTAAGGAGACTCATTATCCATAAAATCTATTTGCCAGTTACCATCAACTACAAGGTTAAAGTGAGACAAACATTAAGGGTATCAAGTGATTGCAAAAAAGTGTTAAAAGAAGAAGGTATTCAATTTGAGGTGAAGGTTGATGCTCCAAATTTGTTTGAGGGAACTCTTAAGGATATGTTGGAACAAATCAAGTTGAGGAAAGAGATAGGGGAATTTAACACGCAATCTAATAAAGATGATCAAGCTAGTACCAGTGCCACAATGTACAAACCTAGGATCAACAACACCGAGATGAGTAGAATGGTCAACATACCAGCTGAGACTTGTGAATTTAAAAGCATGATTGTGATTACTAAAAACAAAGAGGAGTTCAATGAATGCAAAACTCCATGCATAATGATTAGTGCTTTTCCCCATGTGCCTGCACTTCCATAGGAGAAAATCATGAACATTCCTAACACAATGATTAGGGATGAAGAACTCAGGTTGTGGTGGTTTGATGGTCTCCTACCTTGGACACCCTAGATGGACATCTAAGAACATTGTTATTATTCCTTTTTGATGCTTTAAACTAGCTTTTTGTTTAGATAGTTTGATGTTTAATTACATATTTGTATGGACCACAAATCATTTGTTGACTATACTCCTCATTTAGACTTAGTTTATGTGGTTTTAATTGGTAATGACTCTATATTATAATTAATAGAAGAAAAAAAACTAGAAGAAAACATTAACATTAAATTGATACATCTACAAAAAAAATGCTTGAGAAAGTTGGACAAAATGAACCGCCAATGATTACTATTGGTGTAAATATGTATTTACTCTTTACACTTACTTAAGTTTACTTAAGTTAATGCATTATTTTATTATATTGCATTATTTTATTTATTTATTTTGTGAGACACTTAGGAGTTTGTGTACCTTTTTGAGTTGTCATGTTGACAACACAGAAGTATGCAACTCTATTTCAGCACAAGGTGTCTACAACACTAGAGTTTGCATCATTCATTGAGTTGTCATGTTGACAACATAGTTATTCATACTCCCTTTTTAGCACATGTTGTCTACAATGTTGATTTGTGTGTTACACCCTTGTAGGCTTATCCTCTCATCATCGCACTTACTTTCGTGCTTAATGGAGGTTAACCCATATCTGGTGGACATGTGCTTGGTTGTATGACTTATCATGTAGCTAATTCTAAGGCATTCTATATGCATCTTAGAGACCTTTATATACAAACATTCCTAGAGTACTTTTAATGTGCATATTGAATCGAATACATTGTTATTATAATCATACTCCTTTTTGGTCAACAATTGTGCTTGTGTTTGAGTTCTTAGTTTTTGGGTGAATTTTTCCCTAAGGCAAATTCTTACATGGTATCAGAGCTGGAAGATTTTCTCTTCACATAGCCATTCAAGACCATTGTTGCTTCAACACCTCAGCCCAAATCCAGAGTACTACAGAAATTGCGAGTGTCGAGAGCTAGATCTAACCTCACCATTGCATCCAAAATGTTGATTCGATGAAGACTAACTATAAATTCAGCTACCCTAGCCCAAAGTCAACCGTGAGGAAAAAAATTTTGCAAATTGGCACTCGAAGGCCTGGATTTGCAAATTTGAGTATGGTCATTTTTAGATCTGCAATTTAATTTTTTAGATCTAATTTTAATTTCTCTATATTTCGATCACAATTTTATTGCAAATATTTGGAAATTTCTTTTTGCCCAGTCGAGCTAGCAAAGAATTTTTTTTGCAGAACTGAGCTGTTAAATCCTAGCCCTATGCAGAGGAATGTTCTGTGGCATTTATTATAGTAGGCACATTACAAATTTTGGCGGTTCCTTCTACCCTCTGGCAGCCAAGACCACAATTTCGATCAAGCTCATCACAGACCCAATGGACGGTAAACCACACTGCCTGTCTCACCAGTGAATTTCATTTACTATTCTACTATGGATTTTTCCTTTTCAAGACCACAAAGGGCTTTATCCTTCTAAATATGGGATAATTCTTTTTGAAACACCTGCCATTTTTTGGCCTTTCTAGCACTCTGCCTACATCTCCGGTGTTTGATTATGTTTTCCTAACTGCTTGAAGTCTCCCATTTGACAAACAAAAACTTGGCCTAAATAACAAGTTTTCTAGTAGAGTTTTTTCATTTGAAAAGTGCCACTATTTTCTTCATTCCCCACAAAATTTTCACCAGTCATTTTCATTTCACGGTGTCTTATTTGTGATATGCGGCACTAAAGACATTTTTTGGCGAATGGCAGCATGAGACCTCTCTGGCCCCCACCACGTAGCTCCACACAAACCTATCCAAGCTGCCACATTCATAGCCAGAGGCCCCACCACATGGCCAAAATAGATTGGCCAGATGACACATCACCCAATTCGCCAACACAAACCTCTGCTACATAGGTAGCCTACACATAGTCCGAGTCAGCGATCTACATCAGCACTCACATGGACATATAGTCAGATCCATACACTAAATAAGTAGCACATGTTAGTAAATTTCATACAGTTCGTACATAGATGACTTCATGCTGACATCATCATAGGGCTAACATTTACTGGCGTCATCATTTTACAAGGTTTAATTTGATGGTTGTCTGATTGTCAAAACCAAGCATTTTATAACTACTGCGATAGTCATTTGACCATTAAATTTAAGCTAGCAATTTTCCTGCCAAACCCCCCTTCAAATTGCTTTTTGATTTGGTAGCCTAATTTTACAAGCCCATAACTCGATCATCCATACTCCAATTCAGGTGCAATTTATTTTGAAATTGGGTAGAATTTCCTGAACTTTCCAATGGTGGTGTTATTTTTTGGTTTTAGTGCAAGGATTTTTTTAGAAACTAAATTTTTTAGTGATTGTGCCTATTTAATCTTGCATATTGCAACCTCAAATGCTCCATACAAGTACATCTGGTCACTTTTTCAGGTTTTTTTTTTTTTTGAAAGTGTATATTTTTTCATCTACTTTCTAGATCTGTAGTCAAATTCTAAGGTTGTATGGACAAAAATCTCACTTTCAAAATTAGGGCATTTTCTGCATTGTATTACTTTGATTCCTTTTTAGAATTGTTGTACATCTAAGCTACAGTGCTTAGTGACAGATTTGGGCCTCAAAAGGTAGTTGTAAAAGAAAAATTAGAAAGTCCACTTTGTACATTTTGACAATGGCTTATTGTACATGCACTACATATAAAGTGCCAAAAGCATCTTTTTTGGGGGGGTCTTTTAACTAAGTAAAAAGGGAGGGTGTGTATTGTGTTTCTTGTGTCTCTTTGTGTGCTCTTTTCATTTTCTGCATCATGGGTTCACCTAAATGTCCACTTCTAACTTCACGTAATTATTCTACATGGAAAGATATTGCATGGAGTAGATTAATGGAAAAAGGTTACAGTCTTTATGTTGATGGAACAATTCCCAAACCCACTGATGCTAAAGAACTCATTAATTGGAAACAACAAGACCAATAGGCTTTAGGAGCTATCAGGAATTGTGTACATAGAGATCTCCTCTTTCACATTACTAGTTGTACAAAATTCAAACTAGCTTGGGATAAACTTGCAACATTGTATGGTAAGGTGGACGAGGAAAAGGGATTTCAGATTGAGGATGATCTACTTCTCTTGGAACCAAAGAAATTTGACACAATTTAGGAATATATCAACAAAGCCAATGAGTATAGGACACTACTTAAAGATTGTGGAAATCCCATGAAGGATGAAAAGTTGATTCATCACATCCTGAAGAGGCTACCTTTAGAGTATGCTTCGTTTGTTTCAAGTTTTAATACTCATAGGTTAACCATGGGAACTCCTTATGAGAAGCCTACATTTGATGCATTTGCAGAGATGTTGATTGTTGAACAATCTCACTTGATGGATTTGTGACTTCTCACGACATCAAAGACCAAAGCCTTGGTGGCTAGTGATGAGCATCAATCAAGTCAAGGAGGGAAAAGTTCTAGCAACAACAAAAAAAAGTAGTGGAATTAGAAATCACAATCTAAGACACAAAAATCCTCCTCACAACAAGATAATTCTTCTTCTAACAAGAAGGGAAGTAATGAAAAGAAGGACAAACTTTTTTGTGCATATTGCAAAAAGCCAAATCATGATGAGCATCATTGCAAGACTAAAAACATCAATGAGTTGGAAAACCTACTCAGGAAGAACAAAATTCAAGTCCCAGGTACTTCCAAGGATTCAACTCCAACCTCTTCAAAGGGAAAATGCCAAGCACTTATGACAAACTCAAGTTCTTCTTTGGAATGGATACTTGACTCAGGCACCTCGTACCATATGGGTTCTTCAAAGGGAGACTTTTCTTCATTGAAGCAGTCAAAGGTATTGCACATCTTCATGGGAGATTATACTAAAATAAAGTTGAAGGAAAAGGAAATGTGGAAATGGAAAATGGGGAATTCAAAGATGTTCTCTACATTCCAAACCTTAGCTCCAATCTCCTCTTAGTTTACCAAATCACTCACCTTGGAGATGGTCATATTGCCCCACTTTTCATCTTATACCATTATGCAAAGTGGAAAATAGTCTTGCGTCACAATTAGGTTTAGGTATGTATGAGTCTATTTCCTTTCCTAAGTGCAAAGTCTCTCCATCGAGTTCTCATCTTCCTTCTTCTCCTGCATTACATAAGCAAGTGGGTTCCCTTTATTGTTGTGAGTCTAATGGGTAGTATAGGAACCTTCTAATGGAGATTCTTGGGTCATATTATTGTCTTCACAAATTATTTCCATGGATGAAACTCCTCACAACTAATTATAGTTTGCACATAAAGAGCATGAAGTCTATGGAAAACCTAGCATCGGCTTCTCCATGGAAAAATTTTGAACTGTGAGGGTGATTTTTCGCAGAGATGAACAAAAGAGGTATACAAGCTAGAACAAGGAGGAAATGAGTTGTTTTATGGATAGATTGTTCCTACATTGCAGTATTCTACCTTGGGAATGACACAAAAATCATCATAATGATCAGAATAGCATCTGGCAGAAAGTTCTAAAGTAGCTTCTCCACTACGAGTTTTCGACCCGGGAAGTCAATTTTCTCACAAAGGCATTTGTAAGGAAGAAAAGCAAGTAAGTGGTTTCCTTTTTCATTATTTTAGCTCTTTTGAGACTTTCTAAAGTCTAGAGACACATTAACTTAAAAGGCTAAGTGAAAATAAGAACAAGGGCGAAAAAATAGAAGTTGCCTTCTTTGCAGCGAGTTTTCAACCCTTTGAAACAATTTTCCATATCTATTGAAAATTCACTTCTGCAAGCACATTGGGTTCACAAATCAATTGTAGGATGCTTAAAAAGGATAATGGAAGCTAGTTGATCACATTTGGAAAGGAATCTTGAGCGAAATCTGGCTAGGTGGATTTTTCCTCATGGAGTGCTCCATTCTTAATTCTTCGCAACTTGGTGAAAAATAGGAAAGTAACTTTGTAATAAAGGAAAGTAACCATTGGGCAGACAGGAATAGTGAAATGACATGTAAAAATCCATTAGAGACACCAACATTTACTAATCTAATGGATTAATCCTTTAGTTCACTCGTGTGGCACAGATATGGAAAATTAATGGGTGGATTGAGATCTCTATATAAGAGATGAACATAACTAATTTTTAAACTACTACTTTGTTATTTAAACTGTTATGTTGTTGAATTAGAAAGTGATTTAAGAATTCTCATAGTTACAAGGCCCTACTCTTTATACTATTTTCAGTTTTAAGATTTGCAGTATGTCTCTATCTTAGTTAAGATGGCAACAAGATTTGGTGGTATTGATGGACTGGGTGGGATTAACTCGACATTGCAAAATGTTACAGATACTTCACTCCACTTCTTTGACATGCAAGATTTCTAAAGAAGGTTGAAGACAGACCCAATCCACCCAATAACAAAGAAACTCTGAGGAAGTGGGCTACTAGAAGTAGCCAGGTTTCTAGTAGCAATTCAAGCCCTTGATCTTATCGTTGAATGCATTAACCATTACAATTTGGATACTAAACAAATTCTTTGGCTAGACCATATAGTTTTAATCTCAATTGACCAAAAAACTATAGTCAATTGCCTCCAGATTCCAGAACGAGAAGAATTTTTTGAATTAACCATGGGAGGAGCCATGTCCGAGTTTTCCTTAAAGAAGATGGTGTGGCGGAAGGAGATCATGAAGTCTTGGGCATATCATAGATCAAAGATTGTTCTTTTTAGTGCAAATCATCTATTCAGATACACATTATGTTGATTGGGCATATGAGGTAAGTGAACATCTGTCTAGAGCTTTGAGTGCTACAAAGTTCTACAATACCTTCTACATGTCTTCTTTCCTAATCTATATGTTGGCTTGTTTGCAATTGTGGTTGGGCCTTCCCAAAATAGGGGATATTCTTGAAGATGTAAAAAGTTATGAATTTTATCTGTGCTTGCAATTACAAAATAGTAATGCAGAGTATGTCAAGGTTAATGAATCTTTTACTTGTAATGAGGATTTGAAGGGAGCTAAAAGGATGTCTAGAGAGGAGGTTTAGCCCAGAAGCGATGGCAACCATTAGCCAATTTGGTAGCTTTTTCATTCAATTCTCATCCTTTTTATATTTGCACCTTGAAGCTTTTGACAGATTTCCTCTAAAGCTGCCTAGATAACCTAGTGACATGATCGTGCTCATAGAAATCATGAGACAAGCTATTCAAGTGAATGTGCTGAGCGCCAGTCTAAAGAAAAAGGGATATGAGTTCCCCATGAAGATTGGGGCTTATAGTTGTGATTCTTAGTCTGATGCTAAAAACATGCTCAAGGCATTCAAAAGTAAGTACAAATTGGAGGAATGTGAAGTTGTGAGGCCCATGTTCAACCCGAATGGGTATGCAAGGGATGTGCTTCAAATCGAGAGTGTGATCAAACATGTCACTACTCTGGAAGACTATTGGGCAGATTGCATAGATGAATTGGAAAGCCATGATCGTGCATTTTCTAGACTCATAGTGGAACAAATAAAGACATATTGCATTGACCTCAATGTAGAAGGATTAGACGATGATGGTCAAAATATGTACCACAATACATATCTAACCAAATTAAGGGGAGTTCCTATCAACTCCAAGCCATAAGTGGACATGGAGGAAAGTCTCGATATTATGATGGCAAGGATAATCAAGAAGACTCAGAAATGGGTCGAGTGGATAGCTAAAAAGAGCCAGAGTAAGGTTGTAGCCACTCAAGCCTCTCTAGCAACTACATCTACTCCATCTCAGAGTGCTATAGTGGGTGTGACCATAGCATCCACTCAAGGACCAACTCAACCTACAGGTGGAGGTGATCAACCCCTAGAGAAGAATGTTCCTATAGCCCCAACATGTTGTGATGGTTCCCTACCAGTTATAGGAACTGAGACTGGCACAGAAGAGAAAAAAGCAAAAGAGCCAAAAGACAGTGTTCCTACTCCCATATCTTCCCCACGTGCTACTCCCGTTCCATCTCCATGCACTACCCCTATTCTTTCTCCATAATTCACTCCAATCCCATCCCCTCATCATAGCCCCATGCCATCAGCAAGCGCTTCCTTTTTGAGACCAGGTGGTTTTCCTATATAGATAGTAGATTTAGAGGATGGAAAGAGTAGCACCAGTGAGTCAACTGAATCAGATGAAGAGATGAGGAAGACTTTAGAGATGGAGAAGGGTTAGGTTTCTTACAGACTCATCTCTAAGGATTCAAAGCATCCTTTCTCTTCAACTTTTGTGGCCATGACTCTGGTAAAGAAAAAGATGTTTAGCATCAAATCACTCAGAACAACTTCCAAGGTGATAATAATTGACTCTTGGGTAGAAGATACTTTGGAGAGGAAAATAAAGAGAAAAGATAAGGGTATTTCTACAAAGGACACTATGTCTCTCGCAGTTCGTTCCAAAAATGCATTGGCAAAGGTTAAGAAGTAGAAGACTTTGTCCATACTTGGACAAGATCTAGAAATAGGGCACCTGACAATGGAGATAGCAAAGCTGAAAAAAGAAGGGAGAATTGAGGATATGACCCCTGAGGATTTTACTTTGCATTCAATAGACCTCAAAGAAGCTAGACTTGACACAAAGGTTGGCTTGTGGAGATTGAGCAATGAAGTGATAGAAGGAAAATTAGAGAGTCTCAAATTGTCCAAGATCAAGATGAAGGTAGAAATAGAAGAGTTGAATAAGTTTATTAGGTAGCTAGTCACTCCACTAGCAACTATTTCTAGAATTTTTGTGACTCAAACTCCTAGTGTAGCCGAAGTGCAAGCTCTCATTTCCCAGCTCTAGGAAGATAGGCACTATGGCCAGATTGGTAGAGAGTGGATTGAGAGACTCAAATAAGGAGTTTCTCTCATTGATCAAATTGGAAATGTTATCCTCATATTGGAAATAGAAAAGGATAACATATTATCTAACAATAGCACTCTGGCCAGAGAAAAAGTTAGGTGTGATGAATGCCTCTTCCTCTTAAAGATGATCATGTAGATGAAAGCCAAAGAAGTGATCGAGGCCAAGATTCTAAAAAAGGGGAATGAACCTTTTTTTGAATGATTCCAAAGTATGCAATTCAAGCTTGAAATGATCCAAGAAGCTAAGAAAGGGCTCGGGGAGACGGATGGTAAGATAAAGAAGACTCAAGATAGAGGATTTGAATTGATGAGAGGGCTACACACTAACTCTCAAACCAGTGGTCAAGGAAAAGACCTCATTAGAGTGGAAGTGATGAAAAGAAACTTCTCAACCTACTTGGATAATTTGTTCGCAGTAGCATCCAGTAGCTAGAATAGAGCTGAAGAACTCCAGGCACTGAATGGATGGATACACGTGGCTGCGATGGAGTTGCCAGATTAGTTGAATAGCATAAAAGAGTTGGCAAGGGAACATGCAAAATAGCTTTTGAGATTCACCAATATACACGTGTCCAATAATGAGGAACTGATCCCAATAATGGTTGCCACCAAATCACATAGAGCGAAAACAAAAAAGGGGAAGAAGCCTAAATGATTCATATGATGCCCTCTTTTTGTTTTCTTTGTAATTTTGTAATATGACAAACTGGAACCTTGCCATTTGTCACCCTCAGAAGATGAACCGATTAAACTTCCATTATAACGGTCATCTCAAAAAATTCTATATGTATGAATCGAAAAGATTAAGAAAAGGTCGGTAAATTTTTGGTGTGAAGAAATTTTGTTACAGAGACAATTAAATGGTATTTTATGTCAATCATTTTCTGTTCTAGTAGGTATTGTAATGCCCCACCTAGAGATCCTTGGAAACAAGGATGAAATACAAGCAAGATTATTTTTTAAGTGCAAGCGTACATGATAACAATATACATGGATCCCAAAGATCACAATGGAAGATTGAAAAACAATCAAGCACCAATGGATCTCCTAACACCACTACCAACCAAAACACAACCAAGAAAACATTAGAGATCTACTAGGCTAAAGACATCAGCTGACTCCTGAAAACTGGCTAAGTCTGAAATCTTGAAGCCCTGAAACTGGCTAAGTCTGAATTTTTGAAGCCCTGAAATTTCCCAGAATCTTTATCTTAGCCCGTAGAGGTCTGAAACCCATCTCAAATGAATCATCACATATATTAAAATATACAACTTATACTTAAATGATATATTTTAAACCTTGAAGGACAACAATAGAAACACTCAAACTGGATTTGAAAGAAAACAACATATAACCAAAATGCAACAACATAGGGTTGAAGAACACCAAAAAGGGTATCCAAAACAACTCTCAAAAAGTTTGGATCAAGTTGAAAAGTGCCCATTGCTAGCCCACGCAAGTTTTTACAAAATCTGTGTGATACTTTAATATAGCACTAAAAATTATCGTGTGACATTTCTTAAGAAGGAGGGCAACACTTTCAGATGTTGAATGACACTTTTCTCAAAGGTGTGCGATACTTTAAGGGTATCGTACGACATTTCTCCAAAGGAGGTGCGATACTTTCTAGTGTCGCGCGATATTTCTCCAAGAGGCGTGTGATACTTTCCAATATCGTAAGACATAGTTTATATGGGCATGTGATACATTTTTGTGCCGCACCATGCTGATAAAATGTCACCCATAGAAACACAAAAACACTTAAAGAGAACACAAAAAGGGAGAAACAAAGAATAAAACCTCCACACCAGGGAGTACCAGATCCACATTTCAAGGCAAGAACACTCGAACCAAATAAGAAAACTTGGAAAGAAAAACATATAACCATCTAACCAATAAGAGACAAAGTGCAGAAGGAAAATTGCAGTAACTGAAAGCAAAAGTGCAACAACTGTAATAACATCGCAAAGTATAGAATAACCAAGTAAGTACACAGTTCCTCCTAACCGTCAATGGAATCATAAGGCCATCATGGGCCCTAGCCATCCCCCGTGCATAACATCCCAAACCATCGATCAAATCATTGGCACTATGATAATAGGGTCATCACTACTAAACATGCTAATAACCAAAAACATAAGGGAATCTAACATGCTAGTAGTACAACAGAAGATAAACATGCAAGTAGATAACATCACTATCACATGCTAATCATCATAATATGGAATGCGATAAAACTAACATCATCTAAACATGATAAACAACATCCAAATGAAAGCATAAATCACAAGAAGCATACTACATGAACTGAAGTACCTAGTGAAACATCCAGCCACGATCACACTAGAACAATAAACCATCTCTGTACATCGATCCCTAGCAATGGTGAAGGTAGCTATGCCTCCCAACCACGTGGCACTCGTAGGTCCACAGCCACCATGCTGATGGAGCTAATGATCCAACCACAAACACACACACCAAGTAGTATGATGACTGAACCTAAGACATAGACAATGCATAACTATAGGTCCTAGTCATACATCTCAATGGGCTACTATGTAGGGGCTGACATCATGGAGAGTCACTTGGCATCGACAAGACCAAGCTAGTATTGGCAACATCAACTTCCCAACAGAAGGTGCACAATTCCAGGTAGCATCAACTTCCCAATGAAAGGCACACAATTCCTTTTTAATTATCTTATATGTATTACCCCCCAAATGTTTTTCTTTAGTTATCAGTTACTTAAAACTTCTTCACACCAACCCTATGGGACAAGGTCACCAGGCTGCGAGATAGAAGCCCCATCCATATGCTACCCTATCCTACCCATGCTCATCCAGCAATGAATGCCCATAGGCATGCAAACTCCCAACCCAACCCAAATGATCACAACTTCCAAAAGTGTCATGGAAGATTGGGCCCCACAGGTCACCCGAAAGATGTACACGTGTGTTGCGCACCACCATCACGAAGATCATACACAAGCATAGGAAAAGAACACAAACAGAAGTCAATCAACCAAAACATAATCGGGATGACAGATGCCACATGCATCCCAATGCAACATAAAGTGCAAACATGGTCTGACGGATATCCAAACAGATCATCTAAGTCCACGAACCACATTGTGCCAAGAAAACCCAAGAAAATAGGGCGGCACACAAAATGAGGTAAAATTCTCAAATTTTTGAAAAATTCCAAAATTAAAACTCATTTGACCTTTGGGTTTAGAAACCCCAAAAATCCAAAAATAAAAGGAATTAGACACCGTATGCAAAAACGGCTAGCATAACGACTCAAAAACCCAAATCCCCATTTCAAAAATAGGGAAAATGTTCATACCCAACCAACCAAGCAAAACCAACATACAAAAATGGAGGGGAACACTAGTTCTCAACCTCCTAACATACTGCTACAAGAAACAAAAGTTGAAACAGAGTAAAATCTATAAAACGGGAAGGCCCTACCTAATAGAAAAATGGGCAGAATGTGAAACATGCACAATAAAATAAATATCTCGCCAAATCTACTGAAGGTGACAGCAACGCATGAACTCCCCAAGCTGAATCTAATGAGACCAACCTCGTGAAGATCCCACACTCACAGCTCCCAGAATGAACAAAAGAAGAATCCTTTAGAAGAGGATTTCCAAATTGCTCTCAAAAATTCAATTTCTAAAAAGTCAGAAGTGAATAATGAATTCACTTTTCCAACACTTATTCACTTTTCGAGTGAATACTCGATTAGGGCAAATAGCCAACTATAGTAGCTAAACTCTGAATTGATCCAAACGAAAATCGGTTATTATCTGTAACAAAAATTCACCTAAGGAAAAGCTACCGAAAATTAAATCCAAAAAGATTCAAAACCCAAAAACCCAAAATCACAAAAAAGCACTTAACACTTTCACGACAAATGCGAACTTCTAAATGCACAGACACGCTCACTGGTCTAGTCACATAATGTAGATGAGTTCAGATTTACTAATCACCGAAAATTTTTAATTAACATAAATAAAATAAGGATACGTTGACCATACAAGGATGAAATTGATAAACATGAATAGTTGAATTACTAACTCCATGTGCCACTGCTAGGGATATAATTCTTGCACACTAAAATATACAATCAAGTGCAATTGCATATAATATCATAGCTGAAGCAACATGTATTAAAATACCTATTTAATCCATTTACATCACTCACATTCATAGAAAGCATAAAGATACAAGAATGAAGTAAATAACCATAGCATAAAATCCATCTCATAACATGATCAACAAATATGTCCAACAAACCATATAACCAGATGTCATCATAGATCTATTGTCATCTCAAAATAGCATTAGCATGCCAAAATGATAAACTGAACAGCATAGTTGTAAAGCATCTATGGTACTAAGTCAAAGTATAACATCCAACCCTCGAGTCATCATAAGGTACAAAATAAGAGTATCAAGTATCTCTCAAATCAAAAATAACCAAGGTACAGACTACCAAACATGAGAGGCATTACAAGTGTTGGCTTGAAATTCTGTATAATAGGTTTTTTCTTGCCCAGATAAAATTTTAGGTTTTGATCCTTTAGATGGTGATTAGGTTTCCAACTAAGTGCATGTTTTATTGGGCTAGTCCTTTCTTCCTTTTAAAAATTTTCCTTAGCGCGAGATTTTAAAAAAAAAAGGGGAGGGAAGGAAGATTAAGCAAATGATTTTATTCACCTATGTTACCGCACCATCAAATTTCTTTTAAATCTACGGTTATCGCTAGCTCGCCATGAGGAGATGCAAGAGAATTAAGCATAGCGAGTTGGCGACGTTATGACACGTGTACGTGGTCATCGGGAATAATAAATTTGGCGTCCAAATTACTCCGGCAAGTCGCTAAGTCGCTATCAGAATACACAAGCAAGTTGTCAGTAGCGACATAGCGAGGACGAAATTAGTGCTAAAGGCAGTTATTTTTTATGACCAAAAATGATTTGGAAATGCTCAAAAAATTTCTTTGTAGACTATGCTACTTTTCCTGGCGCCTGTTTTTCGGTGGGTCGTTGCATCGCTAGCTGGATATTGTTATGTTTTGTCGGTAGCGACATAACGACTGACCCAACAGTCAAAAAACATGGCAGAACTTGAGATAAAGTATGATTAAAATATATATGTGCATGCCAGCGCATTCTGCCAGCTCAGCAACAGATATATCGTGGACCCACTTTCCAAGAATATAATACAAGGTTTTTCGACCGTAAGATTGGGCCAAGATCGAGGGTTGTCATTAGCTCGCTATGAAGAAATGCTCAGAAGTTAAGCATAGCGAGTTAGCGACGTGATGGCCCACCATTGATTCTTTGAAAAGTCATTTCAAATGTATGCCACATGATTAATATAAGATCAAAGGCTATCGCTAGCTTGCCATGGGAAGATGCTCGAGGTATAAGCATAGCGAGTTAGCGATGTGATGACACATGTACGTGGTCATCCATGGGCCCAGTCTAAAATGCTAGCATTGAAGGAAAGGTGTAGGTGGAGCTATCCCATTGGTTTGATTGCAAATATGTTAAGTAAGGAAATGAGCCAGCTTAGTTGTCATTACCAGAACGCAAGTTTTTCCAAGAATTGATGGCGCATTTTTTAAAAAAAGGAGAAGGGTGGTGACATTTTGTCCCACGCATTTATGATGAATGGAGATTTCGCATGTGAGAAAAAGGCAGAGTATAATATGTAAGATTTTCTTTTATTATTCACTACAGTCCACTCCAGCAAAGATTTTATTTTCTCTGAGCATAGGCACCTATTGATCATTTCGTGATTAAGCATTGGTGAAGATGCGAAGACAGTTTCATATCTATTTGAAAGCAGTTGCAGAAGTTCAAAAGAGGATAACTTTGGCGAAATCAAGTAAGTATTCGATCATAACTTCTGTAATATTCCAATTATTACAATCAAGATGCCTCCTAAGAAATCATTCTTTGGGCAAGTTAATTATATGAATAGGAATGTCCACGATGATTACTTAGAATTACTCTCAGGATCCACTACAGAGTCTGCACAAGTCAAAAGATTAATTTCATTGAGTCCTAGGCTTAAAATTGTCGATGGCTTGTATGACAAGGGGAACTGGGTAAGGGATGCAGTAACCAATCAAACTGGCCTTGTTTTGTTTAAAAAATGGTTTTCAGAGAGGAATCTGTTTGCCCCTCACGCTAATATATGGAATTTTGACTTGGGAAAGTTAGTAGTTCCTAGTGTTTTCATGGACTACGACTTGCTAGAAGATATTGCCAAAAACTATGACCAAGCCATTAGAGTTGTGAGAAGAAGTGATGGTGTTCCTCTAATATCAATTAACCCTGAAGAAATTAGAGAGGTTTTTCACTTAGAACCATTATTAGATTTCCATGTGCCAATCAATTTGCTGGAATTAGAAAAGGAATACAAAGCGAAAAAGGATATAATTAGGGGAGGTGCATTAAGGGCACACATTGGTACCATAGGAACTCTACCAGTAATAACTATGGCCTCTAAAGAACCTTTTAAGAAGAGCCTTTTCACTTCCTGGGCTATAGAGATATACAGAACCCTGTGCCATCTTCTTGGTGAAGATGAGCAGGATTTCATGCCCATTGACCTCATGTATATGATGATTCAAATTGCCTTTTTTGGTGTAGATGTCATTGTTGATTTTGCCTCCTTTCTAGCTGAAGAAATTCACATTTGCTTGGTTGGAATTGCGAGAGGTAAGGTGGAGAAAGCTTTTGGCCACTATTCCTTATTAATGCACATGTTCTTGTTTAAGGGGGTAACATATTTTGGTAATGAGATGAAATTAAACAAAGAAGAAAATGGGGAAACATTGCTAGTCCAGTTGTGGAGTGCAGATATGACTTGGGATGCAAATAGAGCCAGTTTTGTCAAATTTGATAGATATTTTGCCTCTAAATTGAGATGTCTATTTTTGGGTGATAATCCCATGATCCCTAAAGTATTAATGAATCTCATAAGACCTATGGATAGCCCCCATAATTTGAAAGTTTCACACAATTAGGGAGATATTATTCCATACCCTGTTTCCACCGTTTTCAGAATTTATGGTTTTAAAGGGAGCCCTCATGTCCTGCCTTACTGAGTACCCCTAAAGATAGGGATGGCAGAAGTCTTATGGCAACTAGGAGGAGTAGAGGAAATGTTCTTGTCAAAGAGGCAACTAGGGTCATTTTTCCCTACTTGCACAGTGGCCCATCAGTTTGTGATTACTAAAGGAGGATGGCTCTTTTTGTACAAAATTTTGGAGCAGTATATGATGGCTGTCTCCCACCCCCATTTTTGTGATTCTGAGGGATTTTTCAATCAGACTCTGAGGCATAGGATCAAGCTAGGACCAATAAAGCATGATTCATATTACCCAAAAGACATTATAAGAAATGAATTTTCTTTACAAGAACAGGAAACTAAAAAAGAAAAATGGAGAGTTTACTCCCAAGTCCTAGAATTTATTCATTGTTTTGATCAGAATTATAGTCCTTTAGACAATGCTAATACAGAGGCTGACAGAATAAATAAGCTCATACATAACTTCCTTGCAATAATGGAAACCATGAATGAGAAGAAACAATTTTTTATTAATTCTTCTCCTGATAAGGCCAGAGAAGTCATGAAGAGGTTAGCCTTCACTCCTAATATAGGGGTTGGTCAAATAATTGTACAGAAAAAACTTGGTTACACTATAATTCAGAATAAAAAGGCTCCTATAGATAAGGGAAAACAAATAATGGGATCCCCCAGTATAGTTTTAGAGGAGAGACCTGATGAGCCTAGCCCAAAGAGGCAGAGGGTAATAAGAGAAGGGAGACCTCAAGCTGAGGAATATTCACCCACCCAATCTCCTTTGAGAATTGGAGAAGAGCATCTCACAGGTGAGCAAGTTGAAGAGATTGGATCACAAGGAGGTGTTTTTATTACCCAAGTAGAATTGGATGAAGGTAATCCTCCAGAGCCTCCTCTCCCAAGTTTGGATCTGACAAGAGCTGATTATAGAGGTAGGGAATTGGACCCTGTATTAGAACAAGCAAGTCATCAATTTTTGACTGATGACAATTTTGTAAAATCAAGAGCTTTTCAGCAATTTGCATGGAGAACAAACATGAACATCTTTGAGGAGAGATGCAAAAGGATGAAGACAAAGCATCTAGAAATGGATGAAGCTTCCATACAAAACCAGATAAAAGAAGAAATGATGAAGGAATTCCAAAACATTACTCATGAAGAAGGAAGGCAAATGGTAAAGACCTCTAACATATTATTGTTGCCAAATTGGGATATTGCAGATGCTTTAATTTTCAATTTTGTTTCAAGAAAATTAGAATTGCAAGACCCAAATAAAAAGGATTTCCAAGGAACTGCATTCATTGAGGATCAAGCTGCTTTGGTCAGTTGGTCATTGAAAAAAGGATCTAGAGCCACATCATCGCAACCAGATGAGTCTGGGTTGATGGGCAGCATACTTGTAAGAAGGGTTGCTGACACCTCCCATGTACAGGTAGCCTATTGGAATGTGGAGTCTTCCCAGTTTCTTTTGGTCACTGCTAAGAAAGAGGAACATGTTATGTTTGAGTTACAAAGCAAGTATGAGACAGTGGTGGAGGCATACAATAAAGAGGTAAAGAGGAGGATTGAGCTTGAAAATAAGCTATTAGAACAATCCACCAAGCCTAGAATAACCTATCCTCATCCCCAAATAGAACCTTTCAAGTCTACCCCCCTCATTGAAATGCCAGATACACCCCAGGGACCACGATATTATACTGCTGAGGAATTTGAAGAAGAAAAGGTTAAACTATGGGCCTTACATATAGAGTTGGAGTCTAAATATGAAGATAAACTCAGAAAAGCTCTTACATATTTGGGAGACAGAGTTGAATGGCCATTAATCCATCATCAATTGGTCAGGGTGATTAACATCTGGGAGGAATTAAAAGGAAATGATGAGGCTCTGAAGTCTATTGTGGACAAGTGGGTAAAAAGAGAAAAGGAAGTAACCTTTTTGTGTTTATCTATTATAGATAATTCCCATGATCAGATTGAAAAAATCTTTGATATGGTTTCTGACCTTGCTAACTTTGATAATTAGAGGACACATTTACAAAAGATAGCAATAAATCATTTAGACAAATATAGGAGTCAAAATTTCAAATTATTTCCTCATGCCCTGGATAAGAAAAATAATTTGAAAAGAAAAGGGGAATGGATGAAAGAACTTGATGATGCATTCTGTTTAAGAATGAATCAAGTAGTAAATGAAACCGGGCATGCATGGTGGGCCACCACAACAGAGGAGATGGTGAAAGCCAAAATATTCTTTGATTCTTTAAAACAGGATTTCATTGATATTAATAATATGGCTGATTATGTAATAAAAAAAATAGAAGGACATTTTGCATTTTAGCTGGCCAAATGATGCATTATTTGATAGATGGATGGCAAAAATGGCTTCTAGCGAACAGTTGGATGCAGATGACACTGACAGTGATAATGTGCAGGATGAGGGATTCCAAAACACTGATACTATCATTTCTCAAAACCAATCAGAAGAAGAAGACAAGAGAAACCTGTCACTTTCAGTTACAAACTCGGGACCACAGGATGTTGATATAGCTAGAGAAGAAGACAAGATAGAAGTTGTTCCTGCTACCCAAGATAAAGATGAAGAAAGCCTATAGGTGGAAGTTAATATGCCATCATCAGAACAAGTTTCATCATTGGCTAATTTGGTAGTTACTTATATAGAGAAAACAGATCAATAACCAATCAGCAACACAAAATCGTATAACAAAAGCTGATTCACTTAAAAGAATGTTTTGATCTAGGACATCTTCTGTTACCCGTATTTTGTTTTTTTTGTGACAGGTGTATGTAAATATTCTTTGTAAACGACACCTATCTTTTCTTTTAGCCTGAAGCTTGTTGCATCTCACATTATTTAAGTGAGATCCCAAGGCTAAAGAAGGGTCTAAATTCTATTTCTCTAAGTAATAAGCTTAGTCTGTTTTTTGTCCAAATTTTGAAAGCAAGTTTATGATGTATTTTCTTTGTCAATTATCTGAGAATACATGAATATAGAATGAGCTTTGTTTCCTTCTGAAGGTCATTCTAAGTCTATTGTAAATGAAATACCATTTTCAAAGAAGATGAATAAAAGATTGTGAACTGTCCCCATATCAGTTCTTTTTGAATTTTGTCTCCTTTCAATTACTTGGTTGTCTTGATATTGTATAAGTAAAGGCTTGTGCAATTGAATGCAATCTAGTTAGGTTGTATATTTGTTTATCACTGCTGTTAATTCAATGGATTAAATAAAAGCTTTGGTGAACATGATAAGGTTTCTTTAAGTAGTGGGAAGGATTTTGAATGATGAATTCTGATAAGAATTGCTGATAGCATTTGTTGTAAGGCAACAAACTAGATCTGAGAACTTGCTATAGACTCTGAACCCCAATGGATTAGGCACTGATCAAATTGATTCAGCTGAAGGAGAAATATATCATAAATGGTTATCAAAATGCAGCATTATTAAATCAAATTTTACTTTTATTTCTTGTAGATCTTCAAAGTTGGCCAGCACTTGTCTGCATGGAATGTTTTAGCTTTAGTTAGCCACTATTGTTAAGAACATTTGCAGATCTATAGAAGAATTCTTGGCCATATCTATTTTATGGGATGTGTTTACCAAGTTAGTAAGAATTATGTATACGTCTAAGGATTTTGAAATGAGAATCAGAATGGAACTAAGAATAATCCTCATACAGTTGCTCCAATTTTAAATCATCCCTGGGTATACCCACCCTAGTTTTGCAGAGCCAAAAGAGTAGAATACCATCTATGGTTTTGTCGAAGTTGGGTCCAAATACTTTGCATATACAATTGTTGATAAGAGTTGGCTAGTCTTTAGATTGTGTTTGTACTGTCATTTTGGTATTAAGCATTTTGTCGCTTAGTAGTTTTAGTGCATTTTAAAACACCAACAATAGGTATTGTATTTAATTTACATTTCCTTTTCATTTTACTAAGAACTAAGGAAGAACAGAGCTTCACTTCCCCTATTTCAAGGTCATGAATGAATGTGATAAGTTTTGCTACAGTTTATTCGACGAAAAGATTATGTTAGTATTCTTGATTTATCAATTATAGTTTAGATTTGAATTTGGCTTAGTTTAACATCAATTGATTATGCAAATGGATTTATGGATTCATAAGTTGTGCGGGTACATGAATCTGTTTCAATATTGAGAATTTTTTATCTGCCTTAGTTGGATTTCATTTAGGTTTGATTTGGTTATTCCTCTACTATTCTTGGGTTAAGAACATACCCCAAAGTAGTTTAAGAAGAAAACAAAATTCATTGCAAATTTATTTTAGGGAGTTGTACCTACCAATTTAGAGGAAAGTTAAATTATCCACAAAGAGCTTTCCAATTGTTTGTGATCAGATATTGTTCTTAATTTGGTATTAAAGAGTAATAATCTAAAAGAACAAATCTGTTTACCAACAGGTCACAAAGTTGAGTTCCTTCTAGATTCAGTGATGGTGTGCAGTCTAGAGATGATTCATTGGTTGCAGTGAGGAAAATCAATCATGACAAGAGGCTTTATTCATTCTCCCACTTTGTGTCTAAGTCTCCTTCTCAAGCCTTGTTAACTCACTCTACTTCACAAACCAAACTATGGCATGAGTTATTTGGTCATCTTTCCTTCCACCATCTTCAACAACTTTGCTCAAAACACATGGTCAAAGTTCTACTTAACATCAACTTTTCTAAAGGTGAGTTTTCATCATGTTTTGTGGATATGCATATCAAGGAGAAGTATGATAAAGGGAAGTCTTCTAGAGCTCTAGTTGTTCTTCAGTTGGTTCACATGGTTTTAGCAAGACCTTTTGTTCTGACTTCAGTCAGCCAAGGCTGCTACATCCTTACTTTTGTTGATGAATTTTCACAATTCACATGGGTCTATTTTCTTCATCATAAGAATGAAGTGGTTGATAAGCTTCAAGCCTTTAAGAGTCATGTTGAATGAAAATCCAAGAAATCCATCAAGGTACTATGGATGGACAACGAAAGTAGATATGTGAACAAAAGACTCAAAGACTTTTGCAAACTTGAGGGAATTGATCTTCAGAATTGACCAGCATTTAGTCCACATAAGACAAATGTTGTAGTGTTGAGGATTAGAACTCTCAAATCCATGGCAAGTTGCATGATAAAAGCCAAGTCTCTTGATCCAACACTTGAAGTTGAAGCCATTAGCAGTGCTACTCACATACTTAATAGGTATCCTCATAATGCCCTAGATAATAATACTCCTTTTGAGGCATGGTGTGACAAAAAACTAGTTGTGAGTCACTTTAGAGTCTTCAGTTGTCCAGCATGGGCTAACCTATCTTCCAGGGGATGCAAGGCACCATCACCTAGGCCTTGTACTTTCATTGGTTATGAAGATAATGCAAACTTACAGACTTATGGATCCAGAGACTCATGAGATTTTTGTGGAGAAGGATGTTCACTTTGAGAAAAGTTCACCCAGCTTACACCAGCGATAGTGCTTCAACAAATTCAGACACATGGGGTTCTATCAACAATTATAGTGAGAGGTTCCATCATTAGTATAGTCCACATGCTTATATTGCCATAGTGAAAGGTCTAACATAGTAGGGTACATGTTGTCTTCTAGCTCCAACTTCAATTGACGACTACATGGTAGACATTATAGGTTTTTTTGTGGAGTCACAAACCGCAAATTTGGGAGACAACCTCGATGATTTGTATTTTCTCTTCGATGGAGATGATCCTTCTCCAATTGTTGTGAGGGCCCACTCTAACCCTCATGTCCATTCTCTACATGATCAATCTTTACAGGTTGGTGTGATTGTGGATCCTTATGAACAACAGTTGTTGGAGGTCTCTTTATTAGTAGAGGAGATAGATGGTTCATTGGAATAGGTTCAACAAAGATCCTTGCCAAATCTGCATTTGTTCTTTTCAGCATAGTTGGAAGGGTTGAACATTAGCATCAACATAGGGATACTTGAGCAGATTTTAGGACCACCATACATCTTCAAGATTGTACCTTTTCCTTTGTTTCTTCCAAAGGGGAGGAACATCATTTAGCACTCTTGGACCAACTTCTACCTTGGAGCAGCTTTCACTGACAAGCATTCTTCATTGGGGGGTGGGGGGGGTGGGGACTACCTTGTCTCTCTTCCTCTTCTTTCTTATGCAAGTGAGGGGGGGGGGGGGTGGAACTTTTTCCTCTTATGAGGTCTTGTTCTTCTCATTCTTCACTTTTATATATATTGGATGTACTCCATTCATCCATGCATCACTTTTCATCTCTTTTTTTGGGGGACAATTTTTCCCATGTGGTTTTTTCTCTTTCTCTGCTTTATGAGAGATTGCATATCATTATGTACATGGGTACCTAACATGGCCTAGTAGCCAGGACCCATCATGCATTTCATCCTAGTTTTCATAAACTTAAGGTCATTCCCCTAAGTTGCACTTAAGTGGGGGTATTGATGTAAATACTTATTTATTATTTACACTTACTTTACTTAGGTTAATGCATTATTTTATTATATTGCATTATTTTATTTATTTATTTTGTGAGACACTTAGGAGTTTGTGTACCTTTTTGAGTTGTCATGTTGACAATACAGAAGTACGCAACTCTATTTCAGCACATGGTGTCTACATCACTGGAGTTTACATCATTCACTGAGTTGTCATGTTGACAACATAGTTATTCAATCTCCCTTTTTAGCACATGTTGTCTACAACACTAATTTGTGTGTTACACCCTTGTAGGCTTATCCTCTCATCATCACACTTACTTCTATGCTTATTGGAGCATAATCTATATCTCATGGACATGTGCCTAGTTGTATGACTTATCATGTAGCTAATTCTGAGGCATTCTAGATGCATCTCAGAGGCCTTTATATATAGGCACTCCTAGTGTACTCTTAATGCACATATTGAATCGAATACATTGTTATTCTAATCATACTCCTTTTTGGTTAACAGTTGTGCTTGTGCTTGAGTTCTTAGTTCTTGGGTGAATTTTGCCCTAAGGCAAATTCTTACAATTACAACCAAATTG
The DNA here is from genome assembly GCA_028749045.1 of Cupressus sempervirens. NCBI lineage: Eukaryota > Viridiplantae > Streptophyta > Pinopsida > Cupressales > Cupressaceae > Cupressus > Cupressus sempervirens. The sequence continues at coordinate 496,995,402 of CM053785.1, forward strand.
TGACACTGCAAAAGATTAAAACCCTAACAATTTTGAAATTTCAGGAAGAATTATTTTTATTAGGTGGGAAAATATAACTTAGAAAAATAGCTAGGAAGAAAACACAACATTGTACAATGAAACATTGAAAATTGAAGGAGAAAGAAAAATGCAACAACAAACAATAACATATTGTTTATAAAACAATTATCTATAGAAAAATGTTAGGATTTGAAACCCTTGATAAAATTATCTTAAAGTACCCAAAATGTTATAAATTAAAACTCTAAAAAAATATAACACCAAAAAACTCTAGCTCGATAAACCCTCTTTGAACATCCTCTAAATTCATAGTTTTAACATGATGAGAATGTGATAAACATTATTTAGCACATATAGATTACTTGTTTTGCTTCATCTTATGTTTTCCATACAATGGACTACAAAAATGGTCATTATTATCCCTCAAGCCTCCCTGCAACAAATATCCACTTAGAAAGGGGCCAACACAAAATATTAAGGAAATAAATGTCTATTTAAACACAATCCTAACCTTACTCATCATATGCAATGAAATCATAAGGTCCACACATCTGGTCAGTAAGATTTTCAATTGACCATGTCTAGTTCTCACAACTCACTATCTTTTCTTCTAATATCCCTCAAAAGTGTAAATGTGTGGATGGTCTTTTTATTGTTTTACTTATTTATACACACTAATTATCAAAAATTTAACAGGATACATTTTTCCTAATCATGACAAATTATGGTCCATTGTCCAATTCTATCTAGCTATATATCATATATTGTTTTGAAATCTAATTTTCCCCTTCCTTCTCTTGACCAATTGAAAATTATCTCTCTTGTTGTGCAATACCATGGTGTTATACTATACATGCTATATGTACTATACCATGTTTCTTTTTGCTACTAGATAACTTTTTCTATGTTTATTAATCACTACCTTAATTAAAATATATATTTCTACAATAATGGAATCAAATATTAAGATCATGATTAAACAAATGAGGCCCACATGAAAAGAAAAAAGAAATAACTTAGGATCCTCATTTTCTGTCCACAGTAATAACATTCGTAAATGAAGTTAAAATAATAATTTGCTCAAAATATTTGTAACCATGTGCTAATGAAATAGTTATGTCACTAAAAATAATTTGATGCAATATGCAACATATCCCAAACTCTTACAATGCAAATGAGATACTTAGATGATATATGTAACCTAAATTGGATTTTTGTCTAATTCAAAGCTGGTCTCAAAGGTTTTCATCCTTATAAAAATAAAATCAATAAGCAACCAAAGCTCTTTAGAAGAAATTAATAAACCAAACACAATCTAAATGAACCGCTCATTATTCCTTTTTAGTACATTGTAAAGACTCTTAGCTTTCCCTCTACTTTACCTCTTGATTTTCCTTTCCTTGCATTTTTATTTCCCCTTTCTTTTGATTCCATTGGAACTCAGAGGAAATAATAATAAAATGACTTTATTAAATTTCCACTCACCTCACTAACAAAGTGATTTTAATACTTTATTAAATAATTAAATTTCTAGGTATCATTAAATTTATAATTTTTTGGATGATTTTAATATTAATTATTTAATTAAATTCAAAGGTCCAAAAATAGAGGATATTACTATTGGTATCTCTAGCCATTATTGTTTATTAGTGTCAACCACATAGTCATTTACAAGGTAGAGTTAGATGCTCATCATGGTAACCGAGCTACTCTATATAGGTCGAGTCATGTACATAAGTAAGTATGTCCCTAGCTCTATAGGGGCCAAGTAAGTTTTTGGGTCACAAAGTGTTTTTTGTATAGTAGCCGAGCTCATCAGTAATTGAGCAAGTCATCAATGACCGAGCAAGTTTTGAGAATACATGTGCTGAGTTACTTAGCATGTACTAAGCACAATGAAGGTTGAGCAACAACAATGTCGACCATCAAGAAACAATAAAGGCCAAGCTACACACAATTTACATAAAAGTAAGGAATGGAAAAGAGTTCTAGGCAAAGTGATTATCAAGCTGACTTGGAAGGAATATTTAAGTTTTAAAGAGGTTATTACAGAACATTTACATGTTGTGGGTCACTAATCCCTATGTTGTGTGTTTGATGATCAAGATGATCTTAACCTAGCTCATATACCGGTAGAGAAGGAGATGAAAAGAGTTTATGTGTGAACATGAAATTATTGATAGAAAAGGATTGAGATCAGTTTAGAAGTCATTGAAGGGATTTTTTATCATCTAACAAACTAAGTGACCTAGTCATTATAGTGAAGTGAAAGGGAAAGACAAGAATATAAAATTAGAGAAGAGGATCAGTTAGCAAGGAGGGACTCAAAATCAACTTATAGAGCAAACTGAGAGTCATGTACTGAATCAAATTTAATAGACTTGAATTAGGGTAAATCTCTTAACAGAGTGGTCTTAACAAATATTTGTAAATCTCTCGATAGAGTCCTTACTTTGTTGTAAGTGTTAAATCCTCTAACAAGGTGAGACCTAACCATTTCTTAAACTTTTAATAGAGAAGACCCCACCAAGGGTAGAACATATTTTATGGTCAAACATTGTAACCTTAACTAGTTAACTTTATTACTGCAGCGGTGAAGATTTGTGGGTGTCATCCCCACCCTAGTTCTATATTCATATTGGAGGGTTTCAATGTAACAAACATTGTGTTATGTGTTTTATTTTATGTATATGATTGATCAGACTTATATGTTATGAAAGATTTACATTATAAGTTTTACATGCACAAGTTATTGATAGGTGTGAATGAATTGATGAATATTTAAAAAGTGTCTAAGATTTTGATTCACCCCCTCCCCCCAGTATCTTTTTGATCTTATTTACTCCTTCATCAATCGACAATTAGTATCAAAGCATTAGTTCTCTGAAAGAATATTAAAGACTTAGAAATTAGAGCTTGGAGATGAAGGCTTTCAAACTAGACAAGACTATTGACAATTAGATGATTGACATTCAACTCACATTGTACAAATTACAAAAACTTGAGAAGGAAGACAACATATAAAAGATTCCCTAAAAAGGAGAAAGGAAATTGCCATTCAGATAAAGCAAATTTCCTACGAAGAACTTGAGACTGAAGGATTGTTTGAACCAATCAATCCAAATGATAAAGAAACTATTGATCTACTTGACAAGAACAAACTGCTAAAATGAAGAAGTGAGAGCACTAAAAAGAGAACATGAAATCTAATCAGTAATACTAGGTGATGTGACCAAACAAAGAAAGAAAGATGAAGAAGATAAGACTATGGTTGAAGAAGATAAAAGGGTAATGGCTACTAGACTTGAAGAAAGGATATCACAGATACAAAATTTCACTAATACTCAACTGGACATGATGAATAAACTAATGCTTGCAAATTAGGAATTGAATAACAATGATGTGGAAATTGCAAATCTCCAATCAAAAAATGACATAATGAAGAATGAACTGAAAAATGAGAAGGAATCTATGGAGAGATTCGACAAACCAAAGGAAGCAATGAAGTGTTTTGAAAAACTTATGAAGTTATCAAGCTATTCTAATGGGCCAGGACATTCATGCACTGAGAAAAGAGAATCATCCAGGAATGGAGAAATGAGAAATACAAACTCAAAGGATAAGCCAACATTCTATCATTGTGAAAAACTTGATCATACTACAAATATTTGTAGAAGCAAACATGGTATGTAAAATTCTAAATCTAAGTTTACTGGTTACTATTTTTACTACAAGAAACAAGGACATCAAATACATGAGTGTAGGTCAAGACTAAGGAATAAACTAGCTACACCTAAATTTGAAGGATATTGCTACAACTATTAGAAATATGGGCATAGAGTATATGAATGCAAACCATAGAGAAAACCCTACTAGACAAATCAAAGAAACAATTATGCAGCTAACAATGCATGTTCCAAATGTCACAAGTTTGGACATCAAAATAAGAATTGTAGGACTCAAGTACATTCAACAAACCAGACAAAGGACAAAAGAAAAGGCAATGTGGACATTGAGAAAGTTAAGAATGAAATGAACTAGAAATGGAAAAAGAAAATAGAAGATGGAAATAGTGGAGCTAATGGAGCCAAGGTCACCCAATCCAATGGAGAAGGTGATCATGTCATCTCAAACTAAGAAAGAGAGGTATGTATGGAGTTGTATACTTAATTGATATATCATACACCAACTTCTTACATATAAATATGCCAAAAGTTCATATTTGCATATAAAGATGCATAAGAAAAAATTTGTGAAAGGTTGTTAAGTGCAAGGAAATTGTCTATGTTGACCATGTAGTGAAACATGGACTAAGCATTGCAAGAATGATAGAGACGGAGTGACATGGAAGAGATCGAGCTGGAGACCTAGCTGAAAGGCATCAATATTGATTGAGATAGCTAGCTTCCACTCATCCAAGTACACAACATTAATGCAGACCCTAATGGACTAGGAAGAAGGTATATAAAAAAATTTGATGACATTATTTCATACCTTGCATTCATATTTTTGAGAGCATAGAGTGATTTAACAATTTTAGAAACTGACAAAGATTTCAAGGGAGACTTGATCAAGAAGCTTGAATGAGTAGTGAATCTGAACTATGTTGAGTATCCAGTAAAGAAAGAACTTCAGATCCTATCTATAATCATGGCAACTTCATCAACCACTAGAATGAGCCAAGAGGTTAGTAAAATTCAACTAGTGAAGAGTAACTCTTGTCCTCCACCTAAATTTTGTGCTATTCTAGAGATTGCTATGAAAGCAGACTCAATGGGTGTGTTATCTTCGATACCACCTAAAGTCATTATGATCCATGATATCAAAAGCTTTTATATTTGCAAAATTAGAGAAATAGGAGATTATAAAATTAGGTAAGATTATGAGAAGTCTTGTAATGAAGGAATCTTGAAGGATAAATTTCAAATTGTTGAGAGGAAAGGGTTAACTTGTACTCTAGAGTTCCCAAGAAATTTCAAGATTGAGTGGATTAAAGTTATTTTGAGGAGAATTCATGGCATGAAGTATTGGTTAGAGAATGGACCAGTGGAAATCATGAATAAATTGATAAACAAGGTTATAGGCTATCCAACCCTAGACAAGAAGGAGACCATGTGATGTTTGAGCCATGAAGAAGTTGAGGCTAACATTGGAGCTTGGTGGAATGGACTTGGTCTATCCATTATAAGAAATTATAATATACTAATTAAATTTTTAGTGAGAGTCATTGCTCAAATTCTATTAGTCAAGAAGATTAAATAGTGTGCCTTGTATGGTTGTGGATCAAGCTTGGAAGATTGTGATGAAAGATCATTAGTATGATCTTACTGAGTTACAGAAGTTACAACTTGCAAAAAATCTATCATTAATAAGAAAGTGAAGAATTCAATGTGTAAGTTTGGAGCCCTCATTTTTTGTATTTTCTTTTATATCTAGAAGTACTTTCTAGGTATTATAATGTTGTATGGGAGCAAGGAAAACTACTGACAAAGCATATCAATGAGTACATTACTCAATTGGGAGAAAACTTTAATAATGCAATGAATGCTTATTTTGATGAATTTAAGAAAATGATGAAAAGAAGAATGAGGATTCCTAAAGAATTGGTCAGAAGATACTAGAGTGGCATATGTTTTCTTGTTGACACAAACACCACTTTTGTACAAGTAGTTAAGCCGAGGAAAGCTTGGTTACACAGTTTTGAATATGAGATAGAAAATGATGTTGTAACTGCAAATATTGAGGCACTATTGAAAAAGGAGATAGACGTTGAGGTTGAATATTTTGGTAGATATGATGAAGCCAAAGCAAGGATAACTATGAATATCAAGATAGCTTCCAAAGGGAAGAAAATTATTGAAGACTTAGAAGCTAAGTAAGGTACCCTAGGCAAGGACAAGGAACCATTGCAAATTACACAAGGTCTTGGTGAAGATGAAGAACATGACAATGTTGATGAGGAGGAAGAAGAATGAGATGACAAGGATAAAGCCCTAGTTATTATCATGCCACCAAGCAAGAAGGCTCAAGGAACACAAAAGAAGACGATAGTGACACTTTCACCACCAAAAAAGCTAAGGACTAGGGCAACTGCTAGTGCTGAGCAGTTTGCAAAGAAAAAGGTAGTAGAGACTATTGAGGCTAGTGCCCTAGGAACTAGAAGAAGGAGATTGGTTAGAGAACCACCTATTAGGTAGATAAAGACTATTGGTGAGGTATGTGAAACCTTGAGAAGATTTGTAATAAGATTATCTAGTTTTAAATATGTCAAATATGACATACTAGATAATAATGATAGAAATAAATTTGAGGATGCTATGGTAGAAATGATTGCAAATCAAAAACTAGCTCCTAGTGCAATACAGAAGAAACTACCCAAAGATCTTTATGATAGACTGGAGAGAAGATGGTAGTAGGTTGAAAAAGCAGAGAAATAGATAAAAACTGACACATTAGTCATAGTTATGCCTGATTTGTCACAAGATCAATGAGAAACATTTTTGGAATAGTATAGGAGAAAATTTGTTCCTAAATAAAGAATGTTTTTGATATTACAAAACAAAGAGGAAGTTGTACAACAACAAAGTGATTTGCTATGAAAGAGCTTTTTTTGGCTAACTACAAAGAAGGTAGAAATTGTTAACATTAATGATGAATATAGTTGTGGAGAGAGCTTAGGTGTGCCAGTTTTGCAAGGCAACATGATACATGTTGACACCCCTGCCACTCTAGAAGCCTAGCAGTCAAGGCTCACAAACATAAAGGCAGATGGTGAAGACATAGAAACAAATGTAAATGATAATATTGTTTTAGTTCATCTCATAATGAGGAAGAAAAATAGTCAAATAAAGCTTAACCAAGTGTGACTATTGTTGTCTCAAGCATAGATGTACAAACACAATTGAGTGGTGACACCCCCCACCAACTCCAAAAGTAATGTCGAGTAGCAACACTCCACCTAGAAAAAAGAGGAAAGCAATAAAAGACATTTCATCAGATATTGATGTTAGTTTGGATGAAATCATTGAGATGCCATAATTGGATTTGGAAAATCTCACCTTGGAGAAAACTACTTTTCTACAAGAAATTTTGATTAAGAAGAAGAGACAAGAAGAGCTCAGAAGTTGAAAGAAAAATTTGGAGAAGGTGTCGAGTAGGAAGAAGAAGAAGAAGAAGAAGAAGAGGATGAAGAGGAAGAAGACACACAGGAACAAGCACCATTAGCTTTAACATAAGGAGTGGGTGAAGATCAGCCAGAGGAGGAAACAAAAGTTGCTAAAGTTGACGAGGGAGAAGAAGCCAAGGAAGCATTTGCACCCTATTGGGACAAAAAATTGCACGGTCAATTTTAAGTGCCATTGAGAAAATTGAGCCCTATAAACGCTTTTAAGTGCACATGTACTCAGCTATACCTATGAGGCCTAAGAGGTGTTTAATGTTTCTAACACCTTCCATTTAGTGCATCTAAGTGTTTCATGAAGCTAAGTTGTCATTCTAAGCCAGTTCATGAAGTCCCATTTCAAGCATTTGTTAATTATGCATTTTTCACTTAAGTGTCAAACATCGATAGGAGGCCATGTTTGCATCTGAATATCTTGCACCTAGAAATTTTTTCGAACTTTCCCCTTTGGGAGTGTCTAGTGTCCATACCTGAGAGCCTATGTTTCAAATTTCAAGTCATTTCAAGTTTGTTTGACTAGGTTCTGAATCCCTCAAAGTTAGTAGTTTACTATTTTCATGCTGATGCACATTGCACATAATTCTGGGAGGCCCTATTTGACGTATTATAACTTTGACCCAGTTGACCAAAATGTTAAAATTTCTTTTGCATTGCATTTTAGATGTCAGAGACTTTTTATGTTTCAAGTTTCAGCCATTTGATCAGTTTTCAAACGTGATTCCAAATGTAATTTCTAAAGTTTTACTGGTGTTAGCACATGCAGATTGTTTGGTACCCCTGTTCGGGATCTTATAACTTGAGATTTATGATAGATGAGATTAAATGGTTTATTCCCCTGCATTATACTCAAAAAATACTACCAGTGTGTCAGTTCCCAAGTCTTAATGAATCCGTCTACAAAATTTTTTCGGGGCCTTTCCATTTGCAAAAATCACTTTTCTGTCATTGTCTCCAATCTGCAATTCTGAGTAGCTCACTTTGACTGCTTGCCATTTGTGCCCAGTTATTCTTCATGAGCCCAAATCATAGATTCATAATTTCCTCATGACAGAGAACCAATGTCCCAGTTTTCATCTTCCCAAATGTCAGTTTACCCAGTTTTTGAAGTCGATTCTGAACTCAATTTAGTGTTTTCTGACATGTTTTGTTGCAAGCAGTTCTGAGAGGTCAACTTTGACGGTCAATATCTTTTGACCTTGAATTCTTCATGAGACGAGATTTGATAGAGTAGGAGTATGTGGAACAGAGAATCAGTGTGTTCAATCCTAGGGCCTAGTTAGGTGTTTAGATTAGTTTTGAAGGCCAGTCAAGGGACCTCCTGGCACCAAATTCACAATTGTAGAAAGAGATGAAATAAGTTTTAAAATGTTAAAAAGTGAAGCAAATTGATTGATTTTTGTCCAATCGGTATCAGGAAATTAGTGGGCCAGTTTGAGGATTCAGTTGTCCAAAAATGAAATTATTTTTTTAGTCGGACCCACTTTGGGGCCCGACTGATTCCATCAGGCAGAGTTAGTCAAAGCATGTGAATGAAATGAAAACAAGAGATATTTTTCTGAATTCCAATATCTACTCAACACATGATAATTAGATATGCCAAGTTACGGGAATTAGTTGATGCATTTCTATTATTCTATGAGATGATGAATTATTTCTATTTATAGTACTTTGATTGGTTGATATTATAGACGAGACGGGGAGATGAAGAAAACCAAGAAGATTCTTTGTCAAATCTTGAAAGAAGGTTTGAATACATTCTTCTAAAACAAGGTATTTGAAATAGGTCAATACCCAAGTGCCAATTCAAATGAGATGCTTTTGGAGAAAAGAAGTTTCTAAGATTCTTAAAGGGAGCCAATTTGAAGAAGCTGACTTGAAGGGACAAGCGTCTGGCAATAAAATGATGCCCACACATGCCATAAAAAAAGGAAGAACCTATGAATGGCAACAGGTCATCCATGTTTTAATAGATGTAAAGTCACATCATGATCAACATGAATGCCAACAGTCTATGTAGACAGAGGCAAGAAAGGCAATACTATAAAGGAGTCATCCACACAATCTAAAAGGGAGCAACCAGGCATTAGAGGAGCCAAAGACATAGGTACAATGAGTAAAAGTGCAGACCAAGTATGAAACCACACACTAGAGAAGATCAAGCCATATAGGCCGGTCAAAGAAAGGCCCACGCCTCTTAATAGACTGCCCAAGCAATCAGAGAAAGCCATAGTCTCCACTTTAATAAAAAAAGGGAGATCCATGTAGAGTAGAGGCAAAAGCTTCCTAGCAGCAAGAAAGCCCATGCCTTTTGTTTTATTATCAAGAAAAAGGATATGCCACACACCTTGTTAAAGGACAGACCAGTGATGGAGTCAAGAGGATCAAACCCGTAATCAAAAAGCAACCAGCCACTATTAAGAACAATAGATCATGTCGTTTAAATCAATTTGTTCAAATAAATATTTTGAAATCCCATGTTATATCCAAAGAAGATGCAATCAAAAGCTCACACAGTAGCTTAAGCCATAGCCTACAGTAGAGAAAACAAAAGGGATCAGCATGAATAGAACTCATCCCACATGACAAAGAAGAACAGAGGTAGGGAACACCCAACCAATGCATATATTGAGGAGAAGTCAGTATTACAAAATAAAGGAGCACATAGCAATCAAATTTGATTAAGCAAGGAATATGGCATAAAAGAAACGGTTGCCTGCGAATGAAAATGCCAAGGAATGCTCACGATTTTTGTAGCAATCACAACATGTCAAAGAACAGAGACCATAGGTAGTCAAAAAGGGCCTCACGCAAGCTGAGCATGGCAGGGGGCAGTCCAAGCCATGGCATAATGGGAAAGACAAGCTGCTAAGATTAGAACTCCTACACGTAAGGAATAAAAAGAAACCCCAAGCCAATTTAAAAGTGTCCAGCAAATGGGAAGTAGCCCATGTAGCCAATCAAAGAAGCACCCTACATAAAGGAAGAACTAACATATAGAAGAAAATCAACATCAATTAAAAGAGAAAGTTGTAGCTAAATGAAGAGTCCTAAGCATCAAAAAAAGAGGGAGAAGTTTTCAAACATTATTATCCCACATACATAATATGGTTTGGTTTTAATGTTTTTAAATAGTCTTGCAAACAAAAGCTTGTTTGTCAAAAGGAAGAGCCTTTTGAAAGGACATTGCATATGGTGGACCCCCAACCCATAGCCAATCTAGAGGTGACATCATCATGACATCAGGCATAATTTTAAATGAAGATGCAAGAATGATGAGGTGGCGAGCTCAAACTTAGTTGCAACAAGATTTCGACACGTGTCATGATCTAAGGGTGGGTGCATGCTCACAAAAAGAAAGTGCCCAGAGGTTAAATAATGTAGGATTGCAAAAATCTGACACGTGCTGGCGAGTACCAGTTGACAGTGATGTAGCAGGGATGTGCAAGTTCAAACACAAAGCACAGGATCATGACACATGTCATGATCCGATGGCTTATGTATTTCTGCAAAATCAAAATGTGCACCAGCTAAGTCATGTGAGTAAGAGAACGTGTGACATGTGGCACCGCATGTGGCATAGGGCTTGGAGAAGATGGTGCTAAGATGGCAGATGATGCATGGGTCCGGACTAATCACAAAGTGCCATGTGACACCTGGTCAAACTAGTTTTGACCTAAATTCATAGGGGTAGGGAGAAATTTGAAAAAAATAAAAAATATTATTTTTATTTTTTCTCATTAGTGGATGCACGTCACTGAATTTTAAATTTAGAAAGGGCATTTATTTTCTAAAGTTTTAACTTTAGAATTTCTAAAATTCAAGGAGTTGTAGACCAGATAGTTATATCAGAGGGACATTTTTCAAACTAACTTCCTAGGCATTTCTGGTAGGCTAAATATGTGATGTTATATATCACCGAAATCGAGAGAATCTAAATTTTTAGATTATGCAATTATTTTTTGCACAGGAAGCAGTTTGTTCGAGCTATAAGAGGTCTTCTATCAGGTTTCCAATTTGCAACTTTATTCAGGTATCAAAGCTTAGAACTGATTACTAGTAAGGTAATGACTTGAATGAGGCTAAAAGGTAGTGAAAATGAAGTTAAGGTCAAATTCTAATCAGATTCACTCAGTAAAAACTCAATTTCACTAGCATCTTCATGAAGCTTTCAAATATTTTTGGCAAACAAAGGATTTCATCATTAAACTAAGGATTTTTTCAAATCAGTTACAATGTAATGATGAAAATAAATCAGATCAAAATGGGAGAAGGAAGAGAGAGGTTATTTAGATGCAAAAGATTGAATTCCAAGTGGACACATGTCAAGCATAGATCAGATCCAGGAATTTATCTTCTTTCCTATATCATTCTTTCTCTCTTTCACTGTAAGGGTTCTAGTTCTTTGGAAAAAATTTGCACATTACTGTGATACCAAGTTTTGGTTCCAGTCTTGATGTATTTCCAATACTATGACACCATTCTTCAACATAATTCTCTCATGTGAATAGCAGTAGCACAGATAATATAGCAAGTTTTGATTTGTTAGGTGTTTTTCATGTTTTGATTTTATGCATCTGAATGTATAGTTTCAAGGAAATCAGTACAAATGAGCAAGTATTTCATTAGTTTCATTCTGATTCTCATCTCCTGTCTCAGTAATATGTAGTCTTATGTGGTCTTGGAACAAAGATCTAAGATCCATTTGCATCCCCTTCAAGTTGTATGTCTGATGTATTTTGTTTTTGGAACAAAGGGCCAAGTAAATACTTGATGTGTTTGACAGGGTTATTGGTTTTTTTGAGAAGGATATTTCATGAGAATGCGATCTTAATGAACATCAATGTCTGAACCACAAGGTGATTAGATAGATCTAATGTCTGGGTATATGAAAAATGTCCTAATGTCACAAATGTATGTTTTGAATTCATGGAATTGCCCAATGGATTAGGCATTGATCACTTATAGGATCACTTGTTAAATTGCTGCATATTTGAGGTTGTGTTGAATCAACATCATTAATCAAATGTTTCCCCTTTCATGTTGAAATTTATTCAAATTTTAACCCACACTTAGCTTACCAGTTTCATGAGTCACGTTCTTAGCTATTTCATGCTTGTGGTTTCTCAGTTAAAGTATAGAAGAATTAGGGGTTTCATCTGTTATTCTAGATCTTGATTATGCTCATTGCACTAGTCACATAATCAGATCTTAAGAGGTTCACCCATCTAGGTTTTGTAGAGCCTAAAGTGAAGGAGTGTAGCCTTATAGTTGGCCCAAGTTCTTGGTGAATTGCGTTCATTATTGGAGATAGCTACCCATAGATACAATCTTACCCTGAAAACTTGGTTATTAAAACACTGTTAAATCAGGAGCCAACAAAATGGTGACTCTACTAGGGAGATAAGATGGAAAATAAACCTTGTTAAAGGGACAAGAATCTCTGGTGTGAATTGAATATCTCAGTCATGTTTTTCAGTATGGTTTTGCCCATCTGAGTCACCAACAAAATGGCAACTCTGCTGGGGAAGTGCATATAGAAAGAACCAAAATCTCTGGCATGAAATAGATTAGATATAGAAAATCTATAGCAAGAAGTGTTTCTTATTTCCTTGCTGAAGTTTCATGTCCCACAGTTTCCTTATTCATTGATAGCAGAAGTTTGACTGAATTGGATAATTTGTAATATCAAAGTCACTTGAATTTTTGATAAGTTGCTGTGAAAATTTAGAGTTAATGTCATGTTTGTTTACTTTGTCAAGAGTATGAAATTTCTAAGTGTTGTTGAATAAAGCTTCAAATACCTATTGTAATTTCTAAACCAGCTTGTTATGTCTTGCAAGTTTGGTAAATCTTTTCTCACTAAGTGAGTGGCGACGCAAAGTCAAATCTCTGAACTAGTGCTTGAAAAAATGTGAAGGTATTTTGAAAGATGAAATAGTCAGAAAATAGATTTGAAGAATTCATCTCAAATTCTTGACAATGGGTGAAAGAATTAGATAAGATGTAGTGCAAGTGTTACTAAATCTATATAAGATCTAAATCTGCTATTATTCACAACATTCAAGTAGTTGCAAGCATCCTTATCAAAAGGTATTCTCCACTTTCATGTGTTTTCATTTACATGAAAGTAAGATTTACAAAAGTTTCTCCGTCAAGTGGATTTTCTAGCACTAAATAGGAGATTGGTTTGGTACTTTCCAACATACTTTGTGAGAGGTAGATTCAGTAAAAGTATTTTTATATTTTGAAGTGTGTTTGAAGTTTTGAATTGGTAGAAAGAATCCTAGATCTGCTACAATTAATGAATTCTGAAAGTAATCTTGGTGATTTTGTGTTAAGTTTGAAGAATGTCAAATTTCCCTTCATCAAGTATGCAGTCCATGGATAAGAATTATAGATCTATTTCTACCAAGAGATTTATGCCGTTAAATTTCAATAGCATTCATGGTTTCCCGAATACTATGCCCTATGATCTCAGAAAGTATTTACCTAACTTTAGTGGGAACCATGAAAATTTAGCTAGTCATCATGTTTAGTTGTTTAGCAACTTGGTTGGTGATTATGAAATTGCTCATGAAGACATTCATATGAAGTTGTTTGTTCAGACTTTGGAAGGGGATGCTAGGAATTGGTTTTCTTTTCTTCTGGCATGCTCAATTTCATCTTGGGATGAATTACTTTCAGCCTTCATGAAGCAGTTCGGGGAAAGAGTAAGCATCTCTGATTATTTTGATAAATTCTTGAAAATCCAAATCAGGAATGGTGAATTAGTTCCTTACTTTAATATCAGATCTGCTAAGGTTTTAAATTATATTCCTGAAAGTTATAAGCCAGATGATCAAATGTATTTAGTGGTGTATCTTGATGCATTTGATAAGAAAATGAGTTACCTATTGAGGGATAAAGAACGTAAGACTTTGCATCAGGCATTCATGACAATGATAGAGATTGAGAATAACATAAAATATGGCTTAACACGGAGTCACTTCTCTAGGAATGTTTGTCGGCAAGATTAGGTGCAAAGCACAAACCAATGTCATATAGAATGTTCGAATTCATATTAGCAAATAAGTACCCTTGCTATTGCAAAAAATCTTGTTGAATTTTTAGAATTAAACATGTGTAGATGAGGTTTCGTTGTTGCAAAGAAGAAATGATTCCATTCTTGCTAAATTGAATGCACATGTTTATGGTATTACAATAGTAGATGATAGAGTTGATTCACTTGATGAGTTATGCATGCAAGATATAAATTTAGTCATTCATTCTTTATGTTGAAAACATAATGAATCAGGAAGAGGAAAGGTATTCATCTCAGTATGAGGATGAAGAAGCTGGAAGTGATGTATCAAGTGATAAAGGTGAACTTGCTAATCTAGTGTATTGTGAAGAAGCATCATGTGAAGAAAATGACGAGAATTGTTGTTTGAGTCAAGAAGAGGAAAGTGATAGTACATATTCATCTTCATGTGAATCAGATGCAAATTGGGAAGAAGAAAGCAATGACGAAAGTAAGTACTCTGATGTGAGTAAAGGTATGAGTTCTTCTCTTAAATCTAAAAATTAAATTCCATTTCAGAATTGTGTAAATGAGTTTGAGGTTGAAAGTTATGAAGAAGAGTTGTCTACACAATATGAGGATTAAAAGATTATTTATAAAGATGAATTGATTAGTTGTGTAGACGAATGTCTTAAAGATACATGCAGTGATAATCAATAGACAAATGATTCTAAGGGTAATGCATCAGCACATATTGGCAAGATAAATAATGATAGGTTTGCAATAAATTTGAATTATAAGGATTTTTCGTGAGAATGAGATCTTAATGAACACCGATGTTTGAACCACAAGGTGATTAGATAGATCTAATGTCTGGGTATACAAAAAATGTCCCGATGTCACAGATGTATGTTTTGAATTCATGGAATTGCCCAATGGATTAGGCACTAATCAATTATAGGATCACTTGTTAAACTGCTACATATTTGAGGTTGTGTTGAATCAACATCATTAATCAAATGTTTCCCCTTTCATGTTGAAAGTTATTCAAAGTTTAACCCGCACTTAGCTTACTAGTTTCATTAGTCATGTTCTTAGCTATTTCATGCTTGTGATTTTTCGGTTAAAGTACAAAAGAATTAGGGGTTTCATCTGTTATTCTAGATCCTAATTATGCTCATTGCACTGGTAACATAGTCAGATCTTAAGAGGTTCACCCACCTAGGTTTTGTAGAGCCTAAAGTGAAGAAGGAGTTTAGCCTTATAGTTGGCCCAGGTTCTTGGTGAATTGTGTTCATGATTGGAGATAGTTGCCCATAGATGCAATCTTACCCTGAAAACTTGGTTATTAAAACACTGTTAAATCAGGAGCCAACACACCCACTGATCAAAAGAAGAGGAAGGCCATGACACAACCTATGACAAGGGCTACAAAGAGTATCAAACCAAGCCAAGCCAACCTTACAACAACTACTACAAGGGCTAGTGCACGTGTCATTGCAGTAAAGGAAAAAGAAAAGACAAAACCTACATAACAAGGAGGTGAAGCGCAGAAAAGACCAAGGAGAAAATACATTGCACAAGCTAAATTTGATGAGGAGAAAACAAAATCAAATGACAATAGCTAATTCAAAGTGGTGAGTCACAATCCTCTATCTGACTTAGAAAATCTATGTGAAAATATTAAGAATAGTGTAGATTTATCAGGATTTTCACAAGTGGATTTTGATAACCTTGGTAAAGTTGAGAAAAATCAAGCAGAGGAAGCTATATGTTCTACAATGCGAAGCTTTAAGAAAGCCCCACTAGAAATTGCTAACTCAATACCTAAGAGCCTATATGAGAGAGTTGAGTACAAATGGCACTATTGTTTGAATTTGGAAAGAAAAATAAGGGAGACTTCACTTGCACAAGTCATGCCTAAACTAAGTAAGGCACAATTTGCTAAGGCTATGAAGAAATATGTAGTTACGTTTGTACCTAAATATAGAGCCTTTAGCATATTGAAAAATAATATTGAAGATGTAGTTAAAAAGTCTACTTAGATGTGGAAAGTGACATATGGTTTAGAAATAGTAAAGGTAGGTGAACAAGAACCTATTTAGGTGAAAGATGATGAAGACACTATTGAGGGAAATGTAGAGATACAAGTAGACGACCAGGCAATAGCTGAGGTAGAGCAGTAAGAGGAACAAAGTGTACAAGATACACAACTACCTGATGTCAACCCTCAACTTGTAAGAAGTGTTGAAATAGTAATAGTTAAGGATGTATTTGATGTCACAGCTTAAAACATCAATCCCCTGATAGAGGAAGATCTGAAGAAGACACTTGATCAATCTACACTATAGGCCAAACTATGTGATAGTCCTATATTGGTAAGTGTAGATGAATTGCAAAAACAAATGAATGAAACTAAAAGGGAAGAGGTGAATACACAAGAACCACCTACTATCACCCCTCAAGTCACTAATGTACAACCTTTGGATAAAACAGCTAAAGCTATAATAAAAAAGGTTGATATAGTTGAAGAAGATAAAGTGGAAACGCAGGCCACCACTGAAGAACAAAGTCAAATAGGTTAGATAGACCTATCTACACCTCCAAAACAAATACAAGGTGCATCACAAGGCATTGAGGAAGTAAAGGACAAGCCTGAAGAGACAAAGTTGACACCAAAGGTGAAGGAGCAAGTAGTAATTCAAGCCCTGGAAAATTTACTAAAATCTAACACTCCTTCCAGTCACACTCTTTAGAAGTCCAACACAAATGCAACACCATTGCAAATATCAATATTGAGTCTGAGCCCATCAAAGGTTGAAGAAGTAATACAATATGGAGATGTGAGCCTTGATGAAGAGATTGTGTTACCAAAGTATGGCTTTGAAATAATGAGAATTGAACAGATGGGCATATTACAAGAAGCCCTAGCAAGGAAGAGAAGACAACAACTGCTCAGAAAGGAGCATAGGTAGAAGCAAGCATTACAGGATATCAAAGACATCTTTTAAGATGTATTAAGTCTACCAACTCTAGATGAAACCAAGTTACTCACTGAACAACTAACAAACATAGTGGAGAAGGTTAGTGATGTAGACCTATATAAAAATGCTAAACTATTAGAATGGTTAGAAAAGAAATTCCAAAGCAAAGTAAATGAGAAAATATCAGGTGACATAGCACTCACACAAGTTTCATTAGCAACAAAGGTAGAAAGTGTGAAGAAGGTACTTGAGAATATCTTCTTAGTATACACTAAATTGTGTAATCCAACACTCTTCACACAAGAGACAAGAAGTCACATTTTGAGTTTGGAAAGGCATATCAAGTACAAAACTATCTATAACACTAGCTCAAAGTGAGAAGCACTTCAGAACTTTGTTACAAATCCAGAGCCAGTTAGCTGCATTGTCAATAGATGAAGCCAATATAAGGGCTAGAGTGATTAGCATCCAAACAACATTGACCCCTCACATGGAAATTTTGCACAAGGAATTAGGCTATGCTGAAACATTTGTATAGAAAGACCCAAATCTTTCAACATTAGATGGCCTAGTCCACCTTACTACCAAGCTAGCTATCAAAATCAAGTCTTTGGATGTAGCTTGTGAAAATTGGGATGCAGCTCTCAAAATTATCCTAGATGTCCATAAATCCTTTTGGGACAAACACACAATCAATGTATAACCCATTTGACATAAGTGTCAAAAAGGGGGAGATATAGATTTTGGGGGAGATATAAAATTTTGGAGATGAGCAAAGGGGGAGAGTAAGAAAAAGGTACAATTTGTTACAAAGATAGAATAAGCTATGGGGGAGCAAACACAAACAACAAAAATTCAAAGAGTATCAGTTGAGCCACATTTACTCAGTAGGAGTACATAATTTTGAATAAAGAATAGACCTATCAACTTAGGGGGAGTTATCAGATTTTGAGGTACAAGTTGTTACAAAATTTTGAAAATTTGAAGTTTTGTATATAAGCCCAATAAGAGTTATGTTATGCTCATAAGAATAAGGATATTAATTCATGACCAAGTGTTTTTGACTCTCATGTCAAAGGGTGAGATTGTTGATCTCAGATCATTTTGACAATTGAGTGTCTACACACTTTAGACATTTACTTAATTCATGTTGAATAAGTAGTACATGTTGAGTAAGATAGTTTTGTTATAGTTGTTTGTAATGACACAAACAACTATGTAAACCATTTTTGAGCCAACTTAAAGATTGAATTATGACATTTGAAGATAAGGACAAATCTTAATTTGGAGTTTGAATGCATTACATGTAGCCAATCAGAAAAAGGGAAGGTTTAAGCAACAAAATGGATGAATTATAGTAATTGATTCATACCTAACCCTAAGTCACCAAAGTCTTCTTAAGGAGGACAAAACCTAAGCTATCTATGCTGCAAAAAAGGTGTATGAAGGAGCGAAGAGATAAGTTTGCATGCACAAATAGAGCATTCATGGTGGCTAAGGAGTTGTGATCTAAGAATACATTACATAATCAGTTAAAGGAGAATAGAGTAAAGAAGATAGCAAATAGAAAAGAGACATCTAATCAAGAAGGATTGAGAATACATTAGTTTAGAGGTGATCTATCATTAGCCAATCAAGTGCTAACCCCAGGATCATTGTTGAGTCATTCTAGCAGGTGAATTAGTTAAATATCTTAACAAAGTAGTCCTAACAGGCTATATTAAAATCCTTTAATAGGGTACTTACTTAATTGTGAGTTGAAGTCATTTAATAAGGCACACTTCTAATAGGGTGTTGAAATCCTTTAGCAAGGGTGAGACCTAATAGTCTTTGTAAGCCTTTAACAGGGCAAACCTTTCATAGGGTAGATCATGTCTAATGATCAAAACATTGTAACCTTCATTGGATACACTTTATTACTGAAATAGTGAAGATTTGTGGATGTTATCCCCACCCCAATTTTACCTTCTCATTGGAGGGTTTTTGGGAAACCATATGTGGTGTCATATGTGTTTACTTGTTTACATGTTTTAGAGGTACATGCTTTACATGATATTTTAGTTTACTTAGTAAATGTGTGAGATGGATGCGTGGTGAAATTTTTTATGGGTAGAAGTTTAAACTACCGATTCACCCCCCTCCCCCTCTCAAAAGTTTACCTTTCCTATTGTAATTCCAACAATTGGTATTAGATCCTTGTTCTCTAAAAGAGAAGCTTTGCAACTTTGAGAAAAGATCTTGGAAATGGAAGTTTATAAGTTGAGAAAGATCATTGAGAATCAGGGAATTGAAATACAACTCATCCTACATCAACTGGATGAAGCAAGAGAAGAACTAAAGAAATTTTGAAGATAAGGAAGGAAATTTCCATTGAGGAGAATGACACAAAATATAGAGAGATAGATGCTACTAAGCTATTTGCTAATGGAGACTCTAATGAATTTGATATAGTTGTTACAGTTCTAATGGAAAAGAATAGAGCCCAAGCTAAGGAAATTAGAAATTTCAAGTTGGATCAAGAATCACAAACCATATTGCTATGTGAGGTGACTGAATAGAAGAAGAAAGCCATGGAAGACAAAGCCATGATTGAAGAAGACAAAAGAAATTTGAGCAACAAACTGGAGGATAAATCAACATAGCTAACCAAAATTTCCAACATGTAATTGGATACACTGAGTCAAATGATGAATGCCAACTATGAGCTAAATGTTAAAGACATTAAGATAACAACATTGAAGTTGCATAATGAACAATTGCAAAATGACGTAAAAAGGGAAAATGAATTTGCTAAGAGTTTCAATAAGCCTAATGAAGCCATCAAATACTTTGAGCAATTATTGAGATCTCTTAAATCCAATAATGACACATTTGGACTGGGATACACAAGTATTGAAGAAGGAGAATCATCCAAAAGTGCTAAAGAAAGAAAGGAACAACAAGGGTAAGAACTTTAAACCTACTTGTCATAATTGTGGTAAGAAAGGACATACTATTAATGTGTGTAGGAACAAGACTGTAAATCAAAATGTCAAGCATAAGAGGATGGTTCACTACCATAAGTGCAACAAACAAGGACATCAAGCAAATGAATGCAAAACCAAGACCATGCACACAAAGATTTAAAGGATATTGTTATAATTGTTAGAAGTATGGACATAGAGCTTTTGAGTGCAGATCCAAACCCATGTGGTCATCAATTAGGCAAACAAAAGTAAGGAACAATGGCAACTCTTACAATTGGGATTATAATGCAAGATATAGTTATCATTACTATCAAGAATATGGACATATTCTTGAGAATTGTATTAGGACACACTTCAGAGGTGACTATAAAAGGTGGTTAAGTCAAACCACATGTTTTAGCTATTTGAAGACTGGTCACATCAGTCGCTACTGTCCAACAAGGTCAAAGGCACCAAGTTATGAATTTGATAAAGACAAAGGCAAGGCAGATGTTGAAAATTTTAGAGATGAGATGAACAAGACATGGAAGAAAAATATGGTTACAACACATCAAATGGAGAAGGGATCACTTCACCCAATGGGTCAGGTGATCACACCTCATCAAACCAAGTAATCAAGAGGTATGTGGGATTGATATTTAAAAGGTTAAATCATACATAAGTTCCAAAAGGATTTAGTACTGAAAAAAATATATAAGCATGAACAAAGATGCAAGATGTTATTAGGAATCCAAGAAAATCTCTAAGTTTTTCATGTTATTGCTGAGTGTGAGAAGAAGTTTCCTATGATTGTCAAGTGGAATGATAGAATATGTCGAGCTAACAAACTAGCTAGTTGATGTCGAGCTCATAATGGTTTTTGAACAAATGGAATGATAATAGATGCCAAGTGAATCTTGAAATTGGTTTATGTTGAGCTTACAACTATGTAAGCACTTAGCATTAATTGTAGGGTTTCAAAGGGTATTTGATAAATTTTCAACTCATTTTCATCATTTTGAAATCAAGAAAGAGAAAGGAGAGTAGAAGGAAATAATAAAACTCATCCAAAGTGATTGCAAAAGATTTTAGCAATTATCCTACATCACTTCGTTGGATAGTGCAAGGTATTTATCAAGTGTCGAGTTACACTGTTTATATTTTTGTAAACCCTAGTTTTGCAAAATGGCATCTAGTTCAAAGAATGTAGAGGGAAAGGAAGTTTTGAATGTTCAACTAGTTAGTAATGAGGTCAAGAAACCAATATTCAAAGCCATTCCTGACATTGCTTACAAACAAGACCCCTTCGGTGTGCTATCCATGATACTACTGAATGTTTTAATGGTGCAAGATGTTAGGAAGTGTTACAGCTGTAAAATTGGAAGTACAAGTGATGTGGAGATCAGGAAAGCATATGAAAAAATTTGTGAGAATGGTGTATTAGGGGAAGAATACAAAATTATAGAAAAGAAAGGGTTAACATGAGCCCTAGATTTCTCGAATGTGTTCAAAATTGAATGGATTAGGATAGTATCGAGCAGGATACATGATAGTTCACTATGGCTTGATAATGGACCCATCAAGATAACCAAAAGAATAATCCATAGGGTGATAGGGTATCCAACCCTAGATCAGCCTAAGACCCTAAGAAGTGACTCAAAGGAGGTTATTGAGAAAAACACTAGAGTTATATGGAATAAGAAAGGAATGACAATTGATACTATTACTAATCCTTTGATAGACTTTGCGGTAAGGGTTATTTCACACAAATTTTATCAATCCAATAGATTGAATAGTGTTCCTTGTATTGTAGTAGATGTTGTATGTAAAATTGTTAAGAAAGATCACACATATGATCTTGCAGAATTACAACTATAGCAACTGATTGAGAATTTAGGAACAATAAAGAAGAAAAAGAGTGCACAATGTAAATTTGGTTCTATTCTGATATGCATTTTCTTTTATGTTCAAAATACTTTTCCTATATTTGTAACTTTTCCTATATTTGTCACAGTTGCATGGAAAACCAACAGATCAGTGGCAGTAAAGATTAGTGAGTTCATTGAACAATTTGGTGAGAACTTTAAGTTAGTTATGACCAACTACTTTGAGGATTTTAAGAAATTAATGAAGAAAAGATTGAGAATACTAGTATCCTTAGTGGAGAAACATTATGATGATGTTTTCTTTCTAATGGATGTTGATTACACTTTTGTTCAAGCATCAACACCAAGGGTGAGATGGCTAAGGCCACTTGGATATGAAATTAATGTAGATGAGACCTCTACAACTATTATGACTTTACTAGTAGAAGAGGTAGAAATAAATGCTACTGCATTTTGGAAACTATGAAATGGCTAAGTCTAAAATCACCATGGAACTAAAGACTGCCTCTATTATTAAGAACAAGGATAAGTTGGTAAAGAAGTTGAAAGAAAAATTTGGTGAAGGCACTGAGCAAGAAGAAGAAGAGGAGGAGGAGGATAAAGAGAAAGAAAACACACAAGCACAAGCACCATTAGCTTTAACACAAGGAGTGGGTGAAGATCATCTAGAGGAGGAAACAAAAGTTGCTAAAGGTGTGGAGGGAGAAGAAGCCGAGGAAGCACCTACACCCATTGATCAAAAGAAGAGGAAGGCCAAGGCACAACCTGTGACAAGGGCTAAGAAGACTATCAAACCAAGCCAAACCAAGCCTATAACACCTACTAAAAGGACTAGTGCATTTGTCACTACACTAAAGGAAAAAGAAAAGACAAAACCTCCAAAACAAGGAGGTGAAGTGCAGTAAAGACTAAGGAGAAAATACATTGCACAAGTTGAATCTGATGAGGAGAAAATAGTATCAAATGACAATAGCCAATTCAAATTGGCAAGTCACAATCCTCTATCTGACTCAGAAAATCTATGTGAAAATATTAAGAATAGTGTAGATTTATCAGGATTTTCACATGTTGATTTTGATAACCATGGTAAGGTTGAGAAAAAATAAGTGGAGGAAGATATATATGCCACGATGGAAAACTTTAAGAAAGCCCCACTAGAAATTGCTAACTCAATACCTAAGAGCCTCTATGAGAGAGTTGAGTAGAAATGACACTATTGTTTGAATTTGGAAAGACAAATAAGGGAGACTTCACTTGCACAAGTCATGCCTGAACTAAGTAAGGCACAAATTACTGAGGCCATGAAGAAGTATGTAGTTAGGTTTGTACCTAAATATAGAGCATTTAGCATATTGCTAAATAATATTGAAGATGTAGTTAAAAAGTCTACTCAGATGTGGAAAGTGACATATGGTTTAGCAATAGTAAAGGAAGGTGAATAGGAACCTATTGAGGTGAAAGATGATGAAGACACTATTGAGGGAAATGAAAAGATACAAGTAGACAACAAGGTAACAACTAAGGCAGAGCAGCAAGAAGAATAGAGTGTACAAGATACACAATTGCCTAATGTCAACCCTCAACATGTAACAAATGTTGAAATAGTAATAGTTAAGGATGTATCTGATGTCATAGCTAAAAAAATCAATCCCCTAATAGAGGAAGATCTAAAGAAGATAATTAATCAGTCTACATTGCAGGCCAAATTATGTGATAATCCTATATTGGTAAGTGTAGATGAATTGCAGAAATAAGTGACTAAAACTACAAGGGAAGAGGTGAATACATAAGAACTACTTACTATCACCCCTCAAGTAACTAATGTACAACCTTTGGATAAAGCACCTAAAGCTACAATTGAAAAGGTTGATACAGTTGAAGCAGATAAAGTGGAAACTCAAGCCACTATTGAAGAACAAAGTCAAACAGGTTAGATAGACTTATGTGCACCTCTAGCACAAATACAAGGTGCATCACAAGGCATTGAGGAAGTAAAGGACAAGCCTGAAGAGATAGAGTTGACACCAAAGGTGAAGGAGCAAGTAGCAATTCAATCCCTGGTAACTTTACCAGAATCTGACAGTCCTTCCAGTCACACTCTTTAGAAGCCGAGCACAGATGCAACACCATTGCAAATATCAGTGCCGAGTCTGAGCTCATCAAGGGCTGAAGAAGTAATACAATATGGAGATATGAGCCTTAAAGAGACTGTGTTACCAAATTATGACTTTGACACAATGATAATTGAATAGATGGGCATATTTCAAGAAGCCCTAGCAAGGAAGAGAAGACAACAATTGCTCAGAAAGGAGCATAGGAAAAAGCAAGCATTGTAGGATATCAAAGACATCTTTTTAGATGCATTTAGTCTATCGACTCCAAATGAAACCAAGCCACTCATTGAACAACTGACAAACATAATGGAGAAGGTTAGTGATGGAGACCTAGATACAAATGCTAAATTATTAGAATGGTTAGAAAAGAAATTCCAAAGTAAAGCAAATGAGAAAATATCAGGTGAGATAACACTCACATAGGTTGCATTGGCAACAAAGGTAGAAAGTGTGAAGAAGGTACTTAAGATTATCTTCTCACTACACAATAAATTGTGAAATCCAACACTCTTCACAGAAGAGAAAAGAAGTCACATGTTGAGTTTGGAAAGTCAAATTAATGCATCAGGTGCAAAACTACCTATGACACCAGCTCAAAGTAAGAAGCACTTTAGAACTTTATTACAAACCTAGAGTCAGTTGGCTACATTGTTAACAAATGAAGCCAATATAAAGGCTAAAGTGATTAGCATCCAAACAACATTGAACCCCCACATGGAAATTTTCCACAAGGAATTAGGCTATGTTGAAACACTTATGAATAAAGACCTAAACATTTCAACATTAGATGGCCTAGTCCACCTTGCTGCCAAGCTAGCTATTGAAATCAAGTCTTTGGATGTAGCATGTGAAAATTGGGATGCAACTTTCAAAATTATCCTAGATTTCCATAAATCCTTTTTGGACAAACACACAATCAGTGTATAACCCATTTGACATAAGTGTCAAAAGGGGGGAGATATAGATTTTGGGGGAGAGATAAAATTTTGGAGATGAGTAAAGGAGGAGAGTAAGAAAAAGGTACAAGTTGTTACAAAGATAGAATAAGCTACGGGGGAGCAAGGAAAAACAACAAAAAGTCAAAGAGTATCAGTTGAGGCACATTTACTCAGCAGGAGTACAAAATTTTGAATAAAGAACAAACCTATCAACTCAGGAGAAGTTATCATATTTTGAGGTACAAGTTGTTACAAAATTTTGAAATTTTGAAGTTTTATATATAAGTTGAATAAGAGATATGTTATGCTCGTAAGAATAAGGATATTAATGCATGACCAAGTGTTTTTGACACTCATGTAAAAGGGGGATATTGTTGATCTTAGATCGGTTTTGACAAGAGAGTGTCTACACACTTTAGTCATTTACTTAGTTCATGCTGAATAAGTAGTACATGTCAACCACGACATGTATATAATAGAGTATGTTGAGTCCATAGTGAGTGCCAAGCCACTCATGTGCCTAGTCACTCAAGTGCTAAGCAGATAGTGTATGCTGAGTGAGTCAGGAGCTGAGTAAGTAGTGCATGTTGAGTGATACAGATGCTGAGTCATAATATAGAGAATAATATAAGCTGAGCATCAAAGACTTCAAATGCTGAGTAAGACAATTTTGTTATAGTTATTTGTAATGGCACAAACACCTATGTAGATCATTTTTGAGTTGACTTAAAGATTGAATTATGATATTTGAAGATAAAGATAAATCTTAATTTGGAGTCCCAAAGCATTACATGCAACCAATCAGAAAAAGGGAAGGTTTAAGAAGCAAAATGGATGAATTACAACTGTTGATTCATACCTAACCCTAATTCACCAAAGTCTTCTTAAGGAGGACAAACCTTGAACTATTTATGATGCAAAGAAGGTGTATGAAGGAGTGAAGAGAGAAGTTTGCATGCACAAGTAGAGCA
Source organism: Cupressus sempervirens (assembly GCA_028749045.1). Classification (NCBI taxonomy): domain Eukaryota; kingdom Viridiplantae; phylum Streptophyta; class Pinopsida; order Cupressales; family Cupressaceae; genus Cupressus; species Cupressus sempervirens. The sequence goes on from CM053785.1 coordinate 497,021,441, forward strand.
TTCAAGGTGGCTAAGGAGTTATGATCTGAGAATACATTGCAGAATCAATCAAAGGAGAACATAATAAAGAAGATAGAAAAGAATAAAGAGACATCTAATCAAGAAGGATTGAGAATACATCAGTTTAGAGGCGATCTATCATTAGGCAATCAAGTACTAATCGTAGGATCATTGTTGAGTTATTCTAGTAGGTGAATCAGTTAAATATCTTAACAGAGTAGTCCTAATAGGTTGTATTGAAATCCTTTAATAGGGTACTTAATTGTGAGTTGAAGTCCTTTGCCAAGGCACACTTCTAACAGGGTGTTGAACTCCTGTAACGGGGTGAGACCTAATAGTCTTTGTAAGCCTTTAACAGGGCAAACCTTTCATAGGGTAGATCATGTCTCATGATCAAAACATTGTAACCTTCATTGGATACACTTTATTATTGTATTAGTTAAGATTTGTGGGTGTCATCCCCACCCCAGTTTTACCTTCTCATTGGAGGGTTTTTGGGTAATCATATGTGGTGTCATATGTGTTTACTTGTTTACATATTTTAGATGTACATGCTTTACATGATATTTTAGTTTACTTAGTAAATGTGTGAGATGGATTTGTGGTGAAATTTTTTATGGGTAGAAATTTAAACTAGTTATTCAACCCCCCCCCCCTCTCAAAATTTTACCTTTCCTATTGTAATTCCAACACAAATGTACCGTGTATAGATTTGAATAAAGGTGAAATGGTTCTATTATTCATTTTTGTATTTTTTTGCATCATTCATAAGTCATATGACTTAGGGGGAGAGTTTGTTATCACATTGTATTGTATAGATGAAAATACACCAAAGTGATGTAAATATGACAAAGTGTTTTTTCCACTAATGTCAAAGGGGGAGATTATTGGTATCTCTAGCCATTGTTGTTTATTAGTGTTAACCACTTAGTCATTTACAAGGCAGAGTTAGATGGTCATCACTGCGACCGAGCTACTCTATATAGGTTGAGTCATGTACATAAGTAAGTATGTACCTAGATCTATAGGAGCCAAGTAATTTTTTGGGTTAGAAAGTATCTTTTGTATATGAGCCGAGATCATCAGTGACCGAGCAAGTCATTAATGACTGAGAAAGTCATCAACAACTGATCAAGTTTTGAGAATACATGTGCTAAGTTACTTAGCATGTACTGAGCATAATGAAGGCTGAGCAACAACAATGTCGAACATCATGAAACAATAAAGGTTGAGCTACGCAAAGTTTACATGAAAGTAAGGAATGAAATAGAGTTTTAGGTAAAATGATTATCAACCCAACTTGGAAGAAATATTTAAGTTTTAAAGAGATTGTTATAGAACATTTACATGTTGTGGATCACCAATCACTATGTTGTGCATTCGACAATAATGATGAAGAGGCAAAACATGGAATCATCTAGAAATCTCTTTATGGAAATCTTTTATTTAGTGATGATCTTAACTTAGATCATATACCAATAGAGAAGGAGATGAACAAAGTTTATGTGCGAACAAGGAGCTATTGATAGAAAAGGATTGAGATCAGTTTAGAAGTCATTGAAGGGTTTTGTTATCATCTAATAGACCAAGTGACCTAGTCATTGCAGTGAAGTGAAAGAGAAAGACAAGCCTTTTAGATCAGAGGGGAGGATCAGTTAGCAAGGAGGAGGCTCAAAATCAGCTTACAGAGAAAACTACGAGTCATGTATTGAATCAATTTTAATAGATTTGAATCAGGGTAAATATCTTAACAGAGTGGTCTCAACAGATCTTTGTAAATCCCCTAATAGAGTCCTTACTTTGTTGTAAGTGTTAAAGCCTTTAACTAGGTGAGACCTAACAATCTCTTAAGCTTTTAACAAGGAAAATCCCTCACATGGTAGATCATATTTCATGAAACATTGTAACCTTAATTGGTTAACTTTATTATTGTAGCAGTGAAGATTTGTGGGTATCATCCCCACTCCAATTTTACCTTCACCTTGGAGGGTTTCTAGGTAACAAATATTGTCTTATGTGTTTTATTTTATGCACATGATTGATCAAACTTATATGTTACAACATATTTACATTATAAGTTTTACATGCACAAGTTATTGATAGGTGTGAATGAATTGGTGAAAAGATAGAAAGTGTTAAAGATTCTGATTCAACCTCCCCACCCTCCCTCTTAGTATCTTGTTTATCCTATTTAATCCTCCATCAATCAACAATTACATGAGAACACTAATACAAACTTTGTCTTAGGCAAGCTACTATACAACACACCTAATTTCCCCCTTTTTGTGCATGGAAGTTTAATTCTGAAGGTTGAAAATGATCAAAAGTTACAAGTATACAAAAATAAATACTACCAAACAATTCCAAATCTCATACAATCTACAACCCTCAAACACTTGAGTTATGTGCTACTATCTTCTTGAGAACCTAGTGGCTTCTTTTCTTTCTTAACATACATTAAAACTCTAGTATCACCTCTATCTAACATAGTTTGCCTCTACTTTCTCCTAATTTCCATAACATGTTCCTTTAAGTCTTTTATTTCTACATTTTCCCCTTTGTTGTGTATTTCTATTCTAACTTTATGATTCCAATAAATGCTATCCATAATCCCTCTTTAGCCTAGTTTATTTGCATACATTCCATCACTCACATCACACACAACACAAAAGATCCTAGGTGACAATTTAAGATAGTTTGATTCTCCACTGAGGACTAAAGTCAAACCTTTTTATTCTCTTCTTATAATGACATGCAACCATGCAATGAATATTGACTATAATGCATATTAGATCACATTTTCACCATTTAAGAAAGATAGACAAGGTTTCCAAGTTAGGATTAAACTATCAAGTTGGATGGAGTTAGAAGTAGGAGTTTGAGTCTTGTCACAAGAACTCTGATATTATATTTGCATGTAAGTTCATAGTAAGCTTATGGAAACCTATAAGTTATTTTGTAACTTACATATTTCTTCCTTGTTATGTTCTATTATATTTCTATTGTTGACTCTCTACTACAAAATTAGACAATCTTACATATGAACCTTGCATTTGTGATTTTATCAAATGCTATCCTTGTTAGTAATTAAAAGAAGCTTGATAATTATGATCCCCTTCTACTACTCCTATGCTTAATGATTTTATCTATATCTATTACTGATCGAAAATTAATTATCACCTTGTATATGACATTTGATTACCTTATGCTTAAAGATATATGGTAATGTTTTTGTTAAATAAATAATATATTATTATTCTTTTAACTAACACATCTTTTATTTCAAATTGATCTCGCAATCATATGTATTTTCATTCTCTTAATTAATTAAAATGTAGGATAAATAATATTTTATTAATTTATAAAATGATCTAAATAATAATTATTTAATGAGTAAGTGTCATGTAGTGGCTAGTATTTGCATAACTGATTATACTTATAATAATTAATATATTTATAATGATGGTATTTAATATAATTATTGTTATAACATTTAATTATATATATTTTATATATAATAAATTATTTAACCAAGATTTTAAAATAAACAAATTATTAATTGTTAACTTATGTATAATTAATAAAGATTTTTTTATTGTTAATATTATAAAACTATATATATTTTTGAAATTATTTATTTTAAAATTTTATAAGTACCATTTAGAAAGTTAATTTTCCAAAATTCAATATGAAGTTAATTTTGTAGTAATTGATTGATAATATTAAATTAATTAAAATAAAAAATGTGAAAAGGATTGGGTCTTTGGTCTACTAGTGAAGTTGAAATGTTCATAAAGAATATCACTTTAAAATATTTAAAAACAATTACTTAACAAAACTTGTTGCAATATGTGCATAAGCAAATACTAATAAAATGACCTATCCACATTTTCATATACTAAGTGCCACATAGTGACATGTATTTAAAGTTATATATATATATATATATATATATATATATATATATATATATATATATATATATATATATATATATATATATATATATATATATATATATATATATATATATACAATAGTGTTCCACCATTCAAACAGGCACGGGTAGGAAAGAACAAGGAAAGAAAACTTCTAGTCTAGCTCGGGACCATGGTCCTTTATTATTACAACATAAAAGGGGCATACCTCAGTCCAAATATCTTTATTTCAAAAATTACAATGTAAGAATCTGATCTGATCGAAAATATTTAAGTACAAAGCTCTTTGTTGCTACCAAAGACCTCTTGGTGAGGATTCAATACTACTCTTTCCATTCATGTATAGAAGCCAAATGCGATCATCCCTGTCTAGCTATCTTCGAATCAAAATGGTTAATAGTAGGATTACATATCTAAAGACAAGGAAAAACTTACATAGAATTAATTGAAAGAACCTTTATAATTAATAAGTCTATAGGAGAATCCAAGAGATGAATTAACACTCTCCTCAACTTAGCAAAGATTAAAATTAGGCCTAAAGTGAGCAACACATTAAAGAGGAATATGAAAACCTACCTGTATTGCTCCACATAGAAATAAAAAATGATACTAAAACTAAATACAAATTTAAAACTCAACATCTAAATTCCAACAAGAATAGTTGAAGCTACTAAAAAAATTAGTCAATCATAATAAATGATACACTACCCAAACAAAGGGCACCAAAAACCAAAAAAAGGGAGGGTCATTTCCACCACTCATCTGCAACTTTCCAAACTCAAACCATCATAATGAAGCTGAAAACCAACCTAAAGCTATCCAGCACAAAAGAGGCTTACTGAATACATTAAATATACTGCATTATAAGCTAAAAGTTTATGGAGAATTTATTTAAAAAGATAGAAGATAATTTTAGTCCATAAAGCCTTATAACGAGTAGAAACCATACCACGAAGACTAAAACATATCTGCTAAGTGCCATTCTAAACGAGGGGACAATTCTACCATTTCCCTCAAACTAAAGCTAGAAAATAATGTTAGAAAATAGAGAGGGAGAGATTTGCGGCTAACTGCACTGTTAACTTCCAGAACATAGACTAATTGTAAATAATATCATACAAAACAGAGTACCCACCTCTAATCATAAGCGGAGGAACAACCTACAAACCACCATAGCATTCCAATTAATTAATGATATTAAACAATAAAATCTAAGGCATAGGACCAAGAGACAAGCTAAAAGAACAAAACAACAATCAACTGAACACCCGATGAAGATTAATGGAAAGTAGATAAACATAGAGCACAATCTGAGATTTCAAACAGAGCCCCATTAATAATAGAAAAACTGGGTGCCCAAAGCATATGATAGCATTCCTCAAACAGATGATAATCATGAATTAAATCCAAAAATAGTCTTCCATGATGCTAGTCTTAAGTATATCTCTACAAAGATAAATCAAACATACATAATAGCCACAAGCCATGAAGACCTTCAGAACCAAAATCACCAAACATAAACGTAATAACATATATTGTTACCATCATAATTCGCCTATTACCATATACAAACTAAAGGAGTTATCAAAATTCTCCATACGTCAGTGTAAAAGTATTACAAACAAACTAAAGCATGGTCTAACTACTATAGTCAACAAAAACTATATAGTTTTAAGTCTAGTACAAAAACCCATTACAGGGTTACTTAGTTACTAATCTGTAAAACAAAACCAAATACATACCGGCCTAATTGATTACCAGAAATAGGATGGATTATCCAGTTGAGCACCCAAGAAAACCCTTTTTCCAATATACCATAATGACTTCAGAGACGTCATTTGGGTTTTACCACATAAAAATTTGGAGGAAATTCAAAATCAAACTTAGCCCCACTAGTCTTCTTCGAATTTGGAGTGCAAAAATTTAGGGCATCCAAATTGTCAAAGAATACCCTGGGCTGAATAAATGCATTAAAAGCATTGAGATAATTTGTTAGCCATACTCTATTCTCCTCCTCCACGATACCCCTCCATCTGAGAAGGAATTAGATACTAGCCTCCATCTTGGGCCATTCCCTATAGAAGACAAGGTTTTCACGAATGATCAAAGAGGGGCGGTGATAGGCAACCTCCAAATTTGGAGACCTCGGTAGAAGATCCATATATTTCTCTGACAAAGGAATGCATAGCTTGTCGTTGATGCTCTTGACTGCTTGCTTGAGACCCTTTCTCCAAGTTGGGTCAAATATGTTGTAGCAAAGTTGGATGATGGCCCAAGGCTCCACCCTAGCTCTTGCCATACATCCAATAAAGGAGCCTATTATGTCACTATTTATCTTCCATGTATATTTGTAATCGAAGACTCCTCCAATCGGTCTGCTCATGACAATCTTGGTCATATCATCCACTAATCTTAGAATTCTATTCCAACGTTCTGGCTTGACATTGTTGCAGAATGCCATGGTATGAGATTTCGTTGTATGGAAGAGATAGATGTTGGAATCCATTGCAGAGAATGACAAATTAGATAATGGGCAAAGAAAATGACATTATAGATTAAAACAAACCCAATCAAAGAGTCTAGAAGCCTAGTCTGGCATGACCTCATGTAATGATGACACTAGCAGAGCGAAACACGAGTATGTCATAAAAGGGTATAATGAGAAAGCAAAAAACAAAATCATTATAACAAGGCCAAAGATAGACAAAAATGGAAATGACGCCACCTATCACAATGATAAGTCGAAGTGGAGGGCCATCAATAAAACCATATGTGAAAACCTATATTAATAATACCAATATAGTTGGCAGACAATAACATAAATAAAGACAACTCTCTAAGAGATGAACGATCAAAATAGCAATAAACTAAAAGGATAGAAAGAAAACCCTAAAAAGAAAAAGAAAACTAAATGGAATAAAATGGAGGAATATTAATGAAGAGAACCTAGGGATATGATAATGTCTGAGAAACATCCAAAAACTATAAATCGTTGAAGACTTGGAAATTAACACCATTCACTCCTTTGTTCGCTAAAATAATTGCTTTATGATTACTTTCTTGGAATATATGACATATTCGACTACCAATGAACTGATCTAGAAGATCAAGAACTTCGCTTAGCTTAGAATTGAGAACCCAATTAGGGGTAACATGTTTCCTAACCACGTTTAAGATGATTTGAGAGTCCCCTTCTATGATAACTCTTGTTAACCCTAACTCATGACATAGAAGTAGACCTTTTTCCAAAGCTTCTAATTCAACCAAATTATTGGAGGTAGGCCGAATCGACACTTTTTTAGCTATCCATTTACTTGTATCGTCATTAATGATACAACCAATTCTTTTCGTACCTAGATTCCCTCTAGCTGCACCATCAAAATTGAGTTTATACCATCCATTTAGGGGGAAGACCATTTACAACTTTCCCTGGTCTCCTTGCTTTTCTTAAAGTATACTAGAGGAGGATTAATCAAGTTAATCTAATTCTTCTTCATGAGACCATCCCAAATAGAGAAAGATTCTTCTTCTTTCCTAGAATTTCTAAGGTGGGAATTAGTTACTTCCACTATGCTAGCCTCAATTTTTAATAATAACTCTTCCAGTTTCAATTTAGAGTCTTGAAAAATGCATTTGTTTCTCTCCTTCTAGATTTCCCATGACACAATAGACGGACATATGTTCTAGAGTTTATGGTAAATACCCTTATCCAAGTGTGTGGGCCATCCTTTGAGGAGATTAAGAAAAGATTTCGACAGAGGAGTTGACCATCCTAACCTGTGTCTAAGCCATTCCTAGCAAGCTTGGGAAAATGGACAGTTATATAAAAGGTGATCCGAATCCTCACTGTTATGTTTACATAACACACATCTAGATGGACCTTGAAGTGTATAACCTGTCCATTGTTAATATTCTATTCTGGAAAGCTAGCCATAAGTTTTATTAATATTAAATTAATATTATAAAATTTAATTAATTTTTAAAATTATACTTTTATATTAAAAATCTAATTTTGAGTTAAAAAAATTTAATACAAAATTATAATTAAAAATAATTTATAATTAAATATAAATGTCAATGTACTATTATAATTTTGTATCTTAAAGTATTAATACTAATATACAAATTATTGTAAAAGAAAAATATTGTATTAAAATAATTATATAGTAACATATTATTGATTTAATAGTTTTACATAACAAAATATTTTTACCATGAGGTAGTGCTTCCTCAAAATCCACTCCTATAAGACCCAATTTTATAAGCCAATGAAATTAAAGTAAAATAAATTTTAAATTTTAAAATTTTAAAAATTAAAAATCTTATAAATAAACATTATAAAAATTAAAAGTTAAAAAAAATAAAATAAAATACTTACATGGTTGAGATAGAAAAATTTAATATCTAAAATTGATTGGCAAATAATCTAAAGACATTTGTATACTCTTAATTAATAAAATGTAGATTAAAATAATAAATAAATTAGGAATAAGGTAAAACTGAAAGACCTTCGGGTGGATAAAGCGAGAGGAGTGAGAGAGTAGCGTGGAGAGGTGGACATGGCCGCTGTCGGATGCCACACTTGAGCACAGGAGAGAGTAGTTTAACAGGTACGAATTCCGTAATTTTGATCTTAATTTTGTTGGCTATTTTGCCAAAACAATGATGCTTCAATGTATCTTCAACTTCGCAATAAAAATGTACTTATATGGTACTTGGAGCTGCAGTCTACCATCTTCTGTACTTACCAGCATGCATTTCGTTATAAAACCTTAAGGATATCGACTCTAACAAACCCAGTAAAGCATCCATTTGATGTATACATTTGTTTCGTGTTCACGTAGGAGACACATTTCCAGTGAAAAGAGTCTACTCTGTTTTTCCTGGTACAGTTAAATTCAAAATTGGGTTCCGCTAAAGCGATTGTGAAGGAAATTGATTTGCTTAATGGCTTAGTGTCAATTTTGCAAATGCCAATGACTGTAATGGATACTGGTAGCGTAGGACTCTGTGTTATGAAGACAATCCTTCACATAAAATTTGTTAGAGGTGATAAGTTAGGGGTTTCTTAGATGTTGCTGTGAACATTTAGGTTAAACTGGTCTCGCGGAGATTCTTTCACTCGTCTGCATGATAATATGTTCTCCAAATGTGAATAGGTTTGTAATGTCCCTACTTTAGCAGTCGACCAAGTGTGTGTGCGTTAGCCTAGTTCTATATGGTCTCAAGGGCTAACGAAGGGTTTAAAGGGATCTTAGAGTGTTTTGGCCTAGTCATCTCTAGGTTGGGCTAAAATAGAGTTGATTTACTCAATCTCAGGCATACTTATTTTTTTTAGTAAGTCAGCAGAACATAGGGAGGCTAGTTTTGGTGATTGGATTTGATACTTCTCGGTGAGAGCTTTCCAACGAGCTATCACTCGTGTTGTTTAGAGTCTAATAGCTAATAAATTTTTATGCCTGAAGTATTATTAAAATAACATTTAATTTAGTTGTAAAATAGTTGTAAAATATTAAAGTGTCACTATAATATTTAATTTTATGGGAATGTGTGCAAATCAAAGGGGGTGCCTAAGGGAGACATAAGTGATTATTTTAATATGCCTTATATTGCACATCTTTTATCCCACATTGCTCATGTGAGTTGAATCGACCCTTGGAGAAAGAATAAAAAAAAGCGTTAGTGGCTTCATTCCTTTGGGGTTTGGCCTTTGGAATCCATTGTTATCAGCTTCATTATCAGACAGATTGGATGTGTTTTTAGCTACAGGCAGATTTGATGTTTTGCTCATATCTTCTTCTTTACTCATCCGACGCTTATGCTACTTTAAGGGAATGATTTTATGAAGATATTGGACTGTTTGGAAGACAAAATACTGTGGCAACACTATTCACGCAGCACTATTCATGTCACTGTAGCAGCGGGTTTAAATAACATTTGCTAGAGCATTATGTCAATAATAGTGGAGCAATTAGTGAGTTGATAATTTGCCATGTATCTGATTTTATTTAATTCTGAAAATGACATCTTATCAGTTGTAATACAATTTCCAATCTGCATATCATTGTACTTTCTTTTGTTCATATTGAGTGATTTTCAATTCCATGCAAGCAAACAATATAAATGTCTCATTTCCAAAGTCATAAGGGGTTAAATTAGTAAATGGAGGAATAATGAGTTGGATGCAAACTGTTTGACAAAATTTCTATCAGCAGTTGTTTAGTTTTTAAATTTGGGCATTTCTAGGGTGCCCATAACAAGGTTGCAGAAAAACCTCTCTTGTGTCTCCTAGAAGCTTCCCTTGACAATTGGTATAGTAAAATTTCCCAATGAAAATTCTTACATATATTGTATAGGTTATACTTTTACCCATGTGTTTTATATGGTCAAAAAAAATAAAAGAACTTAATTTTTGCATGAAAATCTATAATTTTTTGTATAGGAATTTCATTCCTTATCAAAGTTTAAAGAAGACAGAGAATAATTAAGTGTAAAATGTCTATGTGCACTGAAATTTAACAGTTGTTTGGAAATAGAGCTTTCTTCCAGTTCCTTTATATCTTGCTTTCAAACTAATAGCATTCCTACTTAGGCCTACTTAGGCCTCATGGACGTTATTAAATTTTTCATTCATTCATTTGTACTACTATTAGAGGAGATTGTGAAGATCATCTGAGCTTCCTTAGGGAGAATGGGATGCATGAGCAGGCCTGAGGAGCTGTCTTCTATTTCGATTTCAGTTGCAGTGTTTTTGTTGCTATTGTGCTGTTGCTACTGGTTTCTGCTATAGATTCTTATTTTTGTTCTTCATGTTGTGCAATTGGAAACATAAAACCACAAATTTGAATAATATTGTAACTAGTTGTGAACAGAAAAAAGGAAATAAAATAGAAAAATAGAATAACATACAAGACATAGATTTACATGGTAAAGCGTTGATAATATAAAAAGAAAGTACCCATGGGACAAGGTATCGATAACCTTTTTGGCTGGAGAAAATAATAAGAACCTTCATGTAACTGCTACTATTCCAATTTATTTTGCCTTCAAGGTAATAGAGTTATATAGAACATCTATAAGATAACATCCAACATCAATGATAACAAATTGTTTTTTCCTTCAAAGCAATTAAGAATTATATCTTAAGGAAAAACAGTTTTTCCACAAGATAAGATAATATTTATTTTATTCTTTAATTGTTGTCATTTTCCAAAAATCTCTACCTTAACAACAATTTACCAAAAACTTGCATAATCCTTTCATCACCTTTTCTGCATGCCAAGATACCCAACGTCCACCATAGCTTCCCTATCACTACTAGTTTTGTAAACATGTTTGCATAGTTTTCTGGTGTATGAACTTTCTAAAAGGATGCTGCACCTCCATCAATGACTTTTCTTACAAAATGATATTTAATTGCAATATGCTTGGTCTTATTGTGATAAGCTAGATTTTGAGCCAAATGCATAGCACTTTGAGCATTGTCAAATACAATTGCTTGTCTTACACTTTTCCAAACTCATCCAATGATTCTTTAACCAAATTGTCTCTTTAGAGAGCCATAGACTTTACTTCAGTGGTGGTTGAGGCAACTGTTTCTTCAAGCTCTGACATCCAACAAATAGGCCCTCCCGCAAGATTAAGGCATAAGCTGTAGTAGATCTTCTTTTGTCCAAATTACCTGCAAAAAATTGAATCAACATAATTGCACACTGAATCACTGCAACCATTATAGGTGATGCAATTATCACTTGTGCTTCCAAGATAACAAAGCACCCATTTTATTGCTGCCTAATGCTCTTTAACTAGAATTGCCGTATAGCCACTGACAATGCCAGCTGCATGTGAAACATCTAGTCTTCTGTAGACCATGGCATAAATTAAACATCCAGATGCATTAGCATACGATACATGAGAACTATAATCCATTTCTTCTATATTAATAGGACATAAAATTGAAGAAAGGTAAAATGGGAACCTGTAAGGATATTTATTGGTTACACATTCTGCATACCAAATCTTATGAGGATTGTCTCCATATATTTTTTGCTGTGATAACCAAAGCTTACCATGTTCTTTGTTTTTGTGTATCTATTCCCAAAATTGATTTCATTGCTCCTAGACTCTTCATATCAAACATTCAAGCCAGCTAAGCCTTTAATTTGCTAATTTTAGCCTAATTTTGCTTGCTAGTTGCTACAAGCATATCATCAACATTTAACACCAAGATAATGAATAAACCATAGTTACAAGACTCAGACTTGCCTGAAATTTGGTAAGCTGATTTTTGACTTGGATTCGCTGTCCAAACTCGGCAAGGACTTGGCAAATTGAAAAACCCAAGAAATTCAAAGATTTAATTTTTTTTCTTTTATGTATTATTTAGTCAATTAACTTCAAAAACACAATATTTGAGGTAAATAGAAGCTACTTTGCACACATAAACAAGTTTACATTGATCACATAAGTATAAAAGTGAATTTTTGAAGGAAGTAAGTTAAAATTAAATAGCACATTAGAAACATAAATAGTGCCACTGCCAAATGTTTGCAATATTCATGGAATCAAAACTTGAAAACTTATATTAATAAAAAAGCTAGAGCCTAGAAGACTAAGGCTCAGAGTAGCCTATATCTTCCTATATGTATGCCTCAGATAGGTCATGGAAGATTATGCAACCGTCTTCTCTCCCTATATCTGAGGTTCAACCTTAGTGATCCTCATCATCCTCAAATCCCCCACTCTCAGCCTCAGGGTCCTCCACTGGGTCTCCTCATGCTCTAGCCTCCTCCTCTACCATTGCTACTGGCCTTGCCTCTTGATCCACTGAATCAATTCATTCCAAGTTTTCATCACGAAAGACAGGATCATCGATCTCAGTGTTCCACTTTGTCTATGGATCAACTCCTCTAAAAAATGATAGGAGATGTTTTAGTGCCCAAGATCTGTCTATGATGAAGCCAATGGTTGTAATGAACAAACACAAGATCATTCACCTTTTTTACTGCCAACTTCTTGTGCTTCTTGGAGTGTATATGCTCGAACATACTCCAATTGTGTTCGCATCCTAAAACACTACATGGCTAGCTCAAGATATGAATTGTGATCTTTTGTAAATGTGGCACCAAAGTACCAAATATTTCCCACCATGCATTTGAAACAAGAAAATATAAAAATCAATTTTATAACTTTGACTTTATCAATGTAAAATTGTAAGAGATATTAGAATTAGAAATTATAATCATAGATTTTTACCTGGCTTTAGTAGTGTCTGATTTTTCTTGCACAAGTCTCATGAGAATTAGTCTCCTTGTGAATTCCTATACATTTCTATGTCACAGATTACATTTGCTACAACTTTTTCATTAGGAGACATTCTTTCTACAACACCATAGAGCTCACTCCACAACTCATCATTGGGCTTGAAACTTGGGCTGAATTGGAATGCCAGATTAAGATAGTGAGCAACTATATGTATAGGTCTGTGAAGTAGATTGTGCCATTGTTTATCAATGACATCCCATATGGGACCATATTTAGCTCAATTTCTGCATAAAAAGATCTAATGGCCTCTTTTATCCTACCCATGCCCTCATACATGCATCCCGTTGTGGGCTACTCTCCATTAGCAATTTCTAGGAGAAGAACAAGAGGCCCTATGAACTAAAATCATTGTGAAATTTTAATCATTAAGCTTTATGTTTTAAGTTTTGCTTTTTAAAAATAAACAATGAATATAAACAAATGTGAAAAAAATGATGAAAAGAAATGAAAACAAGGACAAAAAGGAAAATTACCTGCACAATCTCCTTGGCCAGTTGCCAAAAGCCACTCTTATAAAAAATTCAATCAACCATCTCAATCTTTGCAATGCTCTTTCCACTCCTCACTTTCAAACATGCATTTCAAACCGGCCTTGGATTGAAACAAGGATTGCAACGTGATAAAATTTGTTGCAAATCAGGTGACCCCTGGACAAGTCAACTTTTTTTATTTGTGAAATTCCTCATAAGGTTAAGGACCAAGTATGATTATATATGAATTTGCAATTCTCCTTTTGTATGCTATATATGTTTTTATCTAGGAAAATTAACCAAGATCCTCCAGCATGAGTTCAATGCAATGAGCAACACAAGAGGTCCAAAACAAATGGGGGTTGTTGGCATGAATGCCTAAGGGAGATTGATGAATGCTATTCAAGAGATTGCAAGAAGTGTGTTGGAGATGATTGAGTAGTTATGTGTTGCATTCATGACTTAGTTTGTCGTTGGTGTCAACATATTAGCTTTCTGGATAGTTTTGGTAGAGTAGTAGAGACTGTTTTCTTCGGCGAGGTCATAGGTTGCTGAATTGCTTTCAAAGTGGTTGGCAATAAGTTCTTGGATATTTATAGATGCTATTTCTATATTTGTGGAAAGAGTTATGAAGTTTTCAGTGAGTTACAAAAGATTTGTAGAGGACTGGTTGCAGGAAATTGTATGTTGTTTTGTTTTTATCTTTTTGGTGAGGTTGAACCATGTTCAATAGGATTGGATTTTGGTTAGAGACATGTTGGTGAAGCTATGGTCGAGATGGCGGAATCTAGTTTTCATTCTGTAAAGACTTGTGAAGGAGAACATGCAGGTTATTCCATGGAGGTTGACTAAATATTGTAATTGATGTAATATGCTTTATAAACATATGCAACCTAATTGTAATATCTTATGATGGTCCTATATTATTCATTGTATGTATTGGGAAAGCCTCAAGGCTGACTCAATTAGTTATTAGGACTTGGTATAAATAAAAGATGTTTTCTTTGTTTAAAATCATCATATGCGGTCATATGTTATTGATGTAATGGTATGCAAGTTTTGGATGCAAATTTGTGAAGGTCAGAGTAGTGTTTGATGTGGAGGATAAGTTGTGAACTTCAAAGTAATTGGATTGGCAAAATAAGTTGTTTTAGTCAGTTCATTTTCTTTGATATGTTATCAAGAATTGTTTAGTGAAAACAATTTAAGCAATTGGGGTAGTGGGTACAGTTGTCTTCTTATCAACTCCTAACACGGTTAGAACTGTTAGCATGAATGCTGATGATACTACTTTAGGGGAGTATCCTAAGTATTGGAGAGTATTGACATGTTGCATTCATGACTGTGTTTGTCATTGATGTCAACATAGCATGGTTTCTCTAAAGATTGGCTGAGTAGTAGACAAAGATCTTAAGGGTACAGACAATGGTTTGATCGTCTGGTGATGCGCAGTCATGGACATATTCTACACTATGTCCTGATGACGTGGTCAAGTGCTCAGAGTTTAAGTTGAGATGTACAGAAGTTGTACCTGATTTACAAAGAGCAGTTTAGAGACAGAGTATTGGGCAAGTAGTTCTTGATGTTTATTCGCTATCTTACATCTAAGATGCAATAAGAAGATGTGCAGTCAATCAGTGATAGAGGATAGTCTATTGATGATGTTAGCAAGTGCACAAGCCCTAGTATCGCACGTGTGGAGTTTTGTATAGAGTGTGAGCCTATTAGAAATAGATAATACTAAGAGGGGGGGTGAATGAGTATTCTACAAACTTTTGCCCACAATTGAATATTGTTAATTACTTTATAACTTGCATATGAAAGTAAACCAACAATGCTGAACAGTAAATATAACCATAGTCATAGAAAACTCATAACACCATTATTTGTTAACTAGGGAAACCATGGCCAAGGGAAAATCCCGGTGGGGATGATACATAGTAAATGATTCACTAAACAATAAGATCCTGTTAAGGATATTGACCCTGTTAGGAGTCTATGAAGTACATATAGTGTCTCGAGTCCTTGATAGAGGACTAGGCCTTATTAGAAGCCTCAACCCTGTCAGGAGTTGCTACAACCCTGTCAGGAGTTGGAGGAACAATTACAATGTATGCAAGAAGAGCCCACTGCCCTAACATGCAATTATACAATTCAATTCCTTCACAAGATAGGTATACATACGATACTTGCTTTGTTGTCGTGACTCGTACTTGCTCTGATCTTACATCAGATTTCGCATCACACAAGGCTCACAGATAGTTCTCACAATAGTTCGCATGTCACATCTAATCACGCAACTTTCACAATATCTGCGCAAGATAAGATCTTTACTTATACCTTGCACAATCACAAAACTCTGCATTGTCGGCCTTCATCTCTTCACACACTTGACATAATATAAAATAACTTATGGAATAATATCCACATAGTCGGCTCAACATAACCTAGTAATTATTTTGTAACCAAAATAATTCCTAAAGCCGTACAACTCTATTTGCTGCTATGCTCTGTTTTGCATTGTTAAATGCTCGCAGTGTTAATCTTTATATAAATTGCGCCGTACTGGCCATACACACATACGCACTGGTACATGTCATCATGACAGTGTCACAAACCTTTCCTTAACTGCACATAAGCTAACTCTCTAAGCATTGTCCGTACTCTTAAGATATGTTCTCTAAACTGCTACAAACTATCTAATATGTAGATACTTTTCTATCTTTAAATGCATAAATGAAATGTTGTATGTGTGTTGCCATAAATGACAACTATCAAGACATCTAACTGACCATATTGCCAACAATCTCCCCCTTTTGGCATTGATGGCAACATTTGGGAAAATTGGCTGAGTCCCAAAATGATGTCATACATAACAAAAACAAATAAAAGTAACTACACAAAAATCGCCTTCAAAACATAACAATTTTATTCATGTTTTGATGGATCATTACATTCCTTATCACTCCTTTACATTGATACATACATAAGCTCCCCCTTACATATACATTTACATCTATACAAATTTTCCTTTACATAATACTCCCCCTTTGACATCATTGGCCAAGGTGCCAAAACTGTATCACAAAAACTTGTGGCCTACTGTTGAGCAGTTCGTCAATTTGGATATATAATCTGCAAAATCAATGTTCAGTCTATCAAAGTCTTTCTTCCAGTTTCCTTTGACTGTATCTGATATACTGAGGAGTGCGCAAAGTGCATAAGATACCACTTCAATTGCGCTCAGGTCAGTATAGGAAATTTTTATTAGAATAATCTCTATATTTTATCTTATTGTATCTCTATAAATATTAGAATGTTTCTAATATTTAGGTGTAGTCTAGAATAGAATGTTTCTATTCTATTCGACTCTCCTCTTTGTATATATAGATCATTTTGATCTCTGTTTAATCAATCAAGTATTCTGCCATTTATGTTTGTAACATGGTATCAGAGCAAGTTCTTAATTTTTTCAAAACATTATAATTTCTTTTCCAAAATTATCAGACCCATTATTCGAAATTATTTGGTGAACCTTGCTTTCTAATCTCAAAACCTGAGATTTTCGACTAATTTTTTTTTGTTTGAAGCTTTTTAAATCGCAACTCATTTCTTGGAAGAGTTTAAAAAAATCGCGACTTCAAAACGCATTTGCGTCTGTCTGTCGAGCGATTTTACAAAAACGGTTTGAGATTGGGCTTTTTTTGAGGAAGCAAATAAACAATTTTTTTCTCTTTGCATCTAAACAGCTCGGGGTGGGCGGTTTTTTGTTGTAGACGCAAGCAAAAGTCTGAAGTGGCTCACTTTTTTTCAGATTGTTTTACCTCCATTCTTGCATCTGAAGCAGCTCACGACTTCTTGGGTTTTTTATTATTTTTCAGATTGTTCTTACCTCCATTTCTTGGCCTCCACGACTTCATCTACGGCGTCCGGGTTTTTTGCAGAAGACAAAAATACCTTCAATCCGCTTGGTATCCACCATTTTTTGCAACTTCGACCTTCCAATCTGCCGACTAGGGTTTTGTTCGAAAACCCTAACTTTTTTGCTCGAAATTTTTTTCTGATCGCATATTCTTGGTGGGTTTTTCGAGATCTCAAATGGGTCTTCATTAGTCTTTTATGGGTGCCTTATTTTCTGTGCCTCAATTTTCAAGCCGGTAGATCTGGATTCTGACAACATATTATTTCTGGGTTTTTCGAACTCTCTTCTGGGTACTCCATTTTTTTTGGGTCTTTCATTTTCTCACTTCAAAGTTTGTGCCATTTGAGACATTCACATATTATGAGCATCGAAAGTCGAACTCAATTAAAAAGCAAGCCGATGCTGCCCAACACTCAGAGCAGAAAGAATCTATCTAACATGCCTTTATGGCCAGCATACCTACAGATCATGTGAAATCTTCTGCCTGGTACATAGATTCCAGTGCCTTCCGACATTTCAGTCACAGGTGTGATTGGTTTGTTGAATTCACTCCCTATTCTGACTCAATAAGCTTTGGAGGCGACGAAGAATACAGTATTGTTGGTCTTGAGGATCATGGTATTTATAGGTTTGTAGATTCAAGTGATTCCCTTGAGCGTGCCTTCATCACAAAATCATCCGCTCTCAGCAGCCTCTGGCATCAGTGATACGGTCACTTGAACATTCAATATCTAGCACAACTTGCTCGGGATAATTTAGTCCATGGCCTACTTGATATCCAAACCCAGAACCATCATGTTTGCGGAGCTTGCCAAGCAGGGAAGCAACATAGGACACCATTTAAGGATGGTGAATCATGGCGGGTATCTAAAGTACTCCAGTTGATCCACGCTGATGTATGTGGTCCTATGAATACTCCTTCTGTTACTGTGAATAGGTACTTCTTACTCTTTGTAGATGATTTCAGTTGCAAAATGTGGGTATATTTTCTTAAGCAAAAATTAGATGCTTTTCTTGTATTTCAGTAGTTTAAAGCCCTAGTAGAAAAAGAGTCTAGTTCCCTCGTCCGTACTCTTAGGACTGATAATGGTGGGGAATTCTGTTCATCTGCTTTCTCTGCCTTCTATACTACTCATGGCATTAGACGTCAATTCACCACACCTCATACCCCTCAGCAAAACAGTGTTGTAAAACGTTGAAACCGTACCATCACAGAAACGGCTAGAGCTATGCTAGAACATAGAAATGTTCTCAGAAAATATTGGGCAGAAGCAGTATCCACAGCTGTCTAACTTCTTAACCGGTCACCCACCCTTGTAGTTAACCATAAGACTCCTGAGGAAGCTTGGTCTGGTCGCAAACCTAGGATCAACCATTTGAAAGTTTTTGGCTCTCTAGCATATGTATGGATTCCTAATGCCAAACACACTAAGTTGGATTCCAAAGGCCAGAAACTCATGTTTATAGGATACAGTCACACACATAAGGCCTACAGACTGATTGATGTAAACACTGATCCTTTAATCTTTAGTCTCGATGTTGTGTTTGATGAGGAATTCAGACCATTTCAGCTCTCTGCCTCCCCACCGCATTCCGAGATTCAGTCTTCAGCAATCTTTGACTTGGGTCTTATTTTATATGAGTCATTTGATGCTACTGATACACCACCTCTGCCACCTCCAGATAACAACTCCTACTCCTATTCCTCATCCAGCTATTCTGACAGCATCTGATATTGGCTCCTCTACTCTTCGGCCAAAATGGTGGGCTCAAACGATTAGTGATCTTCGTCCTGATGAACTCATTAAGGGTAGAACCTCTAGAAATAAGAGCATTCAGCACAACACAGTTAATGTTGTGCTTATGGCCAACATCCACAATATCCCTGAGCCCCAGACATATGCAGAGGCCAAAGGAATTCTAGAATGGGAACAAGAAATGGATGCTGAGCTTCAGAGTCTTCAAAAGAATCACACCCGGGTTCTTTCAGATCTCCCTCTTGGGAAGAAACCCATTAACTGTAAATGGGTCTATAAGGTCAAGTACCATGCAGATGGTACCTTGGACAAATACAAAGCCAGACTTATTGCTCGAGGATTCACCCAGCGCAAAGGAATTGACTATGAGGAGACCTTTGCCCCGACAACCAAGATGAGCACAATTTGCATTCTTCTTGCCATTGCAACTCAGTATGGTTGGAAAGTTCATCAGATGGATGTGAAGAATGCTTTTCTCAATGGTGAATTACAGGAAGAAGTCTACATGATGCAGTTCCCAGGTTTCAAGGTTGCCGGTTCAGAGCCAAAAGTATGTAGACTCCAGAAGGCCATCTATGGTCTTAAATAGGCCCCTCGGGCTTGGTACATAAAGATTGATCAGTACTTGGTTGCTTAGGGATTTCAATGTGGCCTGTCAGATAGTAATCTATATATTAAACACTCTGGTAATGATATTCTTTTTCTTGTTGTCTATGTGAATGATTTGATCATTACTGGGAGTTTAGAACATTTGATTTCAAAAATCAAACAGGATCTATGTAGAACTTTTGATATGATAGATCTCAGATTGCTTCATTCTTGTTTAGGTATTGAGGTTTGGCAGACTGACAACAGTATTTTTTTGTCTCAGTCCAAGTATGCCAGAAATTTGCTTGACAGGTTTCAAATGCAGGATTGCAAACTTGCCTCCACTCCTAGGGAGAGTGGTCTGAAATTGTCCGCACAATTTGATTCTCCTCCTATAGATGAAACACACTTCAGGCAGCTAGTAGGTAGTCTCATCCACCTTACTACTACTAGACCTGATCTCAGTTTTATAGTTAGCTACATCTCACGGTTCATGATGAACCCCAAGACTGATCATCGGATTGCAGTGAAACGTGTGTTACGCTATGTACATAGTACTTCAGATTATGATCTTTTTTACACAAGGAGTACTACTCCTCAGCTCAGTGGATTCATTGATTTTGATTGGGCCGGCTCAGTGGATGATAGGAAATCTACTTTTGACTATGTGTTTAGTATCGGATTTGCAACAGTTACCTGGACCAGTAAGAAACAACAGGCACAGGCACTCTCCTCTACAGAAGCAGAATATAGAGGAGCTGTCAAGGCAGCCTGTGAAGCAGTTTGGCTCCATCAGATGCTTACAGATATGCATATTCCTCAAGCAAGTCCAACTTCTTTGTTTTCAAACAATCAGGGAGTACTCAAACTTGCCAAGAACCCAATGTTTCATGAACAAACCAAGCACATAGAGCTTCATTGCCATTATATCCGACAGTTAGTAGAAGATGGATCTATTCAGTTACTCTATGTCCCTACCTCAGAGCAACCAACAAATATTTTCACAAAACCCCTTGGTCCTGACAAGTTTGTTAAATTTAGGGGATCTATTGGTGTAGTAAATAAATTGAGCATTAAGGGGGGTATTAGAATAATCTCTATATTTTTAATGTTCTCTATTGTACCTTTTTGTATCTCTGTAAATATTAGAATGTTTCTAATACTTAGGTGTAGTCTAGAATAGAATGCTTCTATTCTATTCAACTCTCCTCTTTGTATATATAGATCATTTTGATCTCTGTTTAATCAATCAAGTATTTTGCCATTTACGTTTGTAACAAATTTGTCATAGGAATTCTTTGCTGAAAGACATTTCTCCAATTGTCTCTGCAAAATCACAACTTTAGGTGCCAGATATTCTCTGAGAATAGAGAATCTTCTTATTACCTTCTCCTTGTCACATTCAATGCTTTTGACAACGTTGTGGATCTTCTCAATGTCATTCTCAGAATCTTCAATTTTGATCTTAGGTTGCTACAATCTTGTATTGAGTGTTTGAAGCTCACTTATATGGCCTTTGATCTTTGCATCAAAATCTGATAGGTAAGTGTAAGACATTGCACACTATTCATACAACTTCTTACCTTCAGCAATACATTTTCTCAGTTCCTTGATGTTTCTAGCAAGTGCCTTTAAATCACTGCACACATTGGTATACATTGTGTTGAATAGGGCTGCATCATGATTTGTTTGCGCTTGCGCTGCTGCTATTTCAGCTAAAGTTGTGAATTCCCCATCAAAAGTCTTGACCAACTCTTTTGCCTTGGCTTGCAAGTCTGGATTTTCCATAATTGTGGAAATTATCTTCTGCATGCGCCCCAAGACTTCAGCAAGAGTCTTCTCCAATGACTTAATTGTTTTATTCTTCTCGAATAACTTGCTTAGGGTGCCCATTAGTTGTTTCTGATCTTCATCATCAGATGGAATGGATACTGCTGCTGGTACTGTTGAAGGTACAATAATGTTAATCTTCTATTCCTCTGCTTTCATCTTTGTGTCAGCCTCTTTCTTTGCATCTTCTTCTTTCTTCTTCTTTTCCTCTTCTTCTTTCCTCTTCTTTTCCTCTACTTCTTTTCTTTTCTTCTTTGTTGCTTCCCGTTCCCTCTTTTCTTGTTCTTCCTTCTTCTTTTTCTCTTCTTCTTCATCATCAGAATTGGTATACGCAATGATATTGCTGATATTGCCAACAATATTTGCTCCATACCCTGCAAAAGGGTTCTCCATTGCATCCACAATTATGTGCGTACTATCCACTTGCATGGATTCAGTACCCATAACAATGTGAGGTGGTGATAGTGCTTGCCGTGTCTCCTTTGTTTCTTCCTCTTCCCTGAAAGGAGTATGGACTTCCACATACATTGGACTATCAGCCTTTGCTTGTGCACTCTTCTTAGGCACTAAGGACGTATACTTTACTATAGCCTCTTCTGTTTCTTGCCTAACCTCCTCATAATTGCCTTCCATCAGAAGAATTGGTCTTCTTTGGTTACTCAACAAGAGCTCAATACCCTTCAAAATTTTGTCAGATTCTTCTTTTGATCCGACATCACATAACTTATTAATGAATGCAATCCTCATGTTCAAATCTTCTTCTACTACTCTTCTCTTCCTATTAATTAATCTATTATATATGTAACAACCACATTTCTCGGGTCTTAACTAACAATTAACATATCAAAGAAATACAGTTATTACTTAATTATCATAGAAAGACAATTATTTCAGTTAGGTGAATGAGATTTAATAGTTACAATTAGTTAAACGAAATTCCATAACTAACAATTGAAAACATCATCAATGAATTTACTATGGAAATTAAAATCTACATATCATGGAATTCAAAACCGAAAACAATCTAAGGATGCTTCTGCAAACACCCAGGTTAGTCCATAAATACCACTTAGGATCAAATGATGATTACCATTCAATACCACTATATCAAAAATGAAATGACGATTACCATTAAATACCACTTATATCAATTAGGGCATCACATACCATTGTATCAATTAGGGCATCAATTACCATTGGATCATTTAGGGCATCAAATACCATTGTATTGCTTAGGGCATCAGATACCACTGTATCATTTTGGACATTAGATACTTCTGTTTCCTTTCTTTTCTTCCTATTGCTAACTGTGGCAATAACATAAGATTAGAAGATATGCTCATAATCATTATTCTTATAAATGAAAGATCGAAATAACAATCCTATATATATATATATATATATATATATATATATATATATATATATATATATATATATATATATATATATATTCCATATTTAATTGGACGGTCAAATGATCTAATTGGTTACAAATTATATTGACGAGAAAGGTTGCTTTCAATAAAGGAAAATATCTGAAATGATGATATAAAACAAATCCATTTTATCTTCTTACTTGAATAAATATCACAAAAGTAAAATACTTGTTACCAATAAATGTTTGAATGCTTAACTTGTCTTTGTCTAATGCACATCCTAACATCTTGTGGAGAGGGGAAACATTGTCAGGGGCTTAACCTCCCAACTTTGGACTATAACTTATCCTCATGCATTCTCTAACGAGAAAGACCCTTTCTACCCAGAAGTAGACATGGAACAACATAACCAACCACTGTGCATCTTGATACTTAATTCCACC
The DNA here is from genome assembly GCA_028749045.1 of Cupressus sempervirens. NCBI lineage: Eukaryota > Viridiplantae > Streptophyta > Pinopsida > Cupressales > Cupressaceae > Cupressus > Cupressus sempervirens. The sequence continues at coordinate 497,045,092 of CM053785.1, forward strand.
GAGTATACTTGGACCATCATGAGCTGTCTTGGATGTTTTAGTAATTTAAAAAAAAATGTTATTGCAATTTTGAAAATCTGATCACAGTTTGTTCTTCCTTGTAGGATTCTCCTCCTCTTCACCCATTCACACGGCTTCACTAGCCTTGGGTGCATCATAGGAGACTGCCATAACAATGAGATCTTGAACATAAGGTTTCTTTGAATACCTTTCTAATTCTTACTACAACAAGTATACAAAAAATACCAGTGAGTAAGTCAGAGTATCGTAATATAGGTTTCAGATTCTCACAAGATTACTCAATGCATAATATAATATAGCACATGTTATGGGAACTATGATCTATCTCTATGTAGTTATCATACAAGATCAGAAATAAAAGAAAGAATCAGAACTTATGCCTTATATTAAAATATCTCTGAATGCAACATACAGGTTACACATTTACAATGCTTGGAAAACAATTAAAAGGATGTCCCTCACCAATGAGGATGTGGGGATGTATATGGTAATAACACCTAAGAATCTCCAACAAAAGAAAAAGAAGAACAACTTATGCACTTTCAAAATTGAAATGCCCTTGGCCTTTGGGTTACGGCTAGTATGCATCAAAGAATCATACTATCGTGGAAATATATCTTTTAAACTACTTGCAAGTTAAGAGCATATAGAGGGGACTGATTAAACATATTTCATGACATATAAATACCGCATAAAATTTATGTACACTTGTTGGTTCGTATCAATTTCTATTTACAACAACAATGTGCAAGATGACAATGATTATACATGATGGTGATCTTAGCAATATTGCCAACAGTTAATATTTACTCCAGTACAGATATGAATCTCCAACCCTTGCAAGCAAAATTTGAACACAAATACATCAAGGTCACGAAATCAGAATAAGCTGCTATTTTTGAAATTGAACTTCTAAGAGCCAAAAACTAAAGGTAGTGGAAAGTGTATATAACTTTTGTGTGCTTCATTGGTTATCAATAAGTGGGTGGCAGAGAGTTACAAAGCCAACACTAAAAGAAATTGAAGCCACCGATTCGAATATTTGACTTATTATCTTCCTAGTAATAAGCCCGATGAAAGAAGAAAGAAACATAGAGAGCCGCTCAAGATAAACAAAATAATAATCAAGACCCCAAATCAAAGGTGAAAGAAATAATAATGTCTTAGTACATAGCATCATGGTATCTATAGATACCTATATATGTATGTATGCATATACGCGTACATGTGTAAGCTCCAACCATATATTTCCTACGTATTCACCAAATATCAAGTATGCGTATACCTCTTTATATATATAAAGTTGGTTTACATATGTACACATATACATGTATGGATATGTAGGTATCATGATGTCGACATGATGTTGACATGATTATACATTAGAAGGCTTAAACCAAAAACACAATTATAAAGGTACAAACTCGCTCAATTTCCAATTCATGCTTAGTAATCTCTTTTTACTATTAAATGACATGTGATTTAACAAGTTAACTCATGATCGTCTAACATACACTCTTGCTTGCCTAGTTGTTATCCTTAGCCCTAGTGGTTCAAGGCTTGTACCTATTTGCTCAGTGATGGTGGTGCCCCTCCATGCCTAATTCCTTTTTGGCAATGCTTCCCCCCTTCGACGTGCTCCTGCAGGGGAATTCTCTACGACTATATTATATTCCTCAATATAATAACAAATTACCATAACAAATTATTTTTCATAAACCACCATCCCATTTCCCATGATGAATAATCAGTTTTCTAAGATTTCAAGATAACAATACAATAGCCTCATAACGATTAACTAGCATGTCATCTTCATATGAAATTATAACGATTAACCATCTTAACATTTCACATGATTATAACAAATTCCAACTGTCAACTGACTTCACGTGACACCTCAACTGCTAAGCGTAAAGAAGAGACTTCTCCTCAGAGTGATTCTTGGTTGTATAATGAAATAATGACTCTCAAGAAGAAAATGGGGGTATGCAGAAAGAATTGTATGTTGAACGCGATAGGAGAACCCAGATGGAAGTGCAAATTGGTAACATCCTTGATAAGCTTAAAGAATATGATGAGGAGCTTCGTTACCTTATAAAGGAAAGTGGTCAAAAAATGGAATAGGTCTCTTCCAGTCTATGTGCCACGGCGGCCAGTCTGGTTAAGAAGAGTAATGAGGAGATAATGTCTCCTGGCAATGTAGGGATGGGGAGTCCAAGTGGGCATAGTAAGAGAACCAGGCAGAGCACAAGGAAAAAGGTTGCTGAGGCTCCTATTCTTTCTCTGGCTGACATTATCCAGAGTACTGTAGAAGCAGGTAAAGAGGTAGTGAACATTATCAAAGAGCTACTATAGGTGCTGGTTGTGGAGTGAGTGTGTTGGTTGCTAGTCTGGGCGGATTTTTTGGTTTTTCTTTTTTGCTTTCCCTCTAGTTTAAACTCTAGTTTCCAAGTCTTGTAAAACTTGGTTGTTTTTTATGGTTTAAACTTTTGGTTTTAGGTCCCTATAAAACCTGGTTTTGATGTTTTAAACTTTGGGTTTCAGGTCCTTGTAAAACCTGGTGGTGCTTTAATGTTTATCTTTAGTTTTTTGTAAAGGGTTTCGGGTCCCTTCAAAACTTGCTTTTACCATAATTTAAAACAATATAGGTCTTCAGGAATTTTATTCTGAATACTTTCAAATCTCTTATTTCTCAAAATCATGTTTCTTATGGTGGCCTTCTCTAATTGCCTCCTATCCATACTACTATACATGCTATAAAATTTATTTAATTGAACAAAATTGTCATCATTTATAATATGCATGTTCAGATTCTCTACCTTTGGTTTCCATGCCTTTTTGCCTGTAACTGTCTTAGCTTCCTGTGCATCTTGTTCCACAGGTTTATCTTCAGTATCATCTTCTGAGCTTTCAAAACCGCCCACTTGCATGGTTTTTTTTCTCTTACCAAGCCCACTGGTGGTCTTCTTTACTCTTTTATTTGCTTGAGGTGCAGGTTCTTGCTTAACCTTCACCATTCTTCCTGACTTCCTTTGCGTAGAAGGTACTTCCACCTTTCCTGACTCCTTGATTGTTCATAGCTGGCTCTAATTGGTTGCATTTGCATAACTGTTGCATATGGTGCAATAGGAGTTTGTGCACATGACTGTGCTACTATTACTCCTTCTGAGGGTTCTGCTACTGCAATAGGTGTTGTTGCCAACACTTCAAACTACTCACTGGTCTTCATTTCCAGCGCAATTCCCTTTACCTCGTTGATCTCTTGTCTTGACATACTAGATTCCTTGAGGATGGAATCTATCTCTTTTTCTACTTTCTTCTTGCTCTCTTTGCTATGGAGCTTAGATTCTCTATCCTTAACCTTTTGTTATATGTTCCCCATCTAGGACATTCTGTGTCCTGCTCAGATTCAAGTATGATCTGCGCATACCCTTCTATCAATTCTGTGCTCATCTCATAGCCCATAGGCTCAATGAACTTTACTCTAGGTATCACTGCTTCCATGCAGATGTTGTTAGTCTGCACCATGAAAAATAAATCATCTTTATATTTTTCCACTATAGAGGGAGGTATTCTATACCTTAGTTTCATCTCAGATTGAAAGTTCATCATTCTGTCAATATCAATGTCTTTGACATTTTTAGGTTTGGATCTGTAGCATTGAGTTATCATCTTCATTGTGTACTCGTTGCTATCCCAATTGATTATTCCAGGAAACTTCTTTGTAACATAAAAGAACAAATGAGTTAGTAAGGATTCAAATCTAAACACTGCACTCTTCGTTTTCATTATCTTTGCAGTATTATCCAATAGTTGCAATCTGATAATGTCGCATAAGTTTACTTTCCTTCTCTCAACAGCCATAACATATGCTGCATGAAGAAATTCAGCTGGCATAGAGTTAACCCTTGATCCATGGTTTAACTTGTACCCTAAGATCTTAGTCAACAATTTGACTCCTTTATCCTGAATAGGATCAACCTTCGTATTCCTTCCATCAAACTTGGTTTTCAGATTTGTCTCCACCATTTTCCTGACATTTCTTTCATTGACAGGATTACAACCTTCATTGCTTAATCCTGTGACCTTGTGAATTAGGTCATTGTCAATGACAATTTGCGCAGCACCGAACCAGAACATATCATCATGTATTCTGCTCAAAATAATTTAGGTCTACTCATGATTATCAAATTCTGTGTAGAACATATACTTTATTAAATTCAAATCTTCAAGGTGCGCATATTCAAACTTCTAGGATAAGTCATTATTGCACATGACTCCTAAGTCCCCGTGATTTCATCATCTCCTATGCTCTTAATCTTATAATGTATATAACTCCTTATGTCTTCTATGTGTTACACATTTTCTGGAACTTGTGAAAATGTGCCTACTGGATCATCTAATAAAGAAACAAATGGGTGTTCTTGAACTTAAACCTTGGTTTGTCATTAACATCATACACTCTCTGATTGGCCATTGCTCTATAACTGTAAATACTACAATAAATTGGATTCAATACTCTGTGAAATACCTCAATTTTGCGATTTAGGGCTTCTGGAACTTTCGGCTTCACAAACTTTACTTTGCACTTCAATAGTTGTCAAATCGTTCTTCAATTCGCTCAAGACACTTCGTATGATCAAATGGTACACTAAATCTCGCTTGCGATCCTTAAATCATTTCAAATCGCACTGCACATTAGATGCCTGTCTACCACAAACTAATGCGTATCTACCACAAACTTAGAATACTGTCTCTGTCTACTAGTGACCTTGTTCTTACAATTCTCGCTTATTGCGATCACATCAAGACTTGCGTAGTGAACCATAGCTTCCCTTCTATGTCTTTTACCTTCTGTAAACTGTGTAATCTCTAACTCACTCTCTAACATCAATTCAGACCAACTGATGCTCTGTTGCTTCTGTAATAGCTTGATTCAGACAAGTTGAGCCACAAACAATCAGTGACTTCAACTCTCCATCATGTGCATCAAAGAATTGCTCCTCTAATATTGTATGCGAACTCTCTGGATTACAAGCCTTCACAAATGCCTCTTTGAATTCCTCAACGTGTTCCTTGACTGCTTCTTTTTGACTGTTGTTACTTCCATTTTCATTCCTTCTATTATTCCTGTTGTTGTTCCTTCTGTGATTAGGGTTCCTATTAAAGTTCCCTCTGTCTATTCTACATAATCTTTTTGTTTGTCTAAAGTTATTCCATAACTGACATACAGGTGCATTTCTCATCTGATTGTTTCCATTCTAATTTTTATGTGCTCTGCAATTTCTTGCAATGTGTCTAGGATTGTTACATTTGTAACAAACAAACTACTTTTTCTCACCATTAGGTTTCTCTCCATCATTAGATTTGCTCTGAGATCTACTTCTTCCATTACCTACAGGGTTAGTATTCCTAAACATTCTAATATTCTTATTATCATCAATAAACTTAGGTTTCTTACAATCTACTGCCTTATGTCCATAAACATGACAAATATAACAATAGAAGTTAGTAATAGGTTTAAAAGACTTACCTGTGCAATCTTTCTTCATATGTCCAACTTCATTACATATGTAGCATCTACCTCTGAATTCATGTCTTACCTCTTTAGATAAATCATCTCGCTTAGGTTTTTCAACTTGCTTTGTTGTTCTAGGTTCATCAAATTTCTCTGTCAATTTAATTCTCTCAACTTCATCAGACCACCTGAACTTTTCTTTAGGGATTTCTATTATAGAATCTGGTTCTATCCTAATCTCATCTTTCTTTGCTGACTTGTCTCCACGAAGATATCCAAGGTTTGTCTTGTCATAAGAAGGTCTTTGATGAAATATCTGTTAATCAATTTTCTCAGAACTTGTGTAAAGTTTCTCTAACTACTGTTTTGCTTGTGTCAACTCTCCTTTCATAATGATGATGTATTTTTCCAACTCTACATGCTCTATCTTAATAGAATCTAATTCAGATGTCACTTGACTCAACTGGGATCTAAGGTCTGCATTCTTAGATTTTAGATCAGGTTCACTCTTATTGCCATTAATCTTAAGGCTTAGCTTTAATTCAATAAATTTCAACTCATGTTTCAAGATCTCATTCTTTTTCTTGAGATTTTTTATATCATCATTATCATTGATCTGCGCAAAAGGTTCTTTGCGAGATTTAAGATCATCAATTTCATCTTTTAGTTTGCCAATGTAAACTTTTGCATCTTTATATCTATTTTTCAAGTTATCTCTCTCTTCAATAAGAAGATCAATCTGTTTAAGGGCTTCTTCAAGATTCTTCTTCAACTATTCCATATTCACTAGGATTTTACTTAAGCTATTAAGTTTTTTTCAAAGTAACTAGGCTCTAATACCAATTGTTAGAAATAGATAATACTGAGGAGGGGTGGGTGAATTAGTATTCTATAAACTTTTTCTTGTAAATTGCTTTATAACTTGCATATGAAAGTAAACCAACAATGATAAATAGTAAATATAACCATATACATAGAGAATTCATGACACTATTATATGTTAACTAGGGAAACCTTGGCCAAGGGAAAACCCTAGTGGGGATGATATCCACTAGATGATTCACTAAACAATAGGATCCTGTTAAGGATATTGACCCTGTTAGGAGTCTATGAAGTACATATCGTGTCTTGAGTCCCTGATAGAGGACTAGGCCTTGTTAGAAGCCTCAACCCTGTTGGGAGTTGGTAGAACAATTACAATATATGCAAGAAGAGCCCATTGCCCTAACATGCAATTATACAATTCAATTCCTTCACAAGATAGGTATACATACAATACTTGCTTTGCTACTGTTACTTGCACTTGGTCTAATCTTACATCAGATTTCGCATCACATAAGGCTCGTAGATAGTTCTCACAATAGTTTGCATGTCACATCTAATCACACAACTTCCACAGTATTTGCGCAAGATAAGATCTTTACTTATACCTTGCACAATCACAAAACTCTACACTGTTGGCTTTCATGTTTTCCCATGCTTGACATAATATAAAATAACTTATGGAATAATATTCACATTGTCGGCTCAACATAACTTAGTAATTATTTCGTAACCAAAATAATTCCTAAAGCCATACAACTCTGTTTGTTGCCATGCTCTATTCTACACAGTTAAATGCCCGCACTGTTAATCTTTATATAACTTGTGCCGTATTATTCGTACACACATACGCACTGGCACACGTCATCATGACAGTGTCACAAACCTTTCCTCAACTGCGCATAAGCTAACTCTTTGCGCATTGTCTGTACTCTTAAGATCTATTCTTTGAACTGCTACAAACTGTCTAATACTTAGACAATTTTCTATCTTTAAATGCATAAATAAATGCTGAATGTATGTTTCCATAAATGACAACCATCAAGACATCTAACTCACCATATTGCCAACAGAGCTGACAGTGCTATTGTAATTGTAATTCATTAATTATCTTATTATAAATAATTGGGAATGCCTCAAGTCGACTCAAGGAATATTTATGAAGATATGATATAAAGGAAAGATGTTTTCCTTGTTTGTAAAATGTGGTGATCGTTGTATGAAGTGTGAAGTGTGAGAAGGAGCAGAGTGCTTACTGAATGCGTGTAAGCGATCTGAGGGATTATTGGATGCGAGTGTTGTGATCTGGTTACAAGATCAGGAGTAGAGGTTCGGTTGACAGGATAGAAGAAGATAAAGTACATTTCATTTATATTATTCTACAAGGAATAATACATAGATCATTTGGACAGTGGGTTCATTGCTCTTGCCCTTGAAGCTGTTTGGATAGTGGGTCTAACTATCTTCCACAACTCCTAACAGGGTTGACACAACTCTTAATAGGGTTGGAATCAACTAACAGGGATTGAAAGTCTCCTAATAGGGACTCATATGTACTGAATGTATTCATAGACTCCTAATAGGGTCCATCCTCTAACAAGGAATATTAATATTAGTACATCATCTTGTGGGTACCATCCCCATCGGAGTTTTCCCTGTGATCAAGGGTTTCCCTAGTTAACATATCTGGTGTTATTGTGTATGAGTGTCTTGTTATGGTTTTAGTTTAGATTGCTCATATGGTTAAGTTTGTTTAAAGTTGATAATAGTTGGATAACTGATTCACCCCCCCTCTCAGTTATATCAGTGGACTATATATATTGACAAGAACAACTCCTAACAAGGTTGGACTCGCTTGACAGAGATTCAAAGTCTCCTAAGAGGGACTCATATGTATTGATTGTATTGAATTGGCTCCTAATAGGGTTACACTCTTTCACAAGGAACTTTCTATATTAGTACATTATCTTGTGGGCATCATTCTCATCGGAGTTTTCCCTTTGATCAAAGGTTTCCCTAGTTAACATATCTTGTGTCACTTTGCATGGTTATTATCTTGTGGTTGTTGTATCTCTTGATTGCATGTTTCAGTTTTGTTAAAATTGATAAAAGTTGTTTAAAGCATATAACTAATTCACCCCCCTTCTTAGTTATATCAGCGGACTTTACTTTCTAATAGTGGTGCTTCTCCATAATAAGTTTACTTGCAGCAACATAATTTGCTATATTATCAGTGACTATCTGTACCACATTCTCCTCATCCACCTCCTTCAACACTTCCTCCAATACCTCACAAAGATACTCAACATTTTTTGTTTTCTTTGAAGCATTAATTGATTTAAGTAACATTGTGGAATCTGAGAAAAAAAAGCAATTTACTACAATCACAATTAAAAAACTTAACCACTTAATCAATTATTTACTACTATTAAGTAAATGTTCAATTACCTGAGGAGGATACAAGAAAATTACACAATGTTCTTCTATAGGTCCAACCATCATCAATCATGATGGTGCAACCCTTTCTCCTCCAAACCTCATGCTGCTCACCGATTGCGACTTTTACATCAGCCATCTTTCATGTCAAAATAGGACCTTTTAACTCCTCATCATTAGGGGCTTTGAACCCTAGACCACAAATAATAGACCTAAAACAAATTAAATAAACAAAATAAGTATACTATAGTGTTTTTTTTTCAACTCTAAACATTAATATAATAAATGTGGCATATTCTTGAGTCTTCAAAGCAAGAAAATCAAGACAACAAAATTTAAATAATATGTATTTTTCTGCATTAAATGGAAGTTTGGCATAGAACCTTTTCCCAACCTCATACTTCTCCTTGTTCCAACCTACACTCTCAAGCGATGGTTGGGCACCCAAAGTTGTGCATGGAACAAAAATGGAATCTAGTACGGATTTCTTCTTACAAATCTGAGGCTCAGTGGTCACACTTGTAGTACCACCACTGGATGGAGGTAATGTAGAGTAAAGACTCGAGGAGGCCTCTCAATCATAGTTCTTCATTTCTTCATGTTGCTTCTTTTTTAATTCTTTTTTTCTCTTCGTATTCTTCTAAATGAACTTGTGTTTTGCTTTTAATATCCTAGAGTGCTCATTTGTATTTTGAGCATCATGCCTTGGTATATGTACAAGGTGATATTTCATTCAATTAATACCTCCCCCAGAATATTTAACACCACAATGCAAACATAACTACTCCTTTTTTTGGTTTGGGGATGGAATGTTTCCAAGCCTTATCCCTTCTTATGCTAACAAGATCCACATCTGGGTTAAATGGAGGTGTAAATGAACTACCCTAAGGTTGATATATTGTGCTTCTGCTGCAATATATCATAAATAAAAAAATAAGCATCTACAATAAAGAAAATCAAACACTAGGACTTCTTATTTTTCAAGTTTTTCACCAACATAAAATGGAACAAATCTAAAACAAATGTAAATAAGATGGAAATATGAATGTAAGCAATTCAGTGAACAACACAAAAAAATGTAACTCATCTCTTCAAATTTGCGCCAAAAATGAAAAAAATGTGCCTGAAATTTGTTTTAGCTTCTCTCAATGTGTGAATGCAAGCTACAAACTTTTGCAAACAATCAACAATCACTATATGAGAACCAATCAAACTACTGGTCTATTTTTTGAAATCCCAATATTCTTCCCTCAAGCCTCCAAGAGATTGTTTGTTACATCCTAAAATTTTGACCCAATTTTAAATTGTTCATAACCGTTGGATTTAACAGATTATCCTTTCATGATCATGTGAAATAGGTAGTTATTTATATATGTTGTATTAACTGTTAATGAAGATGGTCGTTAACCATTACCTGTTATTAGATGATTAGTAGTTGCTTGATTTAAAATAACGATTATTATTTTTTTATGAATTATTATAGAATTATTATTATGGCAGAAAGTGTTTCTATGGGTAATTGCAGGAGAAGATGAAGAGGGGGGAAGCATTGCTAAATGGGACCATCAAAATGGGATGTTTGCATAGTTCAGTCATCAGGATCGGTAGGTATGACTTTAAACTTCTTTGGAAAGGGCGCAACAACTTGATCACAGGATACATTTTTGAGATCAGCATGAGCTATTAAGAAAATAATCTAAGAAAACATAAAATAATCTAATTTAAAATATAAAACATACCTCGAGAGATTTTTTTTTAATTGATCTTCATCATATTATTATAATAAATATTTACATACATACATATAAATATAAAATTGAAATGACATCAATAAATTATAATAATGTAATTTAATGATGTCACCCCCTTGATATACTTACATGAACGTATATAAGTATATATTATAATAACAATTGAAAATTATAATCTTTCCAACTCTTCTTTCCAACTTTTTATTTTATTTTTCTTTCCCTCTCTTTTCATAATCGATTTAACACTTGGAAATTCAAATTGACACAATCTTTTAAAAACCGGTGGAAGGCAAGAAGTCACAGATTGGTTCTCTATTTGAAAGCTGTGAGAGAGGTTGGGATCTTTCATTCCTCACTCGGCCACATATCTTATTATCTTTGCTACCTTTAGCACTTGGTTACACCCATTTCCAAGAGCCGAAAATCCCTTCTTTTACCATCTAATCGTCCATTACAAGTAAACAGTCCTGTCGAGTACACCTAGTCATTGGGGATTAAGTCTTCTATAGTGGATACGTTTGCAATATCTTAAGGAGAATAGACTTCCGAATCGGATGCCAAGTTTTCAAACTTCATTACCACCACACACCCATTATATCTTCCATATCGCCCATTGAAGCCTTGACAAGCGGTTTAATTTCTGCTCCTTGCCGTGCAATAATCCAGCTAAAGATCTGTGATCATATGTTCTGCAAGTAACGCCTCAACGCAACTAGAGAGGACCAAACAGAGTTTGAGTTCTTTAGTACAATATCAAATACTTAACAGGTCATGAGTTATCCTTCCAAGTTTTTAAATGCAATTGTATAGCAGCCGGCTAGGATCAGAACTTCCTCTTATGTCTATATTCATGTTACTTTAACTTGTTGAATGAACCTTGAAGATTTATAAATAACTTCTTAATTTCTTTAACCAGTTGAATAGTATTCCATACCAAAGAGAGTTTCTAAATACAATAAGAACTTGTATGAATATTGCTGATCTCAAAAATAAGATGTCATGAATCTTGATGGAAGAAATCAAGGGTGGGATGCTCATAATCTTTTAATACACTTGGGATTCACCGTCATTGTAGCCATGAAGGGGTGAAGAGGTGTAAAAGGGCAAAAAACTTATTATTTTTAATACACCTGGGAATCACCGATTGTGTAGCCAAGTATGCTGAAGAGGTGGAATAAATCCGCAAGAAAATAAAAGAGAAATCAGACATGAATAACTTAAATGAAAAATACTTAATAGCTCATGCTCATCCCTATAATGAATCCTGTTGTCAAGTTGAGCGGTGGTGATCGGGTCGTTGAATCCATCAAAAATCTTTGGCCAAGGTAGTTTATAGGCATGTTTGCCATCTAATGATCACTTGATGTCAGTAGCGCCAGTTATGTAAGCATGTCCGTTTCATAATTGAGCGGACATTCAAAACACCAAGATGTTCAAGTGGTTGGACTAAAGAATATCCCAAGCTCAATTCTAAGGTAGGGAGGGCCTTTCTAATTTAATAGAATGTGTGGGGATAAGTATTGTCCGAGGTTGGGAGGTTAAGCCTATGTCAATGCTTCTCCTCTCACCAAAGCCAAGGCTTGCACAACTAGTTAAAGTTCCTCCAATCACACTTGTATGTTCTTTTCTTTATTTTCTTGTTAAGTATTTACTTTACTTGTTAATCAGTTGATCATGAATACAATTATGCTAGTTAATCATTAATCTATTTATTTCTATTGATCATGAATACAATTGTGAATATTTAATTGTTGATCTAGTTATTTCAATTGAACATGATTACAATTATTTTCTGTTAATTGATAAAAGCAGTTAATGTCACGCAAAAAAGGATTTAGTTATATATTTATAAATACTGGGAGTTTTTAGTTTAAATTGTCTTTGATTTAGATATGAAAATCCGTTTGTTACATTGTTAGATATGTCTCTCGATCATTTAAGGGGAGTGAATTGAACTACCATAGTACTTAGAAAGAAATTTTTGCTGTGGTTAATACCATAAAGCATTTCATTTATTTTTAGCTGATCAAAAATTTGTTTTGATGACATATATACAAAATCTGAAAGGATTCTTCAAGGAGTCAACAAATAAAGTTGTGCGTGATAGGCTACTTCAGTGGGCACTACTTTTGGATACCTTTAAATTTGATTGTGTTCATTACCCAGGCAAGCAAAATTTTTCGGCTGACTTTCTTTCTTGGTGTAACATCCCCTTTTTTCGGGTCTTAACTAACAACTAGCATATCATAAAAATACAGTTACTACTCCATATCCATGAGAAGGCAGTTATAACAGTTATGTTCATGTGAATGAGATTAATGGTTACAATCAGTAATGTAAATATAGAATTTAAGTTTTACATACCCTAAATTTTGAAACCAGAATCCGCCTAGGACAACATTTGCAAAACGTAGGTTAATCCACATATACCACTTAGGGCATGAATAGTTATACCACTATATCGTAAAGACATACCATTTAGGGCATGAAATACCATTGTATCATCCCTTTTCTTTCTGTTGTTAACCATGGCAATAACATATAGTTAGAAGATATGTTCATATTCATTATTCACATAAATGAAAGACAAAAATGACAACTGCCAGATAAACCTGTGTCATGCATACAGATATATTTCATGTTCAACTGGAAAATCAACTGATTTTATTGCTTATCATTTACATTGACGAGAAAGTTGATTTCATTTAAGGGAGTAGCTAATTCAACGATATAAATGTAACAACCGCTTTTCCTGGATCTAAATTAATGTCTAACATAAGCATAAAATACAATTATAACTTTGATTTCATAAAAAGGTAGTTACATCATTCATGTTCATGTGAAGAAGATTTACCGTTAAAGTCAATTAAACAAAAATTTCTTAACTAAATACTTGAAATACCTTTTTATGAAATTACTTTAGAAATTGAAATCACATACCTCGGAAAACTGAGATTGAAGATCAAATAAGTATGCTTCTGCAACCACCTGGTTAGTCCACAAATACACCATAACAATTTCTCAAATCGACTGCTATCTCAAAAATCATTTGATGAATACAACTAAATAACACTATAACTTAAATTAGGGCATCATTTACCTTTGGTTTATTTAGGGCTTCTGATACCACTTTACCACTTAGGGCTTCCGCAACCACAGATTCAAATTAGGGCTTCCTTGACCACGGATTTTATCTAGGGTTTCCGCGACGACGGATTCAATTTAGGGCTTCCGCAACCATGAATTCAATTAGGGCTTTCGATACCATAGATTCAGTTAGGACTTCCAATGCCACTGTATCAATTAAGGTTCCAACTGTCACACAATCAATCAGGGCTTCGGATTTCTTTTCCTTCCGATTGCTTATCTGTGACAATTTCTCAAGATTAGATAATTACTTATATTCAATATTCATTTATATGAAAGTAAAATAATGATAACAATAAAATGCTTCAATTTAATCTTACCTTCTCATAAACAAAAATGATAATACCTGTTTCCGATAAATAATTGATTGCATGGCTTATCTCTGTGTGACGCATATACGACATCTTGAGAGAGGTGAAACATTGCTAGGGGCTTAACCTCCCAGCCTCAGACCACATTATATATCCCCACACGATCTCTAACGAGATTGGCCCTCCCTACCCGGAATTGACAGAGAACATCTTACCATTCACTGGGCATCATGATATATAACACGACATACGACTTGGTAGCAAGAGATCATCATAACAAGAATATGCATGAGCTATTAATTAATTCATATTAAATGGTAAATATTGAAAAGTCTTAAATGATACTGATTCATATTATTGAAGATACTTTTCTCTTACCTCATCACCCGTCTTCTTGGCTTCACAACCGAGTGAGTTCCAGGTATTCAAAATTCTCAGAGCAGATGGCTCTTACAATTATTCAAGAAGATTACATATAACATCATTTCACATTCTGTGATCATATTCTTTAGTGATCTCAAAATTGACAATATTCTTCCTGATTGAAACATGCATAAGCTAAAGAAATGTTTTATGTATTATTTTTACAAGTACTGATGTCAACTCGTTTTGTCGACTCTCTACACCCCCTCACCCTATTCAGGCCCCCAAGTTGGTGATTCCTAGCTGTTAACAGATTAAAGATCCTAATGATACTTTACACCACCTTCACCACACACTGGCGTCTTCGCTTGGTGAATTCCTTGGTGTTCTGCTTCTAATATCTCATTCCCAGTTAAATATATGTTTCGAGATGAATTTGATTCCATTTGGAATGATAACATCTATGCCTTGAGTTGTATGTGAATTTAAAGAATCCCTATTTTATCTTCTCACATATTCAGTTATATATGAATCGACAGATTATTATGCATAAACAATATCATATTATAACCAGGATTACGGTAGACTGTATAAGCAAAATCGTAACTTCAAGAAATCGTCAGTTTTGGTAAAAAATAAATAAATAATGATTTTATGCTTAAAACCTTTGTCTTACTACTGACGTCTTTAAGGAACAGAATTCTGAATAATCAAGTGTTAAAGAAGGTTATGGGTTGCACCAGATATCTTACGAGACCAAAAATCTGAGTTAGACTTGCAATGGAATAAATTCGCCAATCCCTGCTTCCTGATCTGGAAGACTCGCCATTGCATGTATGACCCATAAGATGAAGCCACACTATCTGGATAGCCTTCTGGTAACAACCAAGATATCATAAAAGTTTTTCAAGTCTGTGGTAATCTTGTCTTCTGAATATGCAATGATATTGACCATCCTGAAACCAACTTTCAATAGACGTTCTTCTAGACCCCGCACACATACATATTTCCTTAGATTCGCGCCATCTTTCTCTATACACAAGTATTCCATTATCATGCCGACGCAAGTACTTCGTTGAATTTGACAACATTGCCTGATGAAATGGGTGCTCTAAGAATAGACCCCCTAATACCGTAGAACTACAGGATGCATCTTGCTTGTTCGGAGCCAAGTCAAAACAACAGCGAGCAAATGTCACCCCTTTCCATTGATTCTCCATAATTGCTTGGGAATTCGCCCATAAGAAGAAAAGGTAAACCGGTGCTTAAAACAAAATTTATATCTTCAACTCCCATTCTTGACTTCTTATAACATAATAAGGTGACCCATTAACTTCCGTAACTTAAAAGATTAATAGACAAGTAAGAACGCCAAGTGTCTGATCGGTTATAAACAAAGATTATTAAAATGAAAAGAATAAAAGAATGGAAAGAGAGTTGGAAGGTTGTAATTCAAAAATTATAATAATAATTGAAATGTCATTATAACTTGAACGTTATTAAAAACTTACAAGCAACATTACTTTATTAATTATTAAATTAAAAAGGTGCCAAATCGTCTATACATATATGAACGTTTTTAAATATTAAAAAAAAATATATTAAAATCCTTTGAGATATATATATATATATATATATATATATATATTTTATATATAATCTCAAATTTTTTTTTTTTTTCATTAAAGTATTAAATAACTCATGCAAGTCTTGCACATGTATTCTGGCTAGATCTTTTACTTGTCTGCCCAGTGATGGTGATGCCCTGCCTAACTCTTTTTTGACAATGCTTCCACCCCTTCGACATGCTCCCTGCAAGAAATTTCCTAGTAATTAATTTATTTAATCATAACAGTTAACCTTTCATATTAATTCCATGAATTCGCGATTAACGATCAACTAACATGTCATCTTCATTTGAAATCATAACAACCATCTTATCATTTCGCCAGAATATATCAAATTAGACTGCCAACTGACTTCATGTGAACCTCAACAACTATAATTCAAGCTAGGTCAAAAATTGGGATGTAACAATAAATCAATCTTCATATCTTCAACTTGTAATTTCAAATATCATAAAAGTAAGATACTTGTTACCTATAGATGTTGAATGCATGACTTATCTCTTTTTTGTGCATGTCTTGGCATTTGGTGGAGAGGGGAAACATTGTTGGGGGCTTAACCTCCCAACTACGGACGCTTAATTATCCCCACACAATCTCATCTGAGAAAGACCCTCCCTACCCGGAATAGACATGGAACACCTTGTCTAGCCATTGAGCATCCTGGCACTTAATTCCACCACTCGACTTGACAATTGAGTATACTTAAACAATCATGAGTTGACTTGGATTTAACAATTTCTTTTTAAGATGTTCATGCAGTTGAGAATTTGATCATAGTTTGGTTTTCCCTTGTAGGATTCCTCTCCTCTTCACCCATTCACATGACTTCACTAGCCTTGGGTGCATCCCAGGAGACTGCTATTAATAATGACATCTTTAACATATGGTTTCCTTGAATATCTTTCTAATTCTTACCACAATTGGTATACAACAAATACTAGTGAGTAATTCAAAATGTCATAACTTTGGATTCAAAGTCTATACAAGAATACTCATTCATAATATACCCAAGAATATGGGTTAAGGGGACTTATAAGCTGACCCTATGGTTATGCGATCAGCATATAGAGAGCTGAGATTTAGATATAAACTAAGTAATAGAGATGGAAACATATTTGAGTTATTTCTATACTGAAATATGGTTGCATTTCATTTGTATCTGCAACTTCAACATGACTATCTTCATACCCAATAGAACAAATACTTAATTGCATTGATAAGAACATGGAATGGAAAGAAGAATAGATCATGAAAGATCCATAACCTTTAATAATACTAGTCGGTTCGGTGGCAATCGATTTTGCAGTAAGTCTCCACCCATGTGACAAAGTAGACAGATCAAGATGCCAATAGAAAGAGGAAGAAAATTATTAAGCTCGCGGTTTAGGAAGTGCACTCATCCTTTTGCAACCATAGGTGTTTATATGGTCTCCCGTGTGCGGTTACAAGATGGCTTCACAGATTTGAAAGTTTAAAAGAAAAAAAAGATGGTGCCATTATGGAGGTGGCCACCGTTCATTGATGTGGAGTTATAAGATTATATTTCTATGGTTTAAAAACAAAAAGGCATTTATATATATATATATATATATATATATATATATATATATATATATAAAGTCATCATGCTATTGTGATATATCTATAATTGTACTTATATATATACATATATCTATATATGTGTATGATTTAGAGAGTACATATAATTTATTTCTAACATTATATTCTCTCTATATATGCACGCACACACACACATATACATATAAGTATAATTCATAAATATCATCAGAGTATCATGGTGACATCATATATTAAATTTATATATGTGAATTTATAATGTTGATCACTTCCTTGGTCTCAAAATAAGAGAGAGGTAATAGTTCTTTTGACGATATTAAATGTTTAATATTTCTCTTGTTATAAAAATTAACCACATAGCTCATGGTATTGTCCAATGTATGCTCTTGCTTGCCTAGTTGTTTACCCTTAGCCATGGTGGTTCAAGACTCATACCTATTTGCCTAGTGATGGTGGTGCCCTTGTGCTCAATTCTTTTCTGACAATGCTTCCACCCCTTGACGTGCTCCTGCAAGGAATTTCTCCACAGTTATATCATATTTCTCAATATAATAACAATTACCATAACAAGTTATTTATCATAAACTATCATAACGGATAATAGCCATTTCACTTGCCATAAATTCATGATGAATAACCAACTTTCCAAGATAACATTAAAATATCATCATAACGGTTAACTAGCATGCCAACTTCATATGACATTATAACGATTAACCATCTTACCTTTTCACATGATCGTAACTAATTTTACTTGTCATCTGACTTAACATGAAACCTCAATGGCTATATGAACATTTCAAATAGAGCCAAAATTGGGATGTAACATACCGTCCCCCTTGTGATTCACCGTCCTTGATGAATTTTTGAAATTTTAACAAACGCTATAAAGGAGCATTTAAAATTGGGATGTAACACTTGGGAAAGGTGTCAAGCTGAAGAAAAACAATGTTATATGGTCATGGAATCTTGCATCCACAATAGGTTTGTTAATATTGAAGACAATGATCTTAATGCAGTCAAGGAAAAAATACATTTGGGGACCATTTTAGCTATAAAGAAACTCTTTTGGAAAAGGGATTTCTTCACATAGAGCCACCCTAGATTAAGAGGACAATTTAATTGCTATCCACCCAAAAGAATTAGTGGCCCCTAATTGGTAGGAAGTTGGAACCATGGGATTTAAGTTTTATGATTCCTTCTAATCCCCAATTTGGATCCATGATAATATTCTCATATGGCTCCGAGGACTTTTGCATATACCAGTTGTGGATCAAGACTTCTCGGGAACCTAATATCATGGAATATATTAAGACCTTTGGTTTGCTGATTTGTGGGGACATCATGATTTCAGCTGAAAGATTGTTCATGAATATGGTCCTCAAGAATTTTTTCTCACCAACCCATTATACAAAAGAATACCTCTCATTGTGGAACGTCGTATTCCCACTTGGTATGCACACTACATTACCTTTATAAGATCTAGGTGTATGATGCTAATCATCCTGATCGAGAATGTATACAATGGCAACATCGAACTGCAAAATTTCTCTATTGGTGGGATGACCTTAATCCGAGTTATCATGAATTCATAATGAATCAATAGGCGGTATTCCTTATGGCTCTGATGAATATGACTATGATGGCCGGTTAGCCCTATAGAATGGTAGGGCTTTGCTGTGATTAGTTGACTCAATTCTTCTAGATAGCCCATAAAATTCTTCAAAAGAAAGGATTGACACTGTGTACCACTCCATATGATATTCCTCCTTGACATTAAACAAAACTATCATCATTTTGACTAGCACAAGGGTCCTTTTGTGCCATGGGTATTCCCATGTAAAGGATCTCCATAGCCACTTACGGATGTTGAGGTTGTCGTTCTCATTTTCTAGTTATTACGAAAGTGAAAAATAAATAGTAATAGGAAAAGTCAAATCATTTGGGCAAAAGTCATAATTAGACAAAATGAACTCACATGCCCCACCACCTACTTTTCATTACAACCTTATCCTTATCCAAATACCATGTCATAATTCTCTTACATTCCTTATCTCTCCACCAAGATTACCCTTATCTGATCCCCACTTGTGCACCTATCCATCTAACCTTATCCTTATGAAATCCAACCTTACCCATACACCTCATACCCTTATCCTCTAGTTTATTCCTCCAACCTCTATAAATAAGAACTTGTAAGCTCATTGAAGGCATTGAGTGTGCATGCAGAGAGCATGCACAAAGTTTAAATTATGATAGATTTACGGACACTCAAGACTCAAACATTTGATGCTTTCAATGAGCTCACAAGTTTTTATTTATTGAGTTAGAGAGCATACACAAAATCCCCAAGATTACCCTCCTTGAGTATAGAGTCAAATAGCATACATTCCTTATTTTTCCACCAAGATTACCTTATCCAATCCCCACTTGTTCACCTATCCATCTAACCTTATCCCTATGAAATTCAACCTTATCCATTCACCTCATACCTGTATCTTCTAGTTCCTTCAACCTCTATAAATAAGAACTTGTGAGCTCATTTAAGGCATCAAGTGTTAGAGTCTTGAGTGTACCTAAGTCTGTCATAATTTAAGCTATGTATGCTCTCTACAAACACACTCAAGACCCAACACTTGATGCCTTCAATGAGCTTGCAAGTCCTTATTTATAGAGGTTGGAGGAAGAAACTAGAAGATAAGGGTACAAGGTGTATGGATAAGGTTGGATTTCATCAGGATAAGGTTAGATGAATAGGTGAACATGTGGCAACTAGATAAGGATAGGCTTGGTAGAGAGATAAGGAATGTAAGAGAATTATGACAAGTGGCATTTGGATAAGGTTGTGATGAAAAGTAGGTAGGTGGGGCATGTGAACTCATTTTGTCTAATTTTGACTTTTGACCAAATGTTTTAACTTTTCCTATTACTATTTATTTTCACTTTTGTAATAAACTGAAAGTGAGAACAACCCACTTAACACCCGTAAGTGCCTATGAGGTTCTTTTACATGGAAATACCCATGGCATAGATAGACCCTTGTGCTAGTCAAAATTTGATAATTTTGTTTAATGGTAAGGAGGAACATCATATCGAGTGCTAGACCGTGTCAATCCTTGCTATTGACATAAGCTGAAATATTTACATTATTAATCACCTATTATGAAATGGCATAGAGGGGGGGGGGGGGGGGGGGGGGGGGTGAACTAGTACAATAGGTAATCTACTAATTCAAGTTATCATTTAAATTATTCTACCAAATAGTTGTTGTAATGAAATAAACTTAGTTCACCAATCATTTGCAACACATAACACAACACTAGTATTTTGGTTACGTGCAAAAACTCAGTTAGAAGGTTAAAAACTATGGTAGGGATGATACCCTTGTCAAGCCTTTTACTGCAGTTAAAAGGTTGCCCTGTTAGGAGCTTACAAAAACCCTTTTTGTGGGTTCACCTTGTTAAGAGTATTTTGTACGCTGTTAGGAGTACAAGAAGATCTATTAGGATCTACCTCGGTTAGAGGATTTAGAACTCCTTCGGAGAGTCCACCCTATTAAAGGATTTACAATAAAAAGACTGATTAAGGTCCATCCATTAAGGTGTTGCTCTCATTGAAATTATTAGGTAACAATAAGTTGATTGACCTGTTTTTGGCACTCGTTGCTTATCAAATCCTTTCTGATTCACTCTCTTTAATTGTCTCCATCTTTGCCTGTTACTTGGTGTTCACCGTTCGTATTTGTCTCTTTTTCACTGCTTATCACTCATCTTGCTTTACCTATACTCATTCTTTTGTTGCTTAACTTCTATTTGTCACTTAATCGCATCGCTTCATTCAAATTTCATACTTGTAGTGCTTGTACCTTGTTCTCTTCTTGTACCTCTATGTCCTTGACATGTTTCCAATCTTTACCTTTGATCATTATTGGATCTTCTTGTGTAATTCCCAAGACAAGTCAAATCATGTTTGACCTGTTGAAACTCCTCGAATCTTCTTTACCTATCTTGCTTCCATCTTCCAACTTTTAAGTTATTATCACTCCTTTCAAGAAAATTCATCATTACCTTTTTGTCTTGGACTGCATCGATTTTGCCAATCATTTGATCATGCTTCCTATCACAGGTTTCATATGAACTTGTCATCTTCCTTAGACCTGCCACTTCTTATGATAACAATCGTGACTAAGTGTCACCAACCATGTTGGTTGCTTCCATTATTGAATCTATCACTTTTCTTTCATTACTGAGTTGTCATCAATGACAACGTAATGACAACCTGTCGCACATTTGTCTTTGACTAGTATGCCAACAATCTACTCAATCTTCTTTGCCACATGCCAACATCACCATCATAATCATAAGGAATATTGCCTAATAATTCATTATGAATTTCATGATAACTCGATTCAAGGTCATCCCACCAATAGAGATATTCTGTAGTTTGGTGTTGCCATCGTATATGTTATCCACTAGGATGGTTAGCATCAAGATCTTGTGAAAGTAATGCAGTGTGTGTACCTAGGTGGGAATACAACATTCCACAATGAAAGGTATTCTTTCGTATAATAGCTTGGTGAGAAAAAATCTTAGGGGACCATATTCATCAACAATCTTTTAGTTGAAGTCATTGTCCCCACGAATCAGAAAACTAGAGGCACCAGTATTTCCCACAATATTGGGATCTCATAAAGTCTTGATCTGTGTCTAGTGTATGCAGGAGTCCACAGAGCTGTACAAGAATATTATCATGGATCCAAAAATATTCCAGGTTGCCTATTTCATAAAACTGGGGATTATAAGGGATCATAAAAGTTAAATCTCATTGTTCTTGTCAATTAAGGTCCACTAATTCTTCAGCTTGACAACCATCCCGAGAAAGAAAGTCAGCCAAAAGATCTTGCTTGCCTAGGTAATGAACACAACCAAATTCGAAGGTATCCAAAAATTGTGCCCACCGAAGTAGCTTGCCATGCACAACTTCATTCTTTTACTCCTTGAAGAATCCTTTCAGATTTTGTGGATCTGCCCTCGAAGCAAATTTTTGAACGGCTAGAAATAAATGAAATGCTTTAAATGCTTTTAAGGCATTCACTCCCCTTAAATGATCTAGAGACATCTAACAATCTCTTCCTTGTAGAGGTAGCTTCTTTTAAGACTCCTCTGCAAGAGGAATCAGTTGCATTAGTTGCAACTATTTTAGGACTCGAACCAGGGTGAGAAAGTGGTCGAAGCTTCACACATTTGGCCTTGATACGGTGGATACTTGCATCATGTGCATTGGTCCATTCGGGGGGATTCTTTTATAGGAGTTTGTTTAACAATGCCCCATCAGAAGCAATATTTTGGTAGAAGCCAGCAATGTAATTTACTAGTCCCAATTTTTTTTGGAGTTCTTTGACATTGGTGATAGAAAGATTCTATATTCAGTATAAAATATGGCTTTGAGCTTCCATCTTTCCATGGGGAAGGAGTTCGTTGCTTATAAATATAATAGATTTGGTACAAAATTGACATTTGGCGGGGTTTGACAGGATACCATTCTGAAAGCATATATCAAGGAAGATTTTCAAATGCTCAACATGACTCTTTGGTTCCTTAGAAAAAACTAAAATATCATGTGTAGGAAATAATTTTTTTGGAATGTGTGAAACAAATTATCCATGGTCTGCTGAAAAATAGACGGAGCAGTCTTGATGCCAATTGAGAGAATTGTCCATTAATAGAGTCCTTGCGGTATAGAGAAAGTAGTCTTGAACTAATCAGATTCTTTTGGCCATATTTGCCCAAAACTCTTTGACAAATCAAACTTTGAATACATGTTAGCACCAGAAATACATTGCCATATATGTTCTTTGGAAGGAAGACAATATCGATTATCCAATAAGAAAGCATTTAAAGACTTATAATTAACTAATAACCTCTTTTCAGGTAGTTCATTTCCATTTTCACCTTTTTTGGAACATACATAGCATTGTGGTAAAATGGTGAAGATGAGGGCTTGAAGTGACCTTTAGATAACGAGTCTGCAATCTCTCTTTTGCACATTTTATGTTTTGATCTGCTTAGGAGAAAGTAATTAGCATGCCCTTGAGGCATGAACTCTTTACCATTCGCATCTGTTTTGAGGTAAAGAGCATTCAAGGTTTCTTTTAAGTTTTTGTTAAATATTTGAGAAACACCTTTTCTTTAAACATGTCTTGTATTTCATTATACTTAGACTGAACTGAATCAATTTGCTAAGTAAACCAAACTCAATTGTCACTTCTCTTATGAAATAGTTTAGTTTCTTTTGTAGTGATGCATTTTACTTGAGTAAGTCATAGCAATGAAATCCCTTTAAGCTGAAAAGAATCCTTAGTGATAGTAAAGGGTTCCCAATCCCATGTAGCCGAAGTATGACTTCTGATAAGACCATCATAACCATCAAGTTCAAACTGCACATTGACATGTTCTACCTAATTGGTAGAGAGAGCAACGGGTACCCCAAAGGAGATGTATGATTACCATTTCCAAAGAAAAGCTTAGTATGAGTGACTTGCCATTGATCTTTTGGAAAACATTGATAGCAAGCAATGTTAACATTTGTACCAGTGTTGAGCAAAAAGTGAATATTATATGGTTTGATGGATGGGAAATGGATTGAGAGTGTGATACCAGGACATGCTGTAGTAGAAACTGTTGCTCATTTTTCACCTACTGACAAAAAATTCATTATGCCATGATTGCTAGACTGACTGCTAAGTGAAATATCTATGATCATGCATTTGGTTGTGTTAAAGCACTTGCCATTTCAAGCTTATTTAATACATTTTCTGACAAAAAGTTTAAAAAATAACATGAAAGCAAACAAATGCTATTATCTTTTCTGAAAATGTATTTTTATTCATAAAGTGTTCTACATGTTTCACACAAGCCGTGAAACTAACCAATATAGAAAATAAAGCAAGATCCGATCTACGAAAGTAAATGCAAATGCAGAAAGTAAATAATAGAAAAGTAAATTGGGTCATGGGTGCTAGCCACTGCCTGGAATGACTGGCTGCATTGCTGTTTGCTTGCATCTTTGGTCCTGCTTTCTTGCCTATTATGCTCTTGCTCCAAGTCTTGCAGATGTAAAGGATGGAGTTAGATCTAAAAGATCTAAGTAATGACCGTCAATCTCACCATCCTACCCTTCCCACATATGCATCTACATTCATAATCTTGAGGCCCTGATTTATTTTCTAACAGTTTGTGATATGTGCAGTAAGAAATCAATGTCACATGGATGTAATATGTGGCTCCCACAAGGGTTCGAGCCCAGCGTATCATTGATCAACAATTATCAGACAGAAAAATAATATCAGGACACATATCATAAAAGAAGAGGGTAATATAGCAACCAATAAGAAGGAAAATGTGGTATGAGGCGACAAGAGGAGTGATGTCAAATGTAATAAAGATGCTACAGGAATGATACTTCAAACAGAAGAATCTGAGTATGCTAGAATATTCTAACTGATAAATAGATGAGCCTTTGATAAGTAGGAGATAAAATTCACAATTTGACTTGCTGTGAATTTTATCTCCTACTTATCAATTGATGAGCTTAAGGGGCTTTCTAATGAATGGTTGATAAGGTACAACACTTGGTGAAGGTTTCGCAAATGGGGTTGCAAGCTTTGGGTTTAACCATGGAGGAAACTCTGTAGTTAAGCGTGCTCAGGTTGGAGTAGTGCTAGGATGGGTGACCTCCCGGGAAGTCCTGGTGCTTCACCCCTGTGAGCATCACCTAGATCTAATGAGTGCTAAGTGTTCCATTTATTCTCATGAGAGATGGATTCATGATGAATCACTACTCATGAAAAATGGGTCAATGAGTTTGACTCAAAATCACACAGTTAAATCCTGATAGCAATATGACAATTTGACTTGCTGTGAATTTTATCTCCTACTTATCAATTGATGAGCTTAAGGGGCTTTCTAATGAATGGTTCATAAGGCACAACACTTGGTGAAGGTTTTGCAAATGGGGTTGCAAGCTTTGGGTTTAACCATGGAGGAAACTTTGTAGTTAAGCGCGCTCAGGCTGGAGTAGTACAGGGATGGGTGACCTACCGGAAAGTCCCGGTGCTTCACCCCTATGAGCATCACCTAGATCTAATGAGTGCTAAGTGTTCCATTTATTCTCATGAGAGATGGATTCATGTTGAATCACTACTCATGAAACATGGGTCAATTAGTTTTACTCAAAATCACACAGTTAAATCCTGATAGCAATATCACAAGATGAGACTTTGTTACAAGTATAGATAGGCCTGTACATGTATATCGTTATTGCTGAATATTCTATAAGATAAAGAGTTAACAGAATGAAGAACATATTCAGAAAATAACCATTGGAAATGTTACAAGAAAGAACAATGAAATGCAACTGTAAAGTATTGATGAATACTGCCAAGTGTTTATCCAAAAGATTTGACATCAGGCAGATTTCAGCATGTTAAGAGTTAAGTTCCAAGTAGAAGAGAAGTTACAAATTTTTCGTATAAAGTGACAGTATAATTTCAGCTGAACAGAGGGGTTTTTCTACTACCAAAAGAGCATAAAAGCATAACTGAACAATGGTAGGAAAAAGTAATATTTTTCCTTCAAACCAAGCAAATATATATTACCAGTCATGGTTATGTTTAGTACAGATTGGAAAAAAGAAAGAAAAGTATCCACTCACAGCAGTCACATTTTCACATACAATGAACAGAAATAAAGTGGTGTAAACAGGTGGTCATCAATAAAGTTATGATGCTGATTCTACAGCAGACTTTGAAGCTGAGATTTGTAACAGTCAAGTAAAAGATGCAAATATGTCCTCAGCAAAATGTAGAAACCCAGTCTACATAATAGGGAGTCTCTAGAAAAGCTCCAAACCCAATTCTAGCAAGCAATAATCAGCCATGAAGAATAAAGAGGAACCCTCAAATTAATTATGACGTTTTTTCCAACATAATTATAGCTTCAGCTCTCTCAGATTTAGTTTTCAGCCACTATAACCTTATGAAAACATAGTGGGCTATCATTAAAAAACAGCTACACTCATGTATTTCAAATATCCACAATTTAAAGAGTGAGAAGAGCTACGTATGAGAAAGATTAATTATCAGAGAACATGTTTTCAATCAAGGAAAAACAAGGGTTTCAGAGAGAAGAATTCAAATCTTTTATTACTTCCAGCAGCAGCAAACAATGGCATTAAGAAATGTAGAGAAACTCGAAATACTTCTAGTTATCAGAAAAACTCATCCCAGGAGTAATTACGGCCTCAGAAAGTGAAAACCCAGAAAATGACAAATAAATGAAGGGAGTTTGCAGGAAAAAATCTTCATCAACAAGAGTCATATATCAAGCAACAACAGAACAAACATGGTTCTCTCCAAAAAATGGCGGCTCAACCACCGAGTGTGCTCAAGATCACAAGTAAGACTCCAAATACAAAATGCGTGAGATCTTCATACCCAACAGAAAAGAGCATGAATATGCAGTCATGCCTTAACAACAGGGAGAATAAATGAAATGGGTAAGTGAATAACAGTAAGTTCATGCTTCTGACTTCAAAGTCATAAAAAACATTCTCCAAAGACCTCATTCTTGGTGGCTTAGATCAAACAAGAAAAGATATAATGACAAGTAATGACTACTCCAATTAAAACTCCAGACTCAGGCATCAAAACGCTGCGAGAATAGATGGAAAAGATTACTCACTAAGTGTTATGTACAAAATGGCTTGTTGAAACAACAGCGAAAAGCTGTAAATTTAAGCTTCATAGCCAACTCATAATACATTACCTTAGATCTTTCATGGCAGCCACCCAAGAAGCTATCATTTTCAACGCGAAATCCACAGGTCTCCTACTTGTCTCAAGAACAAACTCAAGGTTGCCCATATTCTCCAGATTTAGATTTCCCAAAAACGACAAGAAATATGGGTAAGGAAACAGAAAAAATTCAAGTTTGAGGCATTTACCCGAGCAAAGGATATCACAGTTCTCAGTAAGAGACAAAGAAAGATTGAATAGCAGATTGGAGAGACCAAACGGACAAGAAAGCTACAAGAGCTAGCAGCTGAAACATCAAAATATGCTCAAGAAATTACACGCAATCAGGAAAAATGCTCAAACCCTATGCGTTCCATTCTTCTCAGACTTTCTAGAAGGATGCGAAAATGAAATAAGCTTTAGGGTTATGAAAAGAGTAAATGTTTTTACCCTCATTCTTTTTCATAAACTTTGAAATCCGATGACCTTAGATATTCTATTTTTTGCAAGCCGATGACCATTGGTATTTCATTTGCCAAAATTCATATTGACTTATGTGTTGTGGCTTATGGGTAGGTTTATTTAAATATTTTGATGAACTTTTCTTATTTTTGCATAAGTCCCATCTTTGTAAAAGAATTATTAATGATATAATTATAAATCATTTAATATTTTCTATTCTTCATGCAAAAATAACGGTCGGTGGACTTATTCATATACCATGGTCATTGAGTTTAAATGTTACATGTGTCTAAGAGTGAGGGTTAAAGTGATTATGTTTTGATTGAACATTTGAATTGGTTGGGGTTGTAAGGAATGAATATAGGAATTAGTTTGGTGTTGAATTTGGACTTTGACTAGGCAATTTAAGTGTCTTTATGATTAGTTAGAGTGTTTTTTGGGGAATTTTGATTGAGTCATTGATGTTATTATGACTTAGTGGGGTTATGAGGTAGGGAGTCGTGATTTTAATGAGTATTGACTCCTTTTTTGGAGGCTTCTTTCGTGGATTCAACCCCAAGGGGTTTGTACTTAGTCTTTTGGACTATAATTGTTTGGGGGAGTTTTGAATATGTAGAGGAGAATTTCGTGATAGTCTTGTGTCCTTGATGTACTTTCTGCATACTTTGTAATTCATTTTTTTTGGATACTTAATATATGGACTGATCATCTTGCAACAATTTGCTTCTTGAAATATAGCCTTCTTTCCTTCTGCTTCTATTGGTGAAAATATCTGATTGATGAAGTGCAAAGTAAATTTTAGGATTCCTTAACATTCTATCTCAGTCATCACCTAGCTGCAGTTTGTACTTTGTTTGCAAGTTATAATTTGTGTCTTCCATTTTTGGGATTGTTATGTGAATGTTTTCAGTTTCCTTAACTGTCATTGTCAGGACCTTATTATAAAATATTGATGCAAACCAGTTAAGGTTCAAAGTGTTGATCAGTAAGGGAAGTTTCACTGTTTGTTAGCAGCCGTATCTTCAGTATCAATAAGTTATGGTGTATCACCTATTAGCTAGGTCCGGTTTTAAGGTTTCATTTCTGCATCTTCCTCCCTTTTTCTATCAAGTTCAGTTCATTTTAGTTACAAGAACTTAGGTGATTATCCCAAGGAGCCGACTTATAACTTGGAGATCTACTCAGTTTCATAGGAAAATTCCATTGCCTAAGTGGTTCGATGTTACTTGAAATGCAAGCTTAGAATTTGGAATGGAAATGGGTTTAGTGGAAAGCATTCAAGCACAACCAAGACGAAAACTATAGGGACAATTATCACATTAAAGCCATCCAAAATCATCAACCTAAGAATAAGAGGCACGCGTGCAAATTGGCTCCAAGGGTTGTATTCTATCAAGCTTTGGAGGTTGTAAAGTTCTCAAGGGATTTTGCTTAGCGAATGCAGGTAGGTGCAAGGTCATTGGCTCATCAGATTCAACGAAGTTGATAATAGTAGAGCTTGGGGCTTCTCTACTAGAAATACTTTGCAATTGCACGATCATTGATTCCTGTTGGTCCTCATTAAACAACTCCACATACCACTCTTTGGGTAATTGGATATCCTTCCATTTGATATTTCAAGGAGTTCGTAATTTGGATGTGGTATTGGAAGAGGTCCAAATTGTAGAAAATTGTTCATTGAGTGGAAGATCTCTACAAGTGTCATCCATAAATGACATGGTGGTATTAAACAAATGGAAATGAATTACAAAATGGAGAGTGTGATCTGTGGAGCCCTTCATTAGCAAATTCATGTTTTGAATTTATAGGCGAGGACATCATCAAGGTTATTATCCTGGAAACTCACTGAGAAATTCAATGACGAGTCAAATATAACAGGACCATTGGCCATGCTATCACATATAGTACCTAGAAGGGCATAACTAGCATGTAAATGCCTGACATCTTTGAGCATCATTAAGATAATTAGAGGCGGTCCCCTCCTATAATGGCCTTCAATACCAATTCTAACCCATGACAAATGCATATATTGATATGCATTTTTGCTAGAGAGAGCCATATGTCTATATTTAGCAATTTATTTGGCAGAGAACAATTGAAGCTTTCCTTCAGACCCATTAGTTATCCTATGCTGTAGTTCAGCACTTTTATATAGTCTCTTAGACTGATAATGAGTAATTCCTTTTAGACATTGTACATCAGGATAGATTTCACTTGGAGTCTTACAAGGGACTTTAAACCAACTATAAAGATTTCTATCTACATCATGCATGGAAGCCGCAAAAGGTAAACTATTTGAAGAACAAGCAGGAGCAAAAGTAACATCAGTCTGAGCAAGGGAATCTGTAAAACTCACTTGTTCATTTCGCTCATTGCTGAAATCCTTCTGAACTTGTCCAACATCTGAAGATCTGTCCGAAAAAATCCAATAGGCTGAAATTCATGATTCTGCCTTATAAATTACAATCCAATCTAGTTCATCACTATCCCCATATTAATGCTCTTCTATATATATATATATATATATATATTTCTTCACCAATATATATTCTTTATTTCCATATATACATCTTGCACTCACATTGTTGTCTCAAAACAATTTAATTTCCGAGCCTTCAATTCACATGAAACTCCCTACAACATGCAATAATCTAGTCCCTAACTCGCTATTGAATATTAATCACTGCAAAACCTCATAACCCAACATTTTCCAAAATAAATATTTCCTTGACTCACCACAATAGATAAATTACTTCGGAACTAGAAAATGTTAACCCTGCAGGCTGCTCGGATGCACTACTCTGTTACCACTGTAATATCTTGCTCGGATATTTCACCCAAAATCTCCCAAATAAGTTTCAGAATTACCAAGATAAACTTATGCAGCGAATTTAGAATAACAAGTATTAAAACCAACATTACTCAGTTTCTAACTCTTCAAATTGTTATTGCATTATAATAATAAGCAATACAATAACATAATATAATCCAATCCTAAACACAATAGGAATAGTCAGATTGGATAAACAAAGAACCTAAAATAAAATTGTGAATTCTGTCATGAATCTACCACCAATGATGAACTAGGTTGCTGTCCAATCCACCACTATGCCTGAAGATTTCCATCCCGAGGTTTCAGAAAGAAATCTCAAAGCTTTCTCAATTCCTCCAAGAGAAATCCCAAAATCAAACTAAATCCAAGCATGTCGAAATGAATCAAACTTTCTTCTTTAGTACCCAATGCCGTGACTCTTCAGTTTCCCCTGTTTGACTCATCATCTTTTATTCCTTTATTTTAAATGTCCTTATTTTCTGCTTAGGAAGTAAAGGGCCTTTTTAATAATAAAGTGACTATTAAAATGTGCTTTAGTTTAGTAGTCACTTTATTAAATAACTACTGAATCTTTGGGCATTAAAATAAATACCCAATTAAACTTAGTAGACCATTTGTGATATGTCAGAATGCTCTTGGCAAGATGCTCCAAGTCTAATACTTAAATGGCCAAAAGACTGAACCCTGCTGACTTACTAAAAATAGTAATTGGAAAACTTTGTCGAAACAACTCAGATTGGCTGACAATTGGAAGTGCCTAGGCCAAAGCCCGCATTTATCTCTGTAATGACTTGGTTAGCTAGCGGGACCATGGCAAAAAGGGCTAACGATGCATCATAAAAAAAAGGGCTAGAAAAAGGGGACATTACACAATGCCAACTCAGAGAATGCTATATAATTCCAACTAGGGCAGCCATTAATCCATAGGGAGTCAAAAAATATGAAATCACCAATCAACAAGCATGACATTGTCCTATCAAGGGAAATAGGTGATACAACCAAAGATAGATTATGGATACCTCTAAAGCCCACCATAGACAATCTTGAGTCGCTGGCCCACTAGGGCTGTTATCTATTAAGTCATCATTATCATCAAGAAAATGATCAACATCTGAATTTTCTGAATTAACTCTTCTTTACTCATGATGTAAAGAGTGATGACTATCACAAATATGTAAAAAATGAAGCTTGGCTTGATTGGCCAATAACTTGGCTCGTCTTTCCCTTTCTAATCAATGCTCATTAAGTTTTTGAGACTGCTCTATGTCAGCTGCTCCAAAGTGTTTACAATCAGTTCCATAATGAGACGTGCCATATAATTTACTATGCCCAATGCTTGCATCTTGTGTACCAATCACAGTAGAGTCTACAGTAACTTACGTATTAGTGGAGGCTGCATTATCATGAGAATCTAGGGGTTTTATACTGCTGTTAAATATCAGGAAATTAAGATTGATTTCTTCACCTTTTTCCATATTTTTCATAGCCTCGAAATCAAGGCAAGAAAACATACTCTTCTTCCTCACTCTTAGTTTAATCCATCAGTACCTTAAGCATGATATGTTTACCCATGTGAGTAAACTCCAACTCCACGTTGTTGAAATCTTGAACGTACTGCCCAGGAGATTTTAACCGCACACCAAGTAGCACATTGGTTCTTCCACCATTATCAACAACATTATAATCATATGTGAAGGAATAATTATTCGATGCACCAAATAGTTGTGGTGTCCTTGTGCATCCCCTAGCATAACAAGGATTCCATCAAATTCTTCTGCTTCTAGCTCCTTATCAGAAACTAAACTCTCATTGATGAAACAATGAGTAGTACCACTACGTACCATGCATAAGATCCGTTGGTCCTTGGCAATTCCAACACGAAAGGTTGATATCTAGAAACACTGAAAATAGTTGCAATGGTACCATATGCAACTCCACTAGCTTCATCATTATTACCCTCAGAATTTGTATTCTAAATATGCTCATCCTCGATATCTAAATGAATGTCAATGAGATGCACTTTGCCTTTCCTAAGACATCTGTGTTTAGGCTCCCAAGGCTCCTGACACGTGAAACACAACTTCCGTCTCAATTCATTGTGTTTCTAGATCCATCTTGGGAGGTGGTGGTGCACTCTTGGGCTGTGTACAGGACCTCTGAGATGGTTTCATGCTCTTGGAAGGCTTCTTATCTTTCTGATAAGGAGTAGGTGTTGGAGAAGTGTCTACCTCAACGGTGGTCAGAATAGCCTCCTCTAGGGTCTTGGGCTTAAAAACCACTTAAACGCCTCCCATATTTATTAATTAAAGGTCCTTTTATTATATAATTTAAATTATGGGACCAATTAATTAATTTAATTATTACAATAAAATTTGTGAACATCACATTGTTTGGCACATCAACTGAGAACAATCAAACACTGTGCCTTCAATTTGCATCTGCAGTCTAGTTCTGGGAAGTCTAGTACAATTCCTAACAATGAATTTGACCGTAAAGTGCTGATATCAGCTCTGGGATGAGTCCAATACAGCCTGCAGTTGTCCGGCTTCCAATGGAAGCTGAAGAAAAGGGCTGAAATTGCTTGCTGGTCACTGACCTAGACCTGATCACATAAAAGATTTTGATCCAGCCTGAAATCATAATAATCCCGGCTGTAGATGATGTCTCCTTTTCTCCTGGAGCTGTATGGCAAATATGAAATGCTTGCAATTCACCAAAAACATATAAACCTGCAACTCTGATAATTAATACAATTTCTCTTCCTTATGATCTGCAATGCGAGTTTTGAGAATGCTAAAATGATGCCCAATTGAAGACCCTCTGTATATCTTGCTTAACTGCGGACTGGGATTCCATCCAAGTGACACTTAAAGTATTTTCGACCTCAAAGTACTGATCTGCTGATGCAAATAGCTCCAGCTCTCCAATTCCTGTTGCTGATGATGAAAAATGACATGCTAGAATCCCAAAATGAAACCACAATTCTCCTTTTTATCTTTTTCCCTCATCCTCCATCTAGCTTGATCCCTAATTAGGGTTTTCCTTTTTATTTTTAATAGCCTTAACAGCTTTAATTTTATTAAAATGTTTCCCTAGGGGTTCGAACCATGATGAGGCTTTATTCATTATTAAATGGCCTCCTTATACGATTACTTATTACATCAATTGCCCAGGAAAGAATTCCAAGGCATTCTCATACTTTATTATAATATAAAGTGATTGTAATACTTGCTTTATTATTAATTTATTTATTCCAGACTTGATAAATATTTAAATATAGCCCAATTTATTCATAAAATGTTCATCTGGACTCAGAACTCAAAACTGACTGAAGCCACTTGATCACTAATGATGCCTGAGTCTTGTAGGCCAACTGACATCTAAAAAATAAAGACCCACCCTTAAACGTAGGAGATTGTCTCAAATCGATTGAAACTGCTCAAAAGGGATTCTACTTTGCTCCACGATCCTTTAGGTGGTCAACCAGTCAACAAACAGTCATCCCTAAAATGGGTCACCTTCCTAAATTTAGGATATGGTCTCAAATCATTGGAAATGATCCATAGACACCTCAGAATCAACTGTCAGTCATTCCCTAAACATAAGGATCCCTCCTAAAAAGTAGGAACTGCCATTCGAATTTCCGAAAAGGCTCACAAAGCTCTAGGACTGCTTGATTGAGTCCCCTATCCATACTATTGACCTACGAGAACTTGAATGATAGGTCAACCTCTGCTCATCTGCTTGTCACCCAGGAAGGGGACATTACAGATGAGTTGAAGGGTGGATGTGCGTGAATTGATTTGGATTGTTTTGGGTCAAATGTGAAGTTAGTGTAATGTGAATGTGAGAGAACAAAGGTGGAAAAGTACGAGTTTGATAGAGATTGATGCAGTGTTGAGACCTGCCGCTTCCTCCCTCCCCACTCCCTGCCAACATCCAGAGGCATGCAACACTTTCATACCATTGGGCTCCGAAAATGTTGATGGCTGAAAAGCGTTTTCTCTGAGCTGGAATTCCTAGGAGTGCAAATGTTCTATAATACCTACCCCCAATATTTTAGTTTTAAAACATGTGTGTTTGCAAGATATGAAACCTATGAAGTAGCTCTCTGTTTGTTTGCTTCAGATTGTATTCAAGATAATGCTCCAAAATATACAAGATACACTCGATAGCACACTAGATGAAGGTGGGGGAGGTGGGGCATGACGTCTTCACTACCCAATGATACAATAACATAGAAAATATTACTGCATTGCTAGAGATTACCTTTGCATTAATTCTAAGTCTATAACAAGTCAACAATGTTAAAGAGAATTAAGTAACACTGAAATTAGATTGTGGAAATTGCCAGACCTGTTCATAGCCCAAATAATGCATTTTTTGACCCTCACATGAACAGTAAACAAATTTTAGATCCTCAAGAAAGAGTGAGTGCAATTGCCAATCATCCCCAAACCATTTCTTCTCATTAACCAAATTTTTGTTTACAAACAAGGGTACCTCAAAATGCAGATTGCAGACTTCTGGTATTGAAGATTTTAGTTCAGTCTGAAACCACTAGTCTAGAGGTGTGGTACAACCTTCTTATAGGGGTGTTTTGCCACATAATTCAGTTTCTCCAGAAAATGCAATAAATAAATAGTCAAAAAAAGTGTAATGCTCCACCCGGAGATCCTTGGAACAAGGATCTATTAAGTCTATATATATATATATATATATAAGGTGCAACAACAACTTAGACTAGAAAGCAACGGAAGGCAACAAGGATCTATTAAGTCTATATATATATATATATATATATATATATATATATATATATATATAAGGTGCAACAACAACTTAGACTAGAAAGCAACGGAAGGCTAACATAAACCAACACCAAAGATACCCAAGCATCATTACTTACCAACTTAGAGTCAAAGATCATACGATACATAAGAATACGCAAGCAGATGCTATTTTTAAACCCAAAGTAAAAGTTCCTAGCATGGTTAAACAAACATGTCCATTTCCAACTCATCATAACATAGTCAAGAATAATAAGTTATGCTCCACGGGGATGCGTTTCCGGCCCTTTTATGCTCGTCCCTGTACCGAGTACAAAATGGGGATGCAGGTACTGATTTCGGCCGTCCCCTGCGAGTCCCGAATAGGGGGGAAAGGGTACTATCCTTGAAACTCCCATAAAAATTGCAAGGAAACGGGGGTACGGAATCCTGTACTAGGGACTCCGTTCCCATCCCTCGACCGTCCCCTTTTGCAATCACCGTCCCCTTTTCCTCAGCCAGTGATGGCTAAGTTAAAAGTCCAAAAAAAATGGTTTTTAAAATTTCTTTTTCAATTCCATCCGGGCCTCACATGGACGTTGGAAGTTTCTAAAATAAGGGAACCCTAATGTGGCTTCAAATAACAAGAGGTAAATAGTTAAATTGGAGTTGTTTGCAAGTTGGGAAGAGGAAGAGGAAAACAATAACAACAAAAGAGAAGTGTGATTTGGAGGTGCAAGAGGAGGTTTTGCCTTCATTTCTACTTCGTTCTAGGTATGTTTTTTATTTTCTTTTTGTTTGATTCAAACTCTATTGTTGTTTATTGTCATTTTTCAATTTTTCCAATGACATAGAGAGGGCTTGTTGAATGGAACATTGAAATGTTTTTTCTTCCATAACTTGCAGTAGTATTAAACATTGTAAAATCCAAAGGCAAAAACATGAGCAGCAGTGAGAGTGAGGGAAGTAGTGATAGCATGGATGTTGCCATGCAAGAAACTCAAGTGTCACATTTACAAAGACCAAGAAAAAGACCTAGGGCAGCCATGGATAATGAGCCTAATATAGATGTTCTATGGAAGATGCAATGCCTAATCCTTTTGAGTGCCATTCCAAAGCCCTAAAAAAATGCCAAAGGCCCATTCAACCCTAAGAAACTTCTCCTACAATTTGCCACAAAAGTAGACAACAATAAGAAAAAAAATTTCGGGGGGTAGTAGGAAATGGGAGTGTCATATATGTAAGAAGCATTATTTTGGGAGCTACACAAGAGTGTATTGTCATCTTTTATGAACAAATGAGCAAGTGGTGAAAGGTTGCAAAAAGATTAAGGATGATGAAAAAGTTAAGGCCAATAGATTGTATGTGGAGGGGGAGTTATTGAAATCTGGGGGTCTTATAGGTAGCACACCCACACCCTCATTGACTCCCACACTCACTCCCACTAGCATTGTTAGTAAAGGGAAGGGAAAGGCCAAGACTAAGAGAGATACCAATGTGGCTGATTTATTTAACATATAAGCAAAAGAGAGAGTAGAAGAGCCCATTGGCAGATTTCTTGTTGCTCATGGCATATCATACCATGTTTTTCATTCCTCATTCTATAAACAAATGTGCAAAGATATTTATGCTATTGGTCCCTCATTTGTACCACCAGGAGAGACTAAATTACACACCACTATCCTTGACAAAGAGTACTCAAAAGTAAACATTTTGATGGAGGATATGAGACAAGCATGGATGAGTGATGGATGTTCTATCATCATGGATGGTTGGACCGATATCAAACATCGACCACTCATTAATCTTATTGTCACTAGTACAGCAGGGGCCTATTTTCTTAGAGCCATTGATTGTTTGGGAAAAAAGAATGATGCATCCTTCCAATTTCAGATTTTGAAGGATGCATAAAAGAGGTGGGGGCTTCAAATGTTGTGCAAGTAGTCACTGATTCAGCCTGGGTGTGTAAATCAGCTGGATTGATAGTAGAGATCACCTATAGACACATTTTTTGGACCTCATGTTGTGATGCATTGAATAACACCTTGAAGGACTTTGGGAAAATTGATTGGATAAAGACTATGGTGTCTGAGGCTAGAGACGTAATGTTTATTTGCAATCATCACACATCTCTTGCATTATTTAGGACATTTTCCAAAAAAGAATTCCTCAACCCTGTGGAGACTTGATATGCTAGCTACTTCATTTTGTTGGAGAGGATGCTTGAGGTCCAAGAGGCCTTACAATCCATGGTGGTCAATGCAGAGTGGAATAGATGGCATGAATCAAGCACCCCAGATGGAAGACTTGTCAGACAGAGAATCCTGGATGAGAACTGGTGGACCACAATGAGGTAAGAAACTTAAATAATTGACATCATAAGTGTTATTGTTGATTTAATAAAAACATTTCTGATTTAAGCACTTGCTAATTTTCATAACTGATGTTTCTCACTTGCAATTTTCTTTCATTTGCAGATACATTTTCTCTTTCATTGACCCTATTGTGCAGGTCATTAGATATGTTGATACTAACTCTCCTAGCCTTGGAGAGATTTATAAGACCTTTGATAGCATGCTTGGGCAGATCAAACAAGCTATTAAAAAGAAGGAACCTACTTTGGAGTTCTATGAGGAGCATCTTAAGCCCATTGTAACGAAAAGGTGGAATACTATGAACACCCCACTTCATATGGCAGCCTATGCAGTCAATCCGAAATGGTATGCACAAGGCCTGGTAGAGTGCCTCCATCTAGTGATGAGGAGGTGAGTTTAATTTATGATAAAGATTTTTGATTTTATAATACGTTTTAAATTTTTTTATTTTATTTGTAAAGTTTATAAACTCTAACTTCTTAATTTTTGTTTGTTCAATATAGGTGAAGGAGGGCTTCTTTAAGGTCCTTTCAGAAATGTATAATACAGAGGCTGTTGCAAAAATTTGAGGGCAATGGCTTGACTTTGCCACTCTTTGTGGTCCAACATTTGGTAGATCTGAGGCAAGGACTGATAGAGCTACATTAGCTCAAAGGGACCCGATTGGATGGTGGACATGGCATGGTAGAGACACACCTGAGCTGAAAGGCCTTACCATCAGTCTTCTCTCACAAGTTGCGAGTTCCTTTGCTGCAGAGAGGAATTGGTCTACACATAGCTTCATCCAATCGGTCAAGAGGAACAACATTACCTCTAGACGATTGGAGAAGCTTGTGGCTGTTCATAGTGCATTGCAACAACAGGAGTGACAGAGTCTTGAGTATTGACAGACTCCAGCACTATGTTGGGATGTTAATCCTGAGGATGCATTGCAGATTGATGAGGATAACACACCTCCAGGGCTGCTTGGTGTTCCATTGGATGAGGACCCTTTGCCTACCCCTACCAGTGATTCAGAGGAAGAGACTGACAATGATCTTGATTTAGATAGAGATTTAGATTCCTAGAGGACAGCCATTTATTTGGCTTTCCGCTTTGCAGATACTCAGAGAAATTATTGCTTTTGATTATTATGGAGTTGGACATCTCATTTACACTTCTAGTATTTACTTTGATTATGTCATTTTGATTTCATGCATGATGATGATACATTGATACTTGGAGCCTTTGGACATTTTTGCTAATTGTATGCAATATTTAGATATATGATTCATTGATTCTCATTTTGATTTTAATTTTGATAGTTTTCAATTTCCATGTATTCTATGGTGAATGGTTTATCAATGTTATCATTGTTATGATATGCATATTTGAAATATATCTCTAAGGAAGTCTAATTCTCCATATATAAAATTTTTAAAATCCCCAATATTTTATAGTTGTCCCTTGAGCTCGTCTCCTAAATTTTCGCTTTGATCCGTACTCGTACCAGAAACATGTTCCCGTCCCCTAAAACATCCCCATCCCGGAAACTCCGTGGAGCATAGATAATAAGCAAAGACTTTCAAACAGTCATACATAAGATGAAGGCTTGAGGTTACTACCATTCATCTATTGGACACCCTGCTAAAAGATAAATGGTGAGCTTTGAATTTGGCTATTTGAAATCTTGAAGCCCTAAAATTTTCTAGAATCTTTATCCTAACTCCTAGAGGGCTAGAACCTAGCTCAAATGAATCATCCCATTTATAAAATATATCTTTAGTATAAGAAAATTTGAACGATATATTTTATACACCCTGTAATTGGATTTGTTCTAAAATAGGAAGATGTGGGACCCAATAGTGTATTCAAAACCAACATTCAAACTTTCTGAAGGCAAGTGTAAATGCCCTCTATTTGTCGTGTGAGAAAACTCTAACAACCTCGTGCGAGATTTCCCCACGTACTGTGCAAGTTGCAGTATCAGTCTTGCGTGAGACTTTGCTTTTCCATGCAAAATAATATATTGACCGCACGAGAGAACACATTCTCGCGTGAGACTTTTCTTGGCCACGTGGCAAAATACCTTTCCCACGTGAAATAACAGCCAACAACATAACAGAAAAGCAAGGAAAAATGCATAAAAAACATGAAACCTCCACACCGAGGAGTACCAGATCCACATAATTCGAGGAGTGATCATTCGAGAGCATAAAAGTAAATCCGATAACTTGGATAAAGCTAAAATACATATCACAATACCATACATCCATCTAACGAACATCATCAATAAATGAAATGAACATAAACATCACAATAACAAGGAATAAAGAACCATAAGGTACTATCTCCAAACATGAAATCAAACAACATAAATCACAAGATACATACACATAAAGCCACAAAGAATCCATGTGAAGCATTAAGCTCTGGAACTAAGCCAAAGAAGGCCAACTCTATATGTCGGTCCCCAGTAGTGGTATAGCTAGCTGCACCTCCTAACCACATGGAACCCGTAGGCCCATGCCCACTGTGCTAATGGAGATAGTGGTCCGACCCCAAACACAAAGTACAATCATCTAAGGCTAACACTCACGCCAAGTAGGTCAAGGGACTGAAACCAAGATCATGAACAATGTAATACAACAGGTCTTGGTCAAACACTCTATGGGATAACTATGCAGGGACTCTAATGGAGTGTTGGTTGCTTGGCATCTAATAGCCCAAGCTATGTCTATGCAGTAATATCAACTCCAATCGGAAGGCCACGCACCATGCCCTCAGCGTAATCGTTTAGGCACACACCCTTTGCTTAATTGTTCAGGTGTTCTCCTTTTGAGCATTAAGTTTTATTACCCCATTGTTAATTTTGGTTATCACTTGTTAGAACCTTTTCACATTACCTTGTCGGATACTAGTGACCCCAGGGTATATGGGAGAAGCCACTCCACACGTCTACCCTACATATCCATGCTCATCACATAATGAGTGCCCATAGGCAATGCAAGTTTCCAACCTAACCCCCAAATGAACAATCACTCTTCCGGCCTATATCCAGGAGTTCGGGTCTCACAAGACCTTGTCATACACACACACGTAATTATGTGTGGGCAAAACTATCCACACTAAAATCAAAGATAAACAAGGGTTGAATGAGGAACAAGAAACACCAAGTGTAAAAATACCCTCAACTGAGCATATTGTTGGGAGTACATATTTGACACGAATCTCAATGTAAACAAAGTATCAGATTGGAAACCTAACATTCATCCTGAATCCACAACCAAAATTAGTGCCAAGAAATACCCAAGAAAGCTAGGTGGCACACAAAACGAGACAATGTAAAAATTGCTCAAAATTTAATATTATCTAAAATCGACGAAATTAAAAACCATTATCTAATTAGTTACAAAACTCACAAAAATCAAATAAAAATCGAATTCTAAGCTTGTAGGCAAAAATGGCTAGCATAATGGCTCTAAATTTTAAATTTCAAAGTTGAAAACCCCAATTTTCTCACACATGCCCAACCGGGCCAAATGAACATACAAAAAAAGAGGTGAACATTAGTTCTCAACCTCTGACTATAAAGCAATCAAGAATGGAAACTAAAACAAGTCAAAACTACAAAAAAGGGAAGGCCCTACCTCGCAACCAAATGAGCTAGCATAGAAATAGGTGCCACAAAATGGAGATGCCAATGGTGCTAAAACACGCAACAAAGGAAGAGTTTTCCACTCCGAATCCAATGAGCCTACACCCACGTCGATCCCATGAGGGTAGCTCCCACAACAAACAAATCTCTAAAATACTCACAAAGAGTTTTGAGGATTTTTCTCTAAAATTCCTAATTCAAATGTGAGAAGTGAAGTCTATTTTCCCTTGTTGGGTCATATATGCACTTTTTAAAATAAAGTGACATATAAGGGAAACAAAATAACATAAATAAACTAAATTCCTCTTTACCCCAGTTAAATCTAGTAATTCCAATTAAATGGAATTCAATCACGACAAATTTGCCGGTAAAACAAAATAAAATTAAATCAATATAAAATCCCCTTAAAAAATAATTAAATCACAATATTTAATAACTTTCGCGACCACTGCGGATTCCTAAATGCACAAACACTTCACTAGTCTAGTCACAATTGCATAGTGAATCCAGATTTACCAATTAACTAGAGGGTTTATTATATTAATTAAATAGGATATGTTGACCATACAGGGACGACATTGGTTATGTATGAATGGCCAAACCACTAACTCCATGTGCCCTTGCCGAGGATATAAATCCTGCACAATAAACAACATGGTTAAGTGTAGATGCACAATAATCATATAGCCGAAGTAACAGTGCGTGAAATCACGTAAATACTCATTTAATTTATTTCATTAAAATAACCTATTTAAATCATTTATTTGCATCATAGTAAAAGTACACTACAAGAATGATATGAATATCTGTAGCACTGACACATTAACCATAATCTGATAAAGTCCATCATATATCCGTAAACAAAGTTTACTTCTGAGTACAAAATAACTAGATATCATCATAAGGCACCGTGTCACATCACTAGCATCATCATGCAGATAAGATCAAACTAACTAGGGTAGTATCTAACATCTATGATACTAGCAATCAAAATAATGTCAAATCATTGAAGCATCTCAAAATGCACATAAACATGAATATCACAAAATGTGTCATCGAACCAAAATAGATCACAGTACAGAATGAAAACATGGGAGGCACTACAAAAAGTCTCCTTATTGTGGCAAAACCAAAGGAGCAATTCTTAGAAAGAAAGCTACCTGTCTTTCAGACATATGAGCATTTTTACGCTTCCAACTACTTAGGAAAAGCATTTCAAGAACTTTGAAAATCTACACTAGCACTCAGAAATTGAATCTAATTTTCTCTAAACTCACACCAGACTGCCAAAATCCCCATAATACACCAAAACCAATAAGCCCACATCAAAATATTAAATATATCTTCATTTATTCAACTCCATAATTGCCCAACATACCAAAAATCACTGAAAGATCTGAACTTGAACTCTGATCAGGTAGGGCGGATCTTTAACCACCAAAACCAGCTATATCTAGTAGAGGGTTGTTATCCTCCAATCAGCAAAGATGAACTCTGAAAACATTCAGCAACATAGCTTATAATTGTCAAAAGCAAGAGTAGCCAAATGAGAGGTCAAATGAAAATATAAGGGAGTGAAAAATTTTGGCAACCTTTCCTTCAATTTGAGTTCTTTTCCCTCTGAAACTGCTTTTTTTCAAAGCAACACAGAATTCCCCTTAGAAGTTTGACCCTTTCATGAGCTCTGAAATAAAACATTTAACTTTTATTTCTCTTCCAATTTTGGCATTTACATAGAAGGCAATAAAATGATCTTTTAAAGTATTAGAATCTACCCATACCTTGGTGTTCCAATGAAGAACCCTATTCTTTCCTTTTAAAAACAAATCTAACCCACCACTTTACACGGACAAATATGTTGCAAGATTACAAGGAAAAAAATTTAATGGAAGGGTTATTCAAATAGTTTTGTAAATGTGACAGTGATATCCTTTCCCACTCTGGGTCTTCCTTACATTAATTACTACTCATGAAAAAAATTGAGCAGCTCCATTCCAACACATGCCTTTTTTTTCAACCAAGATTTGTCATCTTGGACCTCCAAATTTTCAAGTTTTTAGATCTTACATGACATCATATTATTGTTTTGATCTGCTTTGGGATATAATTCTTAGCTAGCATTTGCAGTGTTAAAAACTGTTGTTGATCTGTCCTGATTAGTATTTGTGAACAATGATGCAGTGACAAATGATTGCTATTATTGGACAAACTTCATGGCAACTTCCATGGATAGGATTACATAATGCATGTCCAAGGAAGCGACCAAAAATATCAATACTGTCTTCAA
This sequence comes from Cupressus sempervirens, assembly GCA_028749045.1. Taxonomy (NCBI): domain Eukaryota; kingdom Viridiplantae; phylum Streptophyta; class Pinopsida; order Cupressales; family Cupressaceae; genus Cupressus; species Cupressus sempervirens. The sequence continues at coordinate 497,088,823 of CM053785.1, forward strand.
AAACCTGCCACAATATTAGTGGCTCAACAGCTTCAATGATTTCCTGTTGTGAGTCGAACAAAGCAGCAGCAGTTCCATTTTCCCGAAGGAATCTTTTTTCTTGTTCTTTGTTCTTCACTGTTTCATCTCATTTTGCCATATGTGATCCTCTTGTAGTAGAGGCTGTTCCTGGATACAGGGAGTATTTTGATAAATTTGATGGATATTCTTTCAAGTATCCTCTGAACTGGATTCAAGTTAGAGGTGCTAATGCAGATATATTCTTTAGGGATCCAGTGAATCTTGATGAAAATGTGTCTGTGGAAATCACTTCTCCCTCATCTTCCAGATTCAACAGTGTTGAAGATTTAGGCCCTCCCAAATCAGCAGGAGATAGAGTTCTCAAACAATATTTGACAGAATTTATGTCTACTAGACTTGGCGTACGGAGAGAATCAAATATTTTGTCCGCTTCCTCTAGAGTTGCTGATGATGGCAAGCTGTACTATGAAATAGAGGTATATGTTTCTTCGAAATTTAGATCTCTAATCTACTGTTTTATATATGACCATTCTGAACTTTTGTTAAGCATTCTTTTAATCTTATTTAGTTATTTTGACATTCATGAACCACATAAGCTGTATAAAATATTATATGCTTTATACCTATCAACAAGGAACTCAGGCATCTTTTGTCCTGGGAGATTACTCTCTGGTTTTGATTTGTTTTATTTTAATATGTTCAACGCTTCATCCCTCATGTCATTGTTGTGTCTTTGACATGGTTTGATATAGGTAAATGTTAAATCATTTGCCAATTCCAACCAGCTGGCTGTCATGCCAGAGGATAGAATTCCTCAATTGGAGTGGGATAGGCGCTACCTTTCAGTATTGGGGGTAGAGAACAATTGTCTCTATGAATTGAGGCTGCAGACTCCTGAGAGGGTATTTGCACAAGAAGAAAATGATCTACGTCAAGTAATGGATTCTTTCCGGGTGGTTAAGATTGAAGACTGATTTTATGCCCTGATATTCTCTTTTGACCATTAACTATTTTATCATTCTATACCAACTCAATTTTAAGATGGTGAAATTTTTATTTGATTTGTGAAGGTCTGTAAAGGAGGACCTGATTACTATGTAGCAGTATAAAAATGGATCATTTTGGAAAATGGAAGAGGTTGGTTACACCTTTCTATGTCTCTTAATATTTTTCTGAATGTTTTTTATAGCATACACAGAATCCATGACCTAGAGCTTTATGCCTGTATGTATTTCTTGTTTGTCAGTAGTTACATTTTTGAAGCGACTATAACTGTCATATTACTGCAAAAATACTTGATAACGCAGAATTTGTAAACTAGAAATTACATCTTTGTCCCATTATTTATTGATATTGGGAAATCAACAAACTCTTTCTTTCAAAAACTGTGTTCAGAACTGATTTTCTTGAACCATTAACCATAGAATTTACTTCATCATGCACTCTCAGTTTCTTCACGGTTCTTGTGTATTTCAATTAACTTATTATACAGGGAGGGAATCTCACATGACCAAATTTTGATCCCCATTGGCAGGCTTCACCACAAGTTTAAATCTATAAACATGGGACTTCTTGTCAGCTGTGACCTCCATGTCTTTGATTAACTGCTTAACTTTTCTCATAAATGAAGCCCATTACAACTCTATATTCATCGTCTCTGTAGACAACACTTTTGCAGTCAAGTATCCATTTTTTTCTCAGTTAACAATTTGGATGCGGATTCAAAAACGGATATGGGAAGTGTGATTTTCTTTGGGGGTGGGATGCAGATGCGTATGGATGAGTCTGTATATATATATATATATATATATATATAAACTAAATATGACATATACATATACATACACACATATATATAATCTATATAATATAATATTGTAACACACACACACACACACACGCACGCACACATAATATTGCTAAATGTTATATATATAATTGTCTATCTGCTGGGAGTTTATTGAGTGCTAACTGCTGTTACAAATTGTCTATCAACTGGCCATACCAATCTAGGCAATGTTGGGAGTTTTGTGGGAGCCATCCAAGGTTGGAGCTATATACATACTTGTTGGAGGGTCGGACTGCCACAGCAGAAGCTGTCTATGTTAGGGACTGCTACAACAATTCCATATAAGTCTGAAATACTCCATTAAGGGTGTTGTACGAGCTGATTGAGGCCTGTACCAGGCTTGTAGCTGAGTTCTGGGAAGTGATTTGGTCTGTAGCTAAGCTCTCTCTCTCTCTCTCTCTATATATATATATATATATATATATATTAGGAGTTAGCACTCAATAAAGGCATCCACAGCACTTCCAAACTCATCCCCCATCCGTATGCATCTGCCTCCGCTTCCAGGCTCCAGGGGGCTGCATCAGTAACTAAGAAAAAACTAATATACATCTAAACATGCATCACTTAATATTACTTGAGCATAATCCATATGAAAGATAAATATTTGTCTACATAATCTAAGAACAAGCAATTATTTATTTCCCAAGGGCCCCTTGACATCTAACTCGATATTCCTTAAAAATTCTGAACCATTTGTTTATAAGATAAATAAACATGAAGTAAATCTCAAACATAGTGTTTAAACCACTAGGAAACATCAAGGAAGCAAGCTCAAATCCTATCGACATTCAAATCTAAGATTTCAAGAGTATAAGATGGAAACATCAAAGGCAAACATAGGTGTTGTTCCACGTGGGCGTCAGTTTGGACGGAAGTGTTGATTGCCTGTAAATTATCTGTAGAGATTGAGATGTCTCATTGTAGAGAGGTAGAGGAATGAGTAGAGGACAGTGTAACTTGCTAATTTTCCATAGTCATTTAAGAAGTATATATCAAGGTAAAAACCATATTCTTAATGAGACGACAAGTGATAATTATAACATTTGCTTCATATGAAAAGAAAATCTAACAAACTTATTCAGATGTGAAAATTTCATCATCAAGGAAACTAATAATGAACAAATCTAGTTCACAATAATACAATTATAACTAAATCTATTTTGCATATAATACAGTAATAACTTCCATTGCTATCATCTTTCCACGTCTATTATAATCTTTCAAAATAACATAACGATAAATCAAATTGAATAACCTGACATATATATACATTTGAGACAATGATAAACAAAAGTACAAAAGAATCAAGTACCATATATGTAGCAGATGTTAGATATTAGAGTTGAGTAAGCCTCAACATCTGGTGGAGAGGGAGAAGCATTGCCGTGGGCTTAACCTCCCTATTGACAATTTGGCTAGATTACACAATATGATGTCATTTATGACAACATGTAGCCAAGATTGAGAGAGCAGATCTTGGAGATAAAGTTTTGGGATAAAGACCTAGAATATTGTCTAAGTACAATAGAGTTTATCTGTCAGCACATGCACTATTTTGATCAGCGTAATTTGCAGAAGCATTTATGGCATGTGCACACTTACTTGGAGAAAGTATTGTATGTTAGGATGGCGTATGCATGAGCGCAAGATAGTATGAACATAGTTATAATGGTTTTTTCAGCAACAACATTGAAAAGACAGAACATAGTAGACTTAAGGAAATAAGTATTTTGGGTTAAGGAATTATTTTGTTTATCAAAACAGTTACTTAACTAATTAGGGACGACATCCTAGATGTTAACCCTTAGCGAGCAAGAGATAATTTTGTGATTTGGCAAGCGTGTGAAGTAATGAAGACCGGTACGTTAAAGAAATAAGCTATAAAGGAGGATATTTTGAAAGTGAAGAGTAGTGTACTTGTAAGTGATAATAATGATATGTTTGAGATTCTAATTTTGATGTAAGATTAGAGCAGTGCGAATTTGTGATCAAGTTTTTGTGAAGAGCAACGAAAGACAAATAAGATATCAAAGATATCAACAGTAGTAAGAGGTTTTGTATTTATCTCTTGTATTGAAGAACATTATTGTATATTGTTGACAATTGGCTAATGAAGATATGTAATCGTTGTCATTTATGGCAACATATGATGTACATGCTTACAAGAAACCTTGGAAATAAAGATACTTAGCTTCTGGTACTTAGAAAATTGTCTAAGTATGAATTTGGTATACAACAGTGTATTGTTTTGTATGCAACTTGTTGCTGACGTCATATTATGACTAGTGAAGCTAGATAGAGATAGTATACATATTGATGATGATGTGTATAACCTCAAAATTTAGTACAGACTGTACGGAAAAGAGATTCGTGTTTTTCCTGTTTCCAACAGAATTAAAGGAAAGTAATTATTTTGTTTACAAAATAATTACTTGACCAATTAGGGCCGACATCCTAGATGTTTACTTTAAGTTGGAAAAGTATATTATGGTCTTAGCCGACCTAGCAACAATTTGTGTAAAGACATGGTATTTATGCAAAGGGCATCTTGTGAATTAAGATGGAGAAGTTGTGTTGAGCAATTGTATGCGAACTTTTGTGAAAGCGATATATGTGAAGTTTGTGAAGCTTTGTTGTGATCCGAGATTGAATTGAGAAAGAATTTATATTCTTGAAGTCTAATTACTTGTTTGGGCTGTGAGTTCTTCTTGTAATTGGAAGTGCATGTTTGGGTAGTGGGCTCATCTTGCATCTACTGTACGACAATGCCTAACAGGGTTGGCACAACTCCTAACAGAGTTGGAATCCCCTAACAAAGATTCAAAGTCTCTTAACAGGGACTCACTATACTGAATTTGCTCATTGACTCCTAACATGGTCCATCCTCTAACAAGGAACTTATATATCAGTATATTATCTAGTGGGTATCATCCTCACCAAGGTTTTCCCTTGGCCAAGGTTTCCCTAGTTAACAAAATATGGTGTTATGAGTTATCTTTGTGCATGGTTACTGTTACTGTTCAACATTACTTTATTACTTTGTTATGTATGGTTTAAAGTAACAAATAATATCCAATTTGCGATTAAAGTTTGTAGATTACTGATTCAACCCCTCCACCCACCCTAGTAATTCCTATTTCTAACAATATATTGCGTGTTTGGGTAGTAGGCTCATCTTGCATACTTGTGAATATTGTAATAACAATTACTAATAGGGTTGAGGCTGATAACAAGGCCTATTCATTTGACAAGGACAAGAAACCATATAGATGTAATAGGCTCCTAACAGGGTCAAAATCTTTCACAAGATACTTTTGATTAGTGAATCATTTTGTGGGTACCATCCTCACTAGGGTTTTCCTTAGTTAACAAAATATGGTGTTATGTGTTGCATTATTTTATGAGTGTGTTTATTGTTCAACATAATCAATTTACTTTCATATGCAAGTTATAAGTTTGTTAATGATATCCATAATTGGGCAAAAAATTGTAAAATAGTGATTCATTGCCCCCCTCTCAATATATCCTATTTTTAACAATTGGTATCAGAGCATAGTTACTCATAGAAGGCTTAACAACTTGAGTAACATCTCTATGGATATGGAGTAGGTCCGGAAAAGTCTTGAAGAAGCTCTTGAGCAGATTGACATGCTTATTGAAGAAAGAGACACTCTAAAAGACAAGTATGAAAACACAAAAGAATACATTGAGAAATTGAAAGATTAGATAGATTATCTTAAGTCCAAGAAAGAGCCTAAAGACCAGATCAAGAATAGCCATCAAGTTTCAACATTGAAGAAAGAGAATGAGATCCTAAAGCATGAACTAAAGATTACAATTCTAAAGTTGAGCCTAAACGATGATGACAGTAAAATTGAGTCAAATTTGAAATTTGAAAATGTAGATTTGAGATCTAACCTTACTAAAGTGACATCTAAGCTTGAGACTACAAAATTGCAGTATGCAGAACTTGAGAAGTATAATACAATTTTGAAAAGAGAATTAACCTAGTCTAAGATACATCTTGAGAAGTTGTATTCTAGCAATGAAAAGCTTGATGAACAAATCTTTATATAGTGACCCTCTTATGATAAGACATGTCTTAGATATCTTGGAGAAAAGTCATCTAAGAAGTTCGAAGAAACTAAAGAACCAGATCTTGTGATCCAACAACTTGAGAACAAAGAAGAAAATTAGAACAAGGTTGAGTCTAATCAATTTGGAGATGTACCTAAGCAACCCGAGCAAGCTGGATCACCTAAAGAAGTGATGAATGAATTCAAAGGTAGATGTTATGCATGCAATCAATTTGGTCACATGAAAATGGATTGTACATGTAAGTCATTTAAACCCTTTTTTGGTTATTGTTATATTGTCACGGTTTTGGTCATAGAGCTATTGAATGTAAGAAACCTAGATTCAATAATGATAATATTAGAATGTTTAGAGGTACCAACCCTGCAACAAGTAGACCTATTGGAGGAACCAATATAATAAGGAATGACATTATGTGTTAGTGCAACAACTTTGGACATATTGCTAGAGATTGCATAGCACATATTGGTTAGTCAGGACCTAGATATGAAAATAATGTTTTAGTTTGTCGAATTTGTAACAATATGAGACACACAACAAGATATTGTAGGATAAACAATATGAGGATGCCTAACAATATGAGGAACTCGAATCCTAGAAGGAATATGTACAACAACAGAAGGAATGAGAATAACAGTAATAGTCAAAGAGAAAATATGAAAGATCTTGGAGGAAATTCTGATGAATCATTTGTCAAAGCTAAGGAACCAACAAGTTCATATGTTGTGTTGGAAAGTCAGCCAAGTGAAGCATCTGAGAACATATTGAAGTCATTTATAGTCTCCAACCAGTCACAATTTGATTGAGTTTATCGATTCATCAATTAATATGATTGAATCAACATTATATTAGTATAGAAAACCTTAGGATAGGAACCAAGACTTGTGAATATGAGTTAGAACAAGATGAATAGAAGCTATAGTTAAGTCCACATGATTATGAGTTGATATGTGAGTACACAAAGTAAAATTTTGCGTAAAATTAGTTCTTTGATGGACATGAACAACTTTTTTCAATTGCAAGTACTTACGCAATTAATGCAGAAGTAAATTGGATATGATTTAAAGGTGGAAATCGAGTTTTTGAGTACTATTTGATCGTGCAAGAATTAAAGGAGTCCTTGGAGCAAATTAAAAGACAAAATTAAAGTGTTTTAAGAAGCGAATTTAACAAGCCTCAGTTTACGAATTTAAGGGATTTATCATTTGCACAATCATAATTTGATGTTTTAGTTTTCAAGAGATGGCGACCCCAATTGTATGTGATGTTAGTGAGAGACCTAGGTACAAATTCAAGAAATGTCCGTACATTTCATTAGAAGATGACCCATTAAGAGCATTCTCACAAGTACCTAACAATGTTTTACACGTAGAGGACATTTGTGCATATATTCAGTATAAGTTTGAAAGTATAGGTGACAATGACATCCATTGTGACATGGACTTGCTTTGCACCAATGACCTATCATTTAAACAAGGGTTTGAGCAATTGAAAGACTCGAACATCACTAGCACATGTCTTATACATGGTTTGACAATCATGAGTGGACAAGAATAATTCTAAGTTGCATACATGAGGATATGTTCTGGGTAGGGGATATACATGTCATGATAGATAATGACATGATTCATAAACTCACTGGTTTGAGTAATGATGGTAGTAACCCTATTAATGCTAAGAATGTCAAGAAAATGGTAGAAACAAATCTGAAGACAATATCTAATGGCAGAAACATGAAACTAGACATGATCAAGGAAGCTAACGTTAGATTGATAAGCAATGTAATTGACTATAAGATGAATTACAATTCAAAATTATACTCTGTACCTGCTGAATTTATCCATCCAACTTGCTTGTTTAGAGAAGGGAAGATGTTAGCATCATCAACGTTTAGTCAGCCAACCCTCCTAGCACCAATAGGTCTATGAGGTCAATTGAAGTTAAACAAGAGTCCTTTGAACCTCCTAAACACAAAAGAGTCAAACGTATGGCTAGTGGACCAGAGAAGAAGAGGAAGACACTTCTCACATATAAGGGTACACAAAGAAGAACACAAGTTGTTGAATCAGAATTAGAGGAATCTAAAAAAGAAGATACAAAAGCAAAAGAAAAGGAAAAAGAAAAAGAAAAAGAAGAGGCATAAGCAAAAGTTCCCACCACAGGAAGAAAACCATGGAAACCAAATATAGAGACATTGAATTGCGCAATCATAAATGATGATAATTTTGTGCAATTGAACAAGTTCTATGATTTGTATAGTAATTTTGAAAAGTTTGAGCTAGAGAATGCAGTGATAAGGCACTAATACTAAGCAAATAGATAGCACAAGAATCACTTTAGATACTATAGAAGATCCTTTTAAGGATTTTTGCCCCTCCATTGTTGACAATTTGGTAGACTATACAAACTCTGAAGATGAAGATGAAGAAAAGAGGAAGAGAGGAGAAGAAAGAAACATAAAAGAAAAAGAGAATAGAAGAAAGGAAGAAAGTGAAGAAGAAGAAAAGGAAGAAGAGAAAAAGAAGAAAGAAGAAGAAGAAAAGGAGAAAAGAGGAAAGAGAAAAGAAAGGGGAAGAGAAGAAGGATGAAGACGAGGAAGAGAAAACAAAAGAAGAAAAGGAAGAGGAGAAACTTGAGAATAATTGGAAGATAGCCATGCAAGAAACAACATTTTTGCCACAGCTGAAACATAGAGAGACTATGATTCATGAAGTTACCTTTTAGCATGAGGCAAATGTTTTATTGGAAACCCCAGTCAAATCTAAGTCACCAATGGAATCATCTTTGGCTAATTTATTTGGTGATGATGATGCTCATATTGGATTGATATCATCTTTGAGTAAGTTATTTGAAAAGAACAAGAAAGTGAAGAGTCTTAAAGAAACATTAGAGGAAGTTTTTTAGAAATTACAGAGGATTGTATCTAGCAGAATTACAGAGGCAGATCCTCAAGTGAGAACAAATGAATTGATTAAGGCTTTTGATAATGAGTTTACTCAATTATTAGAAGTAGTAGCTACACACAAAAATTAAACGAGATGCACAATTATTTGATATTGTGTGCAGAAACATCAAAAATGACTTGACATGACTTGTTTCTTGTATAAAAGAGTTAAGGAGATGTGCAATGGAAGGAAGAACATTGTTTGGACAATGTACTTTGTCATATAATTTCATTAGAGATGTGAGTGAGGAGCTGAATGAGAAACATAAAGAGCTACACAACTTTGCCAATGAGATTCAACAACCTATCATGAAGATTGAAGACTTGGAGACTAGAAGTGCAAAGATATATGATGATAGAAGTCTAATTGAGTTAAAAAGAGAGAGAATCATCAAGATATTCTCATTATTGAGAGAACATTTGATGTTGAAAATTAGCAATGTATAGAAGCATCTAGAGGAATGTCTTAAACCTAAGACATCATATGAAAAACTTGTATATTTAGATTTAAATGTAGTAGAAGTAGCATCTTATGGACTGTGCGCTCTTATCAGTGTATTTGAAGCAGTCAAAGACTCATGGAGAAAGAATTTGAGAAATTGAAAGCAAGCTTTGTTGATTGTATTGCAAGAATATCAAAATCAACATGAGGGAGAAGGTAACAAAATTTTGACATGTATATAAGTTTTGTCACCGCCTTTTCCATTGATGTCAAAGGGGGAGTAAGTGAGAAAAGTTGTATGAAAAAATATGATATGTAAAAGGGAAGTATAGTAATATAGAAGATAGAGTATAGTCAAAGGAGGAATATCCCTATGTATGTAAAGATGGTATATATGATGATCCACAATTTTTGTAAATTTTGTAATGGCCATGTAACAAAAGTTACAAGTTTTTGAAGTTTTGGATTTGGGTCTTAGCCAATTTTCTCATATGTTAACAGCAATGCCAAAGGGAGGATTGTTGGCAATTTGGCTAGGGTACATTGTATGATGTTGTCATTTATGGCAACACATAGTCAAGATTAAGAGAGCAAATCTTAGAGATAAAGTTTTGGGATAAATATTTAGAAAGTCTAAGTGCAACATAATTTATTTGTTTGCATAGACACTGTTTTGGTCAGTGCAGTTCACAGAAGCATTTATGGCACACACACACACTTACCTATAGAAAGTACATTATGTTAGGATGACGTACACATGAGTGCAAGACAATATGATCAATACAGACAGAGTTATAATGATTTTTCTACCAACAACATTGAAAAGACAAAATAGAGCAGAGTTAAGGAAATGAGTATTTTGGGTAAAGGTATTATTATTTTTATCAAAATAATTACTTAACTAATTAGGGACTACATCCTAGATATTAACCCTAAGTGAGCAAGAGTTAATTTTGTGATTTGGCAAGTGTGTGAAGTAATGATGGTCACCAAGTTAAAGAAATAAGGTAAAAAGGAAGAGAATTTGAATGCAAAGAGTAGTGTACTTGTAATTGATAATAATGACATGCTTGAAATGCAAATTTTGATGTAAGATTAGAGCAGTGCAAATTTGTGATCAAGTTTTTGTGAAGAGAAGCGAAAGGCAACTAAGATATCAAAGATGTCAGCAACAATAAAAAGGTCTTGTATTTATCTCTTGTATTGAAGAACATTATTGTATATTTAATGTTTGGATAGTGGGCTCATCTTACATACCTATGAATATTGTAATAACAACTCCTAGTAGGGTTGAGGCTTCTAACAAGGCCTAGTACTCTAACAAGGACCAAGACACTATATAGATGTAACCGACTCCTAACAAGTTCAAAATCTTTCACAAGATACTTTTGATTAGTGGATCATTTTGTGGCTACATCCCCGCTGGGGTTTTCTCTTGGGTAGGGTTTCCCTAGTTAACAAAATATGGTGTTATGTGTTGGCTTATTCTATGGTTGTGTTTATTGTTCAACATAATCAATTTACTTGTTTATGCAAGTTATAAGTTTGTTAATGATATCCATAATTGGGCAAAAGTTTGTGAAATACTTATTTACCCCCTTCGCCCATTCCCCCTGTTAGTATTTCCTATTTCTAACACTCCCAACCATGGACCTTTACTTATCCCCACACAATCTCTTTTGAGAAAGGCCCTCCCTACCTCTAGGTTAGGCTTGGGGCACCATGACCCTAACACCCGTGCATTCTAGTGTTAAGAGTGTCGGCTAAGAAGCAGACAAGATTGTTGATATCCTCACGAACCTCCCCTTTACCAACTATCACTCTAACCTCTAGTGATCATTGTGACAAGCATGCCACCTACCTTGGCCAAGGATTTCAATGGGCTACTAATTATGCCCGATCACCCATCATTCAATTTGACAACAAGAGTTATATATTAGATAACCATGAGATGACTCAGTTTTTCTTTATGCAGTTTTATAGTTAGATAACTTTCATTTTTAATTCCTTTTTATTCTTGCAGGGATATTCTCTCTGCCCACTCTTTCGACTTAACCATTTTGGTCTTATGGGTGCCTCCCAGGAGATCCCAAGATTATATTCAATTATGGATAAATTGGAGTATTCCATAATCAATGATGTTGCATGGCACCACATGCTGATATGATCTCAGAGGCATATTGCCAACACCTCTAAATAAATCAGGTTGATTAATAAGCATAATAAGTGTTTTGGTGCTGGCATATATAACACATCATACACAAAGACTGTCAATGGAATTATGAATGCGGATCACTTGCAGTAATCATGAAGACATCTTGTAATTTTCTTGACAATATTATCAACAACCAATTCATATGTATGGCAATGTAATAACTAACGATGATTGCATAACAGTAATATCAACATACGATTCATATGCATTGCAACACAATGAGAAACAATGATTGCTTAACCATATTATCAACATACGATCCACATGCATTGCAAAGTAATGAGGAACAATGATTGCATAACCTATTGTGGAAGTTGTGCTACCTACACTACAACATTTGGGGTCAATTTGTGATGGCAGTGTAATTTGTGATGATTTTCATGTTTCTTTTTGCAATTGTCCCTGGCGCTGTCACAATACTGACATTGGTTTCATAATTGTGACACCCACGTGAGTATAAACAAAAAAAAGAGAAAACACGACATAAATCATTCCCCATTTGTTTTGATTGTGGAGAGTTGCATGTGAAAGAGGGTGGAGATCTTTGAACAAGGGTGGAGAGCTCTGAACATTGCCATGCCCTTGCAATCGATGCATTTCGTTTTCATGCTCTTGTGATCTTTGCATTTCTTTGTCGTGCCCTTGCTCTGCAATTTCGTTGCCATGTCGTGCCCTTGTGATCTTTGTGCCCTTGCTTTGCGATTTTGTTGTCATGTCGTGCCCTTTCTCTGTGATTTTGTTGTCATGCCGTGCCCTTGTGGTCTCCATGCCCTTACTCTGTGATTTTCGTCAAGGGCTATGTAAACGTTCTTTTCTTTTCCTTCTAAACATGTATCTCTTTATATTTCCTTCTAAACATGTATCTATTTATATTTCCTTCTAAACATATATATCTTAGAGATCTTTTGTAAGATGCTTATTACATCTTAGCACAACCAAAAAATTGATCTAGCTGCATACATATTCCAAAATCCAAATAATCAAATAAGAAAACTCACTCAACCTATGCTAAGTGACTTATCTCAAGATCCTACACAAAAATAGTGCAGACCAGGAAAAATGGTTGGAGTTCACAAGAAATTTTACAAAAACATATCATAATAGATATTTTTAGAAAGAAACTAGCCATAACCCAGTTAAATGGGTCTAGTTGTTGATTAGTTGGGTTGATTACAAATTCCTATGGAACTGTCATCTAATTAGGTACAATAAAATGAACAATTAGTTGTTCCTAGCTAGCAGGATAAAAAATAGTTTCCTAAGGTGATAAAATTGCATATGCAAATGCATCACTTGCATGCCAGACATGAAGCACATTCCCCAATTTATAACGAATGGTTGGATATAAAGGTTCCATATGCTAGCCCAACAATGAAAGCCAAGGATGTAACCATGCATGAATTGGCACACTCTCCTTGCGAGGATCCCAAGTATCTACTGTTGTTAATTTGGGCATCACTATATGATCCAAAATGTTATGAAGTACTGAAGCTGGTAGTAACTTATCCCATTTCACCAAAAAATGTAGCATAGGTTCAGGATCCCTTGGCTTCTAGGAATTTGTAGCATCTATTCTCACAGTTAGAAGAATAACTTTAGTGAAGAGTTGAGTGTAAGGAGTTGAACAAGCAAGTTCTGCTTCTATGTAAATGCCACAATCACAATGCTCATTCCATTGCAAAAGCCTCTACCACAATGCCATTACCTCTAAACCATGCAAAGGATGTTGAAGTGGTTCCCAAACTTGAAACACTCTTATAAGCAATGGATACTTGGGATCATCACAAGGAGACTATGACAATACTTGAAACACTCTTATAAGAAAATGCAAATGCAATACATGAAAAATTGCACAACTTCTAGTCCTCCCAATATTTGGACTATGAATTCTCAAAGACACTTACAAGTGATTCCAATGTCATAGTACCTACTACAACACTTTCCTAGATTCTATCCAATGGCTCCCATAATATCCTCTATGTTGTCTAGCTGTTGTTTCTACCATGTAGTCTCTTTCCAAAGTTGCTCGTTGTCCTCTTTTTAAAGCTGCTCCTCCTCCTCTCTCGTGCCTTACATTTTGATTATCAAACTTTTGAATATCTGTCTCTACCATGTCTAAAATCAACTTCACATTGTGTTGTAACTTTGACATAGGTGTTTGATCATTGATAGCTTTCATTTCAACATTCAAGTTCTCAAGATTGGTCAACACCCTCACTTGCAGACCTCTCATGTCAAACACTTTCTATCCTATTTCAACACCATATTCTTGCTTTTGAGCTAACAATTCATCAAGCACATTTTCTTGTAAAACATGAGTTTTGTTGAACAAATATAAACTCTGAGAAAGGTCATTGTTGTTTTCATGTATGTATGCATATATATGTATGTATATACATATATATACATATGTATATGTATATACACATACACACACATATCTGTGTATATGTATGTATGTATGCATATATACAAAGAGAACTTTTGGATTGTGGATTATGAATTATAAAAAATAAAATAAAAACACAACATTAATGATTCCCCATTTGTTTTGACCGATTGTGGAGAGTTGGGTGCAAAAGAGGGTGAAGAGCTCCGAACGAAGGTGGAGAGCTCTGAATGTTGGTGGAGATCAGTGGAGATCTAGGATTTTGTTGCCGTGCCATACCCTTGTGATCTCCATGCCCTTGCTTTGCAATTTTCTTCAAGGGGAGAAGAGGTACCTATGTAAATATTTTTTTTCCCCCCGTCTAAACATGTATCTCTTTATATTTCCCTCAACAGGTGAATAGTGAAGCTTCTCCTTATGTATATGTATGTGCATATATACATACATGCACATGTGTGTGTCTATGTATGTATGTATGTATATATAGAGAAACTTCTCTTTATGTATATGTATGTGTATATGTACATATGTACACACACACGTGTGTGTGTGTGTGTGTGTGTGTGTGTGTGTGTGTGTGTGTGTGTACACACACAGAGATCTTTTTTAAGGCGCTTATAACATCTTAGCACAATACATATTCCAGAATCCAAATAATAATACAATAAAACTCACTCAACCTATGCTAAGTGACTTACCTCAAAATCTTGTACACAAATAATGCAAACCAGGGAAAATGGGCAGAGTTCAGAAGAAATTTTACAAAAACATATCATAACAGATATTTTTAGAAAGAAACAAGCCATAACCCAGTTAAATGGGTCTAGTTATTAATTAGCCAAGTTTATTACAAATTCCCATAGAACTGTCATCAGATTATGTACAATAAAATGAACAATTATCTATTCCCAACTAGCTGGATCAAATACAATTTTCCAAGGTGATAAAGTTGCATATGCAAATGCATCACTTGCATGCCAAGCATGAAGCACATCCCCCAACTTATAATGAATGGTTGGATATAAAGGCTCCATATTGATGTCGAGGTAAGGGTGGTGGGAGTCGAAACCAAGTTAATCCCACTTAAACCTATAAGGGAAGTACAAGGTTCCCCAAACCCTCTACAAAGCAAAAAGCACACAAACAACTACAACACCTCCCCAATGGTTAGGATGGGTGTCTTAGGCCAAATCAAGGTGGATTCAAAATGTTTCAACTGCTTTTTGGTCTTCAAGTAACATCCAACACCCAAATCCCTCAAACTATCCTAGAGGCCTAATTGATTTCCCAGTAGGCCTGCAACAACACAAAAGTGAACTCTCCTCTAAAACT
Organism: Cupressus sempervirens; assembly: GCA_028749045.1. Lineage (NCBI taxonomy): Eukaryota > Viridiplantae > Streptophyta > Pinopsida > Cupressales > Cupressaceae > Cupressus > Cupressus sempervirens. The sequence continues at coordinate 497,104,113 of CM053785.1, forward strand.
TTTCAAAACACTCCCCAAACAAATGGTGATTTTAAATACCCATTAAGCCATACTACAACATATCATAAGGGTTTCATGTGTTCCTTTGGACCATATTCTGTTGTTACCAGACTGTGGCTCTAACATGCATGAAAAGAGGACAATTTAACAAAGAAACTACAAGTTTCTTGTATTCCCAAGACCCCAAACTTTGGACAATCTCTCCTTATGTTGTAAATGTTCCAAATCCAAAAGGAATTAGTCCCAAAACTTTTGTAACCCCAAAAGACCCAAATTAGTCTCTTATAAACCCTCAAAGATAGGGTTTTCTAAATCTCTACCTTCCAAGCACCTTTAGACTCAAATTCGAAGGTTGTTTCACCTTGTCTCCAACATACCAAAGCACTTCCAATCATTAAACATTGACCTCTAATGGCTAGAACTCTTGTTGCTGCTCCATAGCCATGAATTTAGTGCCCTTTACTTCACAAACTCCAATGGTGATCACCAATCCTTAGAACTTCCTCTCAAAAAATTGTTAGATATGATTTGTACATATTGCTACAAGATCATTCCATGAGAATTAGATTCCTACATTCATGGAATGATCAACATTTCAAGTAGAAACTAAAACTTGTTAATGAAAACAATGAAACCCTTAAAGCAATGACAACAAACTTGAAAGGAATGAACTTCACAAATCTCAGTGCATAAGGAATTGATCAAACAATATGCAAAAAGGCTTATGAGATCATAAGACTACAAGAAATCAATGATAGTCAAGCCACCATGCACCAAATGCTTGAAAAATGAAGTTTTTATTGGCATTCTTTACACAGTTTGTAGAATTGATCAATCCCAATACCGTTCTTTCTGTACAATGCCTCAAACTTGACTTAATAGCATCCCTTGCAACTATCCCAACTGATTTGGGTCTGTTTCAATGCCTAGTTATGCCTAAAACTCATTAAATCTAATTTCCCCCCAAAATGGAACTAACAGTTGGGATTCAAATATTTGAATTTTCCAACTTACAATTTATTGAATAAAATGACCAATTAACCCACTAAACTTTCCTATTAGGTCCTCAAGGCCAATTTAACAAATCCTAAACCTTTCTAAGTATCCTAAGGACCCAATTAACTCTAATATGCCATTATGCCCATATTTGACTATCAAAGATCTTAAGGTTCTTAACAGACCCTTTAGGATTCATTACATTTTAATCATCTTTAAAGCCTTTTGACGCCATGATTGGCTTCAACACATGCCAATTGATTGGTTTAAACTCCTCCTTGCCTCTGGTCCATCTTTTGTCTCTTTAGCTATCATTGCATGTCCTGATGCTCTTGTGTTACATACGTTGACCCAACAATGGAAGCCAAGGATGTAACCATGCATGTATTGGCACACTCTCCCTGCGAGGATCTCGAGTATCTACTACTATTGTTAATTTGGGCATCACTATATGATCCAAAATGTTATGAAGTACTAAAGTTGGTAGTAACTTCTCCCATGTCTCCAAAAAATGTAACATAGGTTTAAGGTCCCTTGGCTCTCAAGAATTTGTAGTAGCTATTCTCACTTCTGGAAGAACAACTTCAATGAAGAGTTGGGTGTAAGGAGTTGAAGAAGCAAGTTCTATTTCTGTGTAAATGACATAATCACGAGGCTCATTCCCTTGCATAAGCCTTTGCTACAATGACATTACCTCTAAACCATGCAAAGGATGTTGAAGTGGTTCCCAACCTTGAAACACTCTTATAAGCAATGACAAAGAAAATGCAAATGCAATACATACATTACTATTATTTATACATATGTATGTATATACCTATACATATATACATACATTTATATGTGTGTGTGTGTGTGTGTGTGTATACATACATGCACACAAATGTGTGTGTCTATGTATGTATGTATGTATATAGACAGAAAGAACTTGTAGATTGTGGAGATCAGTAAAGATCTAGGATTTCGTTGCCATGTCCTTGTGATCTCTGTATATGTATATAATTATGTATGTACCTTTATATACATATGTATAATGTATATATGTGTATACACACATACATACACACACATATCTATGTATCTATGTATCTATGTGTATATGTGTGTGTGTGTGTGTGTGTGTGTGTGTGTGTGTACACATACATATACATAAAGAGAAGTTTTTATAATCATCTGCTGGGGGAAATATAGAGAGATACATGTTTAGAAGGAAAAGAAAAGAACATTTACATAGGCACCTCTTCTCCCTTTGAAGAAAATCAAAGAGCAATGGCACATAGATCACAAGGACATGCCACGACAATGAAATAAGAGAACAAAGGCATAGAGATCACAAGGGCACGACAATGAAATACAGAGATTGCAAGGGCATGACAATAAAATGCAACGATCACAAAGGCATGACAACAAAATCCTAGATCTCCACTGATCTCCACTAAGGGCATGACAACAAAATGTAGAGATCATAAGGGCATGACAATGAAATGCAACAATCACAAGGGCACGACAATGAAATCTCCACCAATGTTTAGAGCCTTTCACCCTCGTTCGAAGCTCTTCACCCTCTTTGATGCACAACTCTCCAAAATCAATCAAAATAAATGGGGAGTGATTTATGTCATGCTTTTTTGTTTTTGTTTTGTTATACTCACGAGGGCGTCGCAATTGTGATGCAAATGTTGGTATTGCGACAATGTCGAGGACAATTGGAAAAAAAATGAAAATCCACAAATTACCCCGCCGTTGCAAATTGCTGTCGCAATTTGACACCATATGTTGTAGTGAGAACTTAAGTGTTTTTAAGACTTCTAGTTTGAAGATAGAAAAAGCCGTGGTTGAGGTTCCCACTATCGATAGACAATTATTTGATCTTGTGATTAAGAGAAAAGGAAGAAGAAGGAAAATTTCTAATCAAATGAAGGCTTGCAACAAGTATGATTCATTTGATCCTAGTAGTTGCAGTAGCAAGAGAAGAGCTGATATTTTTGATGATACAGTTGGTTGTAGCAGTAAGTTTGGACAAACTTCTAGGATGATTGATGAAGAGGATTTTTGGATTAAGAATGCACATGGGATTTATGTTTTGAATTTCTTTGGATGTTAATAAGTTCTTATGAAACATCTTTTTTTTGAAACCTTGGGTGTCTAATGTAGGTGCATCCTTGGGCTATTGACAATCTTGCGCCCTTGGGCTATATTACTTTAAGCCCTACTTATAGTATCCCCTTAGGAGAAGTCATAGACTCATGGCTCACTTTGATCGAGATTCCTCTTCTCCTCTCTTTAGGAACCTTAGTGATCCTATGGTTTCTCATGACCCTAATCCTTCTATGGAGCATGACTCTTCTCATTCATCTCATGATGAAGATGAGGCTTTAAAAGTTCCTCTTGAACAAGTTCATAAGATTTCTATCAAGATTGATAAAATGCATGATTGACTTCTTCAAGAGAATCACAATATTGATACTATGACTGCTTTTGATGCTCTTAAAGTGATCCATAATGATGGACATAGATCTTTTGTGTCGTCTTACTCACCTTGTCCACACTCACGTTAAGCCTTCAACCCAAGCTACATCTGAAATAGGAATGACTTCATGTATCACTAGTGTTGAACCTACCTTGTCTCTTTCCAAACTTATCTCTAGCATTGCTTCTTATGTTGCTCCTATTGTGACTACTAATTATATTCAACCATTTAATCCTCCTATTAGTAGTCTTACTATTTCTTCTCTACCTGTGAGTGTTCCACCTGCTTCATTTCCTATCTCAAAACCTTCATACAATAGTGTTCCTTACACTTATCCTAATCCTCCTACTATGGTTCCTAATGTCCCACCTGTATTACCTTCCATTCCAGCTAATTTTTAGTGTGTCGAATTTGTCATTGCCACCTATTTCCTCTATTGTTCCACTATCATTAGTATTGTTCAAATTGCTTCTTCCTTGCAACAACAACTTGCTTCCCTTACTCAATCCAAGTTTAATTTGCCTACATGTGATATAGGTAGTCTTATACAAAAATAATGCAAACCAAGAAAAATCGGTAGAGTTCGACAAAAGTTTTACAAAAACATATTGTAGAAAATATTTTTAAAAAGAAACAAGCCATAACCGAATTAACTTAGTCTAGTTGCTGATTAGTTGGGTTGATTACAAATTCCTATAGAACTATCATCAGATTAGGTACAATAAAATGAACAATCAGCTGTTCCCAGCTAGTAGGATCAAATACAGTTTCCCAATGTGATAAATTGCATATGTAGATGTATGTATGTATGTATGGATATATGTATGTATGTATGTATATACATATATACATATGTATATGTATATATGTGTGTATATATACATACACACGTGTGTTTATGGATGCATGTATGTATACATATAGAGAGGTCTTGTGGATTGTGGAGATTAGTGGAGATCTAGGATTTTGTTGCCATGCCCTTATGATCGCTGCATTTTGTTGTCATGCCCTTGTGATCTCTATATCTCATTTCCATGCCCTTGTGATCTTTGTATATGCATGCATGTATGCATGTATATACATATATACATATGTATATACATATATATACATATGTATATAAATATATACATATGTATGTGTATATATATATGTGTGTATATATACATACACGTGTGTGTATCTATGTATGCATGTATGTATGTATATAAAAAAAGAGATCTTGGCACAATAGATAAATAATAAAACTCACTCAACATGTAGCATGACCACAAATGCAATGGCAATGCCTATTGGTAAGTAGATTCCTCTTTTTCTCTCATTTTTCATGTGTTTATTTCACTTGAACTATTATTTTTTAAGGGGCATTTTATAATTTGGATTCATTTTATGAAAGAGGTGATGAGGACATTCTTAGATGTACCCATGTTAGATGTACGAGAATCACTAAAGAATTTGTGATGAATTGTTTGTGAGCAATGAAGATGTACTACCTTGAGAGTAGCAGAAGGTGATAAGGACATTCCAGGTACTTCAAAGATTGCTATTTTCTTAAAGATTTTAGATGTTAGCAGGGAATTTAGATGTTGGGGGGTGGGGCCAAATGAGCTTCCACCTTCACATGGTTGGCCTTGATTAGTAGAGAATATTAAACTATTATTGAAACCAAGTGAAGCTCAACATTAACCTATGATTGCGTGACAATTAACTGTGTGAATCTCTTGGTTTTAGGCAATGTAAAAGGCCATAGTTCAATATGTAATCTCAATTCATATGCATACGACATCAAGTGGAGCTAAAAAATGCAATGGGTTTGCATTTTTGTTAGAGGTCTTTAATTAGGTATTTTAAGTTATAGACCATCACGAACATTGTAACTTTGACTCTTATAGGCAAGGGAAATGTCCTCAGCATGCAAGAAAATCAAGACTTTCTACTTGCTGACTTGCTGAGAACATTCTCTTGGCCATAGCAGATAAGGTTCTAATGTTCATGATGATCTATAATTTTAAAAACTTAATAGACTTATTAAATAAATGTAATCATGCTGCATTTTTCAGCTCCGCCTATTGTTCATGCATATAGAACGCAGTTGTATGTGCATTCCCAATTCAAAGTGACAGAATCTTATTTTGGATGCGAGGAAAAAATGACATGCACCAGAAGATGGGAAAATGATGTCACTTTTGTAGGTCTAGAACCTTTTTTTCTACTTTAAAGATTGATCTTTTATTAAAGGTTGTAGATTTTAGTGAGGAATTTAGATGTTGTGGGCGGGGGGGGGGGTGCCAAATGAGCTTTCACCTTCGCGTGGTTGGCCCTGATTAGTAGAGAATATTAAACTATTCTCGAAACTAAGTGAAGCTCAATATTAACCTATGATTGCATGACAACTAACTGTGTGAATCTCTTAGTTTTAGGCAATTCAGAAGGACGCCATAGTTCAATATGTAATCTCAATTCATATGCATACAACATTGGGTGGAGCTGAAAAGACCCAATAGGTTTGCGTTTTTGTTATAGGTATTTAATTAGGTAACATTGTAACTTTGACTCTTATAGGCAAGGGTAATGTCCTCAACATGCAAGCAAATTAAGACTTTCTGTGTGCTAGCTTGCTGAGGACATTCTCTATTCTATAACAACTAGAGTCCTAACATTCATGATGGTCTATAATTTTAAAAACTTAATAGACCTATTAAATAAATGTAAATGTGGTGGTTTTTTTAGCTCTGCCTATTGTCCATGCATATGGAACATAGTTGTATGTGCATTCTCGATTTAGAGTGGCATTCACAGGTTTATCAAATCAATGGTATGATGTCATGCACATCTATAATTTTGCATTAGCAAGTTTAGTTAATTGTAAGTATAGTTAATTGTAATGTGTTTTGTAGAGTTTTAATTGATAGATTCATGATCTAAGTAGGCGATATTCTTTGAATTGTGTCAAATTATGATATTGCTATTAGAATTCATATGTACTTTTAAAACTCAAACTCATTGATTTATGCATTTTTTTTTGTAGTCTATGAAGTATTCGAAAGAATTTCTTTCTATGGGATTGCCTCAAATTTAGGGATCTATTTGATAAGTAAATTGCATGAGGGTAGAGTTGAATCTGCTAAGGCAACTCATAAATGTTACATTTTATTAATAAAATGAATGAATTTTAGATGTTAACAGGGAATTTAGATGTTGGGGGGCGGTGGGGCCAAATGAGCTTCCACCTTCACATGGTTGGTCATGATTAGTAGAGAATAATAAACTATTCTTGAAACCAAGTGAAGCTCAACATTAACCTGTGATTGCATGCCAACTAATTGTGTGAATCTATTGGTTTTAGGCAATGTAGAAGGGCACGATAGTTCAATATGCAATCTCAAATCATATGCGTACGACATCAAGTGGAGTTGAAAAAACCTAACAGGTTTGCATTTTTGTTAGGGGTCTTTAATTAGGTATTTTAAGTCATCATCATTTATATAATTTTAATCATATGACAAAATACAGGCTTAATAGCACAATATCTCATTTATATAAAATAGAAAATTATCATGTTGAGGACACTATATATTTCAAAAAGATTTTGATTGCAACAAATGGAAGTTCAAAAATTTACAATGTTAACAACTATTTTGAGAATCTTGTGCATACATGTGTTCTTTTGTTGCATTATCAATCCTCAGATTAGTTTCCTCAGTATGTTACCTCAACATTGAGAGGCTTTTAGGTCTTTCTTATTACAATTAATAATTTCTACAATGTTTTTAAAATCAAGTAATCTATTGTTTCAGGAAAAATGTTCTTGAATCATTTTAATGTTTTCTAACTCACCTAATTATGACTTCAATCATTATGACTTGAGTTGTCACTATTTACCTCAAAGAGTATCAAATATAATCAACCAAATATATCTCATTGAGACTAATTTTCATTCATTATGGATTGCAACTAATGAGAAATCTTCATTGATGGGATATTTGTCTATTCTCAATGAAGTTTTGAATGGCCACAGTCACACTTGTGTAGATAAAACAGATGCCAGGGCATAGACTTAACCACTATCTTAAGCTATCTCTATGCTCCAATTATGTTTTGTCCATGCCAATATGCATTCCTACAAGTAAAATTTGAAAGGACAATACAAGATTAATTAACAAAATGGAATCTTTATGTCTTATAATTGAAATTTGAGTCATGCTTCTCTTTTTACTTTATTTGACATCAAAATAACAATAACAATTTTCCTTCTATATTTATATTTCAATTATTCATAATGTGTTATGTTTTCTTTTCATTTTACACCATCCAATTAAATTCCATTTACACTTCACATTTATTACATCATTGTCATGTAAATGCTACTTTAATTCAAATAGCTTTAAAGTTTTGAGAATAGAACCCTATACACAATTATATGTGAATGATAACTAATTAGATTGATTTGATAACAAAAATGTGCATCCACACTAATGCCACAACTATAAAGGATACACTGATATTAATTGGCACTTGTATGACAAATGATTACAAATAGCCATTTACAAACATTTGTAAAATGTGTCAAATCTCTGTCCCTTGTATAATATTTCTTATATTATTGAGCTTTGCATGTATAAATATTCTGTACAAGGCCGTTTAGTGCCTCAAATCTAACTTTGAAGCACTCTTAGGGGATCTCCAGGCAACTTAAAACTGCGATAACTTTCAAACCATAAAGCCTTTTGACTTGATTCTTTTTATGGAGTGCTTTAAATTACAAGTATAATCATTCCTTTAGCTTACACCCTCTAACTCATCATAATTATGGCCCAATTACAAAATAACCTATTTTTTGTATTGGCACATATCCCAAGGTGTTCAAAAGCTCTATCATAGAAAACCAATAGTGGAACTATGAGAGTTGGAATCTTAATTTGACCCAAATGGGTATCGAAAAATGAAAACATGTTAAACATAAACTAACACTAAGCATATTTTTTGGGTGATACAAGATTACCCTTACACCACTGGATGCTCCTGCATCAGTATAACTAATCTTCACTATCGCAAAAAAGAATTGATAATCTTCTTAGTATTAAAAGGACCTCATTAGCAAAGCAACAATTTAAAATAAAAAAATAATTCGACTACCCATCGCAATTGTGACGTCTTGTTCTGATGGATAACTATCGCTCCCACAGTACAATTGTTGCATACCTGTCACACTTGCAACAAAAGATTGAAAGCTCAAGTCGTGGTAATTGCAACAGTCTATTGTTGCAATTGGGACGTCGTGAAGATGAACTCTTGCCCTTGCCTTCTTCCAAGTTATGACAGTTTTATTCGTCGCAATTGCGACAAACACCCTTGCTGTCGCAATTTGCGATGAAAAAAGTCTGACACCCATCCGACAAAAGCCAATTTGTGGTATTGTTGCTTGGGCAACGGGTGGATGTCGCAATTGCGACGACTTGCCGTTGCAATTTGGGCCTAGATGTAGTAGTGCTAAAGTGGACTTGAGATCATTGTCTTCATGATGCAAGCATAATGCTAACACTATAATAAGATGAAAAGGAAGTTGATAGTCGTGACTATTCATTGGGCTTTTGAATATATGCATAGCTTTTCTCAATGGTTCGTTGATAGCACAAACCTCGATTAGTTGTCGTGAGATATATGAAAATGCAGAGCATAAAGAAAGCTTTGAAAACAAAGGTTGCTCGTATAGTCTTGGTGAGTGCATAAAGAAACAAGCCACAATGCACTCTTGTTTACAACAAGAGGCCAAGGTGGAGGGTGCAACGCCAACAATCGGTTCAAAATAAATTACTTCCAAATCAATTAAAAGAATAACTCCATTGGTTGAAATATTAAAAAAAAATAAAAGCTCGATGAAAGATGGGCAATCACTCAAAATAATGAGCAAATATTAAAGACAATTATAAAGGTTCTCCATCCCTATGATTTAAAAATATATTGGCAACATGCTATCTATGCCATCTCTATTTGTGCGTACATATATACATATATGTGCATACATTTATTCATACATCTCTTTTGTATTATTATATTAATTTATGCTTGCGTGCATACACACACACATACATGTAAGTGCATGTATAGATGTCAAGATAACATGGTGTCAACATATGGAGATATAATCAGGAGACTACACAATGATCTCAAATAGACAAGGTAACAATTTATATTATTTAAATGCTTAATATTTTTCTTGATAAGTGTTATGAACTGACTGAGTAGCTCATAGTTGTCCAAGGTATACTCTTGCTTGCCTAGTCATTAAACCCTTAACCAAGATGGTTAGAATCCATACCTGATGGCATGACAGTGGATTTTTGGTGCCCTAATTGCTAGCTCCCATGTAACAATACTTCCCCCCTTCGTCGTGTTCTGCAACCAGGAAGAATTTCCACAATAATAACACGTTCCTCAATCAAAATCAAGGTAACTATAATTAAAATTTATTTTCATAATCATCATAATGGCTAACCACCATTTCAAATAAGCAACTACCTTTCAACTAAGTTCTTTAAAATAATAAATATTTATTTTTTGTTAACATTGTAACAAACAACTAACATGTCATCTTTACATGAGTTAAAGGAACAACCACATTTCCATTTAACATGATCATAATATTAAACTGATTTGCTAGCCAACTGACATTCACATAAATCACATAACACCTCTATGAATATTTAAATTGGCAATTTTTTTGAATGTAACATACTCCCCCCCTTGTGTTTCATCCTCCCTGATGAACTTTACAATATAAAAGAACAACATTAAAATAAATAAAATCAGTTCAAGATTCTAAGTTGCATTCCAACAAAGTTTATTTATATTTCAAGTCCTTGAGAGAAGGTGTGGAAATTTTTGGAAGATCTCATCATAGTATTTCTAAATAGCATTTTCTTTAATATATTTGTCCCACTAGACATTGCACTAGGTTATGTCTCAGTTTCGTAAGCAAAGATTATGCACCTCAAGTATTCTGAGTGGCTTTATTTCCACCACCCTTGGGTCTCAGACCTGCAAGAGGTTCCAATCAATTATATGCTCATGATGGGTGATATATTTCTTAAGATGTGATACATGGAATACATTATGCATTCTGGCAAGGGCTGGAGGTAGTGCGATTATGTAGGCTATCGGGTTTACGAATTTCAACACCTCAAATGGTCCCACGTATTTCATGGTTAGTTTGGAATTCCTCCCAAACTTGATAGTGATTTTCTACAGTTTTACCTTCAAAAGAACCTTTTCTCCCACTGAGAATTCTTGAGGTATCCTTTTGGCATCTACATGACATTTTTGTCTGACATTTGCCTCTTTCAGAGTCTGATAGATCTAAACTGCCTATTTTTCCATCTCTAATAGAAAATTAGGTCCAATGATGATTTTTTCTTAAATTCGATTCCAACTCATAGGGGTCCTGCACTTACACCTATATAGAGCCTCAAAAGGTGCCATCTTGATAGTAGATTGGTAGGAGTCATTATAAGAAAACTCTACTAAGGGAAGGTACATTTCCCATTGATATTGTCGATCCGTGCAATATACTCGTAGGAGATCATTTAATACCTGATTTACCCTTTCTATTTGGCCATTGGTTTTAGGGAAATAAAAATAACCGATATTTAGCTTGGTTCCCAAAGATGAGAACAAGGTTTTCCAAATTTTGGATTTTATTCTAGCATCTTTGTTGGATATAATTTCCTTTGGTACTTCGTGGAGTCTAAAAATTGCCCTAACAAACTTGTGAGCAATCCCGAGTGCTCCATTTGTTAGATTACCTAGTATAAAATGAGCCACCTTGGTCAATCTATCCACAACCACTAAGATGCTATTGTGTTTGTTCTGGGTCAGTAATTCTTGAATAAAACCCATGGTAATTATATGTCACTTCCATTCTCGAACCTCATTTGGATGTAATAGCCCAACTAGATAACAATGCTTTGCCTTGATCCTCTAATATTCAAGGCGTCTTGCCACATATTTTTCTATTTTTCTTTTCATCCATTTCCAAAAGTATAAAGGTTTGACATCCACCAACATCTTGGTCACCCTAGGGTGTCCAAAATATGGACTTGTATGAATCTCTCCAAAATCATCCTTCAAATTTTTGAATTTTTGGGTATATACATCCTACCCTTGTGTCTAAAGAGTCCATCCTCTTCTAATTGATAACCTCCATATCTAGGGTCTTGGGGATCCCTTCGAAGTGCTTGACTAACCTCATTATAGATGTTCCTTGAGTCAAATATTTATGGCCACTATCACTGATATATGTCTTTGTCGGCTCAAATCGTTTGCTACCTTGTTTTCTTTACCTTTAATATAATTGATTTTGAAGTCATAATCTCCTAGAAATTCTAACCATCTTCTTTGACAACCATTGAGGTTAGCTTGAGTAACTATATATTTTAGTCCATGATGGTCTAACTAGAGTTCAAATGGTTTCCCTATTAGATAGTGTCTCCACATCTGAAGAGCATGAACAATAGCTACTAATTTGAGGTCATGCAAGGCATAATTTTGTTCATAAATTTTTAAATTTATGGATTCATAAGAAATAACTTGTTCTTCTTCCATTAATATGCCTCCTAACCCTCTCCAAATGCATTTGTTATAACTATGAATTGACCTTTTGGATTAGGTACTCTAAGTATTGAAGTAGTAGTTAACTTTTCCTTTAGATATTCAAAGGTTGCTTGACATTTTTCAATACAAATAAACTTCTTCCCCTTCCTTTGAAGTGAGGTGATCAGATATGCAATTTTGGAGAAATCTATGACAAACTTGCTATTGAATCCAGCTAAGCCCATAGAGCTCCTAACCTCTAACCCATTTTTAAGTGACTACTAATCTCTGATTGCCTTGATCTTTGCAGGATCTATGACTACTCCTTGGGTTGATATAATGTGCCCTAGGTACACAATTTCTTTTTGATAAAAAGAACACTTGGATAGTTTCCCATATGGTTTATATTCTTGTAGCCTTTGTAAGACTATCTCTAGATGCCTTTGATATTCCTACTCAATTTGGGAATAGATGAGGATATCATCAATAAATACTAACACAAATTTATCCAAACAATCTCGAAAGATGTAGTTCATAAGGTTCATGAAGGTTGCATGGCGTTGGTTAGCTCGAAGGGTAGTACTACGAATTCATTAAGACCATATTGGGTTCTAAATGCAATTTTGTGAATGTCCTCTTCTTTGATTCAAATATGGTGATATCTAGACCTTAAATCAATCTTGGAAAACAAAGTTGCTCCTCTCATTTGATTGAATAGATTGTCAACTCTAGGAAGTGGATACCCATTCTCAATGGTGACCTTGTTAAGCATCCTATAATCTATGTGCAACTCATAGTTCCATTCTTCTTTCTAACAAACAACACTGGAGCTCTGCAAGGTGAAACATTGGTTTGAATAAGTTTCTTATCTAGCATATCTTCTAGCCGTACTTGTAGTTCCATTAATTTAGCAGTGGTCATTCGGTAGGATACTCTTGATATGGAGTATTCTCTAGGTACCAAATCTATCATGAAATCAAATACTCTAGACAGAGGTAAACCAGAGAGTTCTTCTTAGAACACATCCTGAAATTTCTTAAGATATGGATACTTGTTCTTGAAGGATTCTTTCAAATTTTCTCTAATTTCCCCATTTTTAAAGATGTAGTCATCTTGATAAGTGGTTTCTAAGGGTTCCTTCAAGTCTTACTTCTTTACAATGAAGACTTCACACCCCTTTCTTTTGCATCTCTTAAGTTGCATGGCTATGATTTGGCAAGGTTTAACCTCATGCACAATTCCTTGAATGCTCACAAGGTTTCTCCAATCAACTAGACACTATAGTATCTTGGCAAGACAATCTAATATAGGCTCAAATAGTTGTAGGGCACTATCATTGGTTTGATTAATCAAATTATATTTACTCACACATATAATTTCATTGAAAATTAATAATAATTCTAAATACTTTTAATGATAAAAATAAAATAAAATAGTAATATGATTGTTAAATAAGATGACTAAAGTGAAAGTTGGCATATATTAAGTAGCATATCTTCCAGCTGTACTTGTAGTTCCATTAATTCAGTACTTGTCATTTGGTAGGGTTCTCTTGATATGAACTCTGCCCCAGGTAACAAATCTATAGTGAAATCAAATACTTTAGATGGAGGTAAATCAAGGAGTTCTTTTGGGAACACATCCCGAAATTTCTTAAGATACGAATACTTGTCCTTGAAGCATTCTTTTAAATTTTCTCAAATTTCCCCATTTTCTAAGATGTAGTCATCTTGATAAGTGGTTTCTAAGGGTTCTTTCAAGTCTTGTTTCTTTACAATGAAGACTTCACACCCCTTTCTTTTGCATCTCTTAAGTTGCATGGCTAAGATCTGGCAAGGTTTAACCTCATGCACAATTCCTTGAATGCTCAAAGGGTTTCTCCAATCATCTAGACACTCTACTATTGGCAAGACAATCTAATATAGGCTCAAATAGTTGTAGGGCACTATTGTTGGTTTGAATAATTAAATTATATTTACTCATATATATATATGTATGTATGTACGTACGTATGTATTTATGTAATTTCATTGAAAATTAATAATAATTTTAAATACTCTTAATGATAATAATAATAAAAGACAATAGTAATATAATTGTTAAATAAGATGACTAAAGTGGAATTTGGTGAATATTAAGTAGCAATAATAATGATCTTGGGAATATTCTTACCACTATTAATTATAATAATAATTTGTATTATTGCTCGCAAATATAATGATAATGATAATATTAAGTAAAGATGATGACAGTAGGAAATGATTATTATATTATTATTGACTCTACCCATGGTTAGAGTTGGTACTCAACTGTCAATTCCATAAAGAGAGTCATAATGATATTAATTTTATTCTTGGGAGCATTAAGTTATTTATGGGAAGAATTAGAAATAACAATAATAACAATATCTATATACTTATATATTGATCATCAGAATACCATTGGTAGTAACTACCTTATATATATATATATATATATATACCCTCAAGAAGAATTACTCTCAACGTATGTATAAAAGTTGGTAGCAGTCGCACTGTTCAATGGAAGACATTATTAGATTTTATTTTGTTAAGGTTATTATGAAATTATTCTTCAAAACTTTGTTTTTAATTCTACATAGTGTGTTTAATTTGCGTAACTATAACATTTGTTATTATTTTAAGATTATTGTTACAAAAAAAAGTTAGGGTTAGGAGTATGCTTATAGAAAGGGTTATAGTTAGACATAGCATGAGAAATATGATTACATTTATAGTTAGACTTTGGTTTAATTTGGGATAGGGGGAGGGTTAGGGTTATGATTAGAGTCAGGCATATAATAAGGTAAATGTTAAGGTGATAGGTAGGCTTATATTTAGGGTTATGACTTTGCTTAAGGTTAGAAGTAGGGTTATAGATAAGGTTACAATTAGAGCCAACATTACAAATATGTTTAGGGATAGGGTTAGGCTTATGATCATGATTAGTGTTAGGGCTACGATTATTGTTTTTCTTATGATTAAGGTTTAAAATCATCAATGCAATTAGGCTTTTAGGAATTACGATTGGGGAAAGGGTTACATTTAGTAGTATGGTTAGGGTTAGAGTTAGACTTGCAATTAGGAGTAGGGTTAGGGTTAGGGTTAGGGTCAGACATAGGAAAAGTGAGGGGTTAGCCATATGATTTGGGTTAGGGTTGGATATAGAGTTATGACTAGGGGCACACTTATGATAAGGCAATTGTTAGGATTATAATTAGTGTTATTCTTAGGAGTAGACTTAAGGTTAGGGCTTCAGATTTGGAATAAGTGAAGGGTTAGGCATAAGATTAGGGTTAGGACCAAGAAATATTGATTCAGTTAGGCTTAGATTTTAGGATTAGGAATTACAATTGGGGAAAGGGTTGCATTTGGTAGTAGGGTTAGGGTTAGAATTAGACTTATGATTTAGAGTAGGGTTAGGGTTAGGGTTAGGAGTAGGGTTAGAGATAAGATAGGATTAGGACCATGATTAATTATTGAGTTAAAATTAGATATAGATTAATGGTTAGGGGCACACTTACAATAGGGAAACTATTAAGATTATAATTATTGTTATACCTAGGAATAGACTTAAGGTTAGGGTTTCAGACTTAAGATAAGTGAAGGGTTAGAACCAATAAATATTGATTGAGTTAGGCTTAGATATAAGGCTTAGGAATTACATCTAGGGAAATGGTTATATTAAGTAGTAGGGTTATGGTTATGGCTAGACTTATGATTAGGATTAAGGTTAGGGTTAGGGTTAGATCTACTATTTAGGAATTATGATTAGTGAAAGGGTTACATTAGTAGCATGGATAGGGTTAGAGTTAGATGTATGATTAGAGTTAGGGTTAGGGTTATTATTAGGATTATGGTCATACATAGGATAAGTGGAGGGTTAGACATAGGATTATGGTCAAGACCAATATTACTCATTGAGTTAAGGATAGCTATAAAGTTATGGTTAGGGACACACTTATGATAGGGAAATTGTTAGGATTATAGTGAGTGTTACAATAACACTTAATATGCTATTATGACACCTACAATTAGTGGTAGTGCTAATATTACACCTAAAGCTAGTCTTATGGGAGTTATTAGGTTACATTTAAGAAGTTTGTTACAATTTGTTCTATTATTATAGTTAAGGTGGTTGTTAGGTTACCACTCCTCTTACAGTTAATGTTTGACACAGTACTAGGAAAGAGAATCCCCAAAGAAGATGTCCTAGCCCCTAGCAAATAACTACAAAGTGAAAAAAAAACAACAATGCAAGATCTGGTACCAATTCACACTCAATTCATAAAAATAACTACTTACAAGAAATGTGTCAGGCTATCAGGACTTCCTGGTAATGGCCACATACAAAGCAAGTAAGAGTCCTGCAAGATCCCTTGAGATTCAACCCAAACCCTAGCTAGTCTAGATCTACACTCTGGTAGAAACCTCTAAGGAAGATCTAAACTTGTGCTCACAAGCCCACCAAGCAATCTCCTTGTTTTCCAAGCCTTAGCTACTAGCCCTTCTCAAAGTTCGCTCCTTTGCCACATCCTCTTCTCCAAGGTGGATGGTTATTATAAAAGACTCCACAAGACCCCCTACTTATACCCAACTAAGCCACAAGTTAGCCTAGTAAGTTACAAATTATATTAACCCTTACATTAAATACATGTTGAGCTACAAATCGGCCTCCAAGAGATATTAAATACCAAATCCCTTAAAAGGCTTACAACACTTATTAAATACATCAAAAACAATTAACCAAGACCAAAATGGGTCCACAAAAACTTCAACGATTGATCCACATCACAATCTCAATCCTCATGCAATAAATGCACCAAATCATTTGACAAATCCATGAGAAGTCCATCCTGCAAGCCACACTACCAAGTGTCAGCAAAATCACAAGCACCATCAAGCTCCCACAAGCATTGTCGAGCAATATGGTCTATGTCAAGAAACAATATATGTCGAGCACCTTCAATGAGTGAGCCCCTTTAGTGATTAAGCACCTCAACCAACACTACACCCAATAATGACTGAGCACCACTCCTATGGTGGTCAAGGCCACAACTCCAAGCAAAAATCCCTCCAACATGTATGATTTCCAACTACCCTAGGATGCACCTGTATCAATGTTAGTGCTACTTTTAAAAGTAAGGTTAGTTTTATTGTAACTGTTAGGTTAATCTTTAATGTGGGTTAGTGTTTTGTGACATCCACAATTGGTGTTAGTGGTATTTGTACACCTAAGGTTAGTGTTAGGGGAACTATAATGTCACATTTAATAAGTTTGTTTGGGTTCATGTTATAGTTATAATTAAGGTTATTTATCTTATTATAATTAATGTTAGTGCTATTGTTACACTTGAGGTTAGTGTTAGGTTAATTGCTAGGTTTTTTAATGTGGGTTAGTGCTATTGTGACACCTACGATTAGGTTAGTGCTATTATTACACCTAACATTATTGTTAGGTGAATTGCTAGGTTCTATTTATGAAGTTTTCTAGGGTTTCTATCATTATTGTAGTTAAGGTTATTTTTAGGGTTATTGCTCCTATTATGGTTAATGTTAGCACTATTATTACACTTCAGGTTAGTGTTAGGGTAATTTATTAGGTTAATTTTATTTATGTGGGTTAGTGCTATTATAACACCTACGATTACTTTTTTGTATAATGTATTCCCTTCCTCCCTATCACATCCCTTCCCACTCTCTCTAGAGACCCCCCTTAATCACCCTCTCTCTCTCTAGACACATATGTTAGAAAGTAAAGTCCACCAAGATAAGTGAGAGGAGAGGGTGTGTGAATTAGTTATGCAATTAAACCAACTTTCAATATCCTTATTAATTTTGAAACATGTAGACAATAGATGCGAAAACCATAGAAAGATAACCATACACAAGAACACAAGATTTGTTAACTAGGGAAACCCTTGATCAGAGGGAAAACCCTGGTGGGGATGGTACCCACAAGATGATGTAGTAATACAAATGTTCCTTGTAAAAGGATGGACCCTATAAGGAGTCAGCGAAATACAATCAGTACATTTGAGTCCTTGTTGAGAGACTTTGAATCCCAGTTAGGAGATACCAACCCTATTACTAGTTAAAAAGAAGATAGAAGGACCCATTGTCCAAATAACTTCAATACTATCCTTGTTGAATAATTCAAGTTTATATCAACAACTGCCCAACAACAACTTACTCTTGCCAAAAATAGTTCCTTGTAAGCTCACCATGCCTCAATTTCACCAACCACTTCTCCGATTCAAAATATATTTGCATGTAAGCTTGCACAATACATTAAATATATCTGACCACATATCACAACTACTACAAGGAAATAATCTTTCCTTTATACCAAGTCCTAAAAAAATATTGAGTTGACCTTGAGGCATTCCCAATTTATAGTAATAATATAGGACAACCTCAAGATATTACATTACACATTACATTACACCATTACATCTTTTCACAAATACAAGGAATCTATCTTCTTATCGTCTTCATAACTTTACACTTACGAATCATTTGAATATGGATGATTAACCAGAGAATCTTCAACATGTCTTCAACCTCTTCCTAAGATCACTCAACCATGTTCCATCTTTGTTAGGAGATATAATCAAAATAATAGTAACCGCTTTACAAAGACATTGTCTAAAAGATGCCTTTACCAAATCCTTCATAATGCCATCTAGTCTTCATATTTCCGTATGCGCTCTCAATTGTAGCATCTAGACATACTCTAGACAATAATACCACATGCACATAAGCTGATCTTCAATCCCTGAATTGCAAAAAGCCAATCACTATCTCCACCTCATACAATCTTCACAAAATAACCACTATATTAACATCAATGACAAAATCTATCATGAATGCAACACAACCTCTAAATCATGTCTTTAACACTTCTATGATACATCCCCATAGGAAAACCATCAAAATTCATGCTAACAATCTCCAAATTTGGCATTGTAGGCAACATAGATAGAAAAATATCGAAGTTCCATGAATACCAAATGTATCTTTGCTGCAACTTCTCCCCCATTCATGTTTTCTATGAATGTAATCTCTAATGTAACCATCATGCACAAGGAAGGTGTTAATCTCCCCCGTACATCAACATATTTTCAAATCCTCTTCATAAATCAATCTTTGCTTTAGGAAGATCTTGATGTAGGAGCGTCCTAGGTGTAAGAGTAATCTTGCATCACCTAAAAATATTTTCTTTTCACTCTTTTCTATTTTCATAAGGACTATTAGACAGGGTCGTTACTATTTATGGAAACTTGTTATTTTTAGTAAGTTTGTCATACGAGCTTGGAATGTTCTCATTTTTCACATGAAGGTTCATTTTGGAATTGTAAGCCTACTATAAAAATCTCATTGCTCCAACTTAAGTATTAGAGAAGTTATTATGTAATTTCAGTGGAAACATTTGTAGAAAAATATTCAGGCTCACTGTTGGAGGTGTGAGAGTGCTCGGATGAGGTTCGAAAAATTGACATAAGGGCACTTGTGCTTTTTTGAGCCTATAGATCAAGAGTTGACATTTCATAAAAGTGGTTATAATAGCCAATCAGAGCAATAGTTCGAGAGTTATGGCCTTCCGAAGTTGGGCTACCAAAATTTCTAAAATAATTTGTCAAAGATGTATTTAGTTGACTCTATATGTATTGTTAGGGTCTGTCGGCCCTAGTTATTAAGATTGAGCATCTAGAATCTTCCCAGGCAACATAAAATTGCTTATTTAAGAAAGACCCAAACATTGTCTAGGACAAGTCTACGTGGTAGTTTGCAGAATAGTCTTGAGATTATTGTAAGGAAGGAGCCCATGTTGATTAGCATATTGTACTTGTGAAATTTGTAATTTTGCATTTGCGGTGCAAATAAGAAGTCCATATTTTGTTCTCGCATTTGCTGTTGTTTCTTAGTTTATGTTATGTGTTTATGGTATTAAGGGGAGCACCCTTCATCACAAATTATAGTTAAGTCCTTCAATATAATAAGCATTGTCACATAAAATATTTTCTATGAGTTCGATAGAACATTTTCCTTTTATCAGACATGGTGCATCATTACCAGACCTTACACTATTTCCATCATACTAATTCAAGGTAATGAACTTACTTTTATCTCCAGTCATGTGATGTGAACACCCACTGTCAATGATCCATCTGTCATTCTTGTTCACACAAGAAACTAGTGCAGTTGCCTCATCCTCACTAGATTTATCCTTCTTTGCAACATACACCACTTCATTATCATGATAGTCAGATCCAACTTTTGTTTCCTCTTCAATAATGTAGCAAGATTTCTTGCCTTTTTCTTTGTAATCTTTGATGCCTTCATCTCTTCTACTTTTGTACTTGCCACCACCTCTATAATTATTGTCCTCTATACATCTAGTAGCCATATGACCAACTTCATTGCAGTTGAAACACATGATAGGTAACTTACCTTTGAATTTTCCTTTACCTCTGTAAAATCTCTTTGCCAATAGTGTTTCAAATTGATCTACATCTTCCTCATTTGTATCACTATCATTGGACACACATTTTACCTTTATCTTCTTCTTCTTCTCATTAGGTTCCTTCAATGACAGCTTGGCTTTGAAAGTAGATTCAATATTTTTGGGTTTGTAATTATCAAAATTAGATAGCTCAAAAGCAGTAAGTCTATCTACCAGACCTTCAAGATTTAGATAATTCTCTGGCATACATCTCAATTCTTGTATTGTAAAAAATCTAATAGCATAGATGAGCAACAATGTTCTCAAAACTTTTCTTAGTACAGTATCATCATCTATTTTACTAGTAGCTCCTCTTATTGTATTACCAACATCTTTTATCCTAGAACAATATTGAGCAATATTCTCACCTTCTTGCATTCTCATATCATCGAACTCACCTCTAAAACTTTCATCTTTGGCTCTTAGAACATTTTTGTCACCTCCATAGATAGTGTGTAGAGCATCCAACATTTTCTTTGCATTGTCACAACCCTTTATATCATCAAACTTGACATAACTTAGGGTAGAGGCAATCTCCAACATTGCTTAGTTGTGTTTTTTCTTCTTTTTCATATCTTCAATAGTTAAGATTGTAGCAAGATCAACGTGCTCAACAACAATGGTAGATTGTGCATGATCTCCAAGACCTCCAAGGTGTAGTTTCATTAAACTTTTCCATGCAAGAAAGTTATCTCTATTAAGCTTGGGTACCTCTCTTTTTGACATCTTGATCTTTTTGCTTCAAGTACCTTCAAACTAGTCCTCTTAAGCAGATGGCTTTGATAACAATTGTTGAAATTCTTTAGAATAATTAGGAGGGGGGTAAATTAGTTGTCTAAGGTCCAGATGTACAATTAAAACTTTTCACAACTTAGTGGACCCATATCCATAAAACATTATCATCATGCATGCATCCATTAGATTATACAATCACTTAAACTTGTAGATTACTATCAAATCAACTTGTAGAAATATAAACATGAAACATAACAAATTAAATAACACATTTGACATAATGATTTAATACAGAGACCCAATTTAAGAAAAACCACTAGTAACATACTACTAATTCTCACTCTTTTGAAGTGATGCCCTATGAAAGGCCAACCTTATTAAAGGTTACAATGCACATTGTTAAATGTGACTCAGTTAAAGGATTTCAATCACTCTGTTAGGAGTGAGCCTTGTTAGAGGACTTTAGATCATTTACTTGGAATGTCACCCAATTAAATGATTTACAAATGACCGTTAGGTCAACCTTAATCCAAAGGATTTACCCTAGACTGGTACAATGATTATAAAGTAACAATAAGGCTTGATCTAATAACAACTTACAACACACTTGCAGATTATAGATCTCTATTTTAGTCCTTCATTTTTCTTGGCTTTCATAGATTTCAGCTCTGATGGCTTGTTCACCCTTCAAGCATCCATACCCTAAAGCCTTCTTGCTTTTCTTGCCAATGCAAACACTTCTCTTAGGTCATTGAATGAAGCAATACCCTAGACTCCTTGCCTTCCTTAGGTTCTTGCACTTGACAACCTTTGCTTTTGACCAGACATCTATATAAATAGAAAATTAAGATATTTTTCCATTCATTCTCCTTCATCCATTTTAGGGTTAGGTTAGATTAGGTGGGATTCAATGAATCTACCCTTTGTTTCATTTCATCCCCTTCTAGAAACTTCTCCTTCAATTCTCGTTGAATTTTCGTCAAAATAGTTTACCTTGAATTATGTACCACCAACTCATCAAGCATATCTTCTACACGGTTCACACAACCCAAGAAATCAAACTTTTCGGCTCAGATTCATCAAATTCTCAATCTTTCTCATAATGCTGACACTCGACATTAACTGGCTTCTGATGCTCTGCACATACTATGTTGCTTGACGTCCACTAACAAATCACTTGGCACAAACTAAAGTTTACTGGTTCTTGGCATCAACTAAACTTTACTCGACTTACACTATGTTGCTAGACTTACACTAAAAATTGACTTTTCTCAGCACCAACTAATTTTTTGCTTAGCTTAAACTAACTTTGCTCGACACTAACTGTGTAGATTGTTAAGCTTGGTAGACAAACTTTGCTTAACTTTTTCTTCTGAACTTAATTAATGTAACCATCCTTTGCAACCTTAAGTATATTATTAATGCATTATAATAACACTGTCTTAACTGATCCTTGTACTTCTTTTCCATATCATAACTCAACCTTTCCTCTAGGTGCTATTGTTACCTCATTTGATCAAATCTTCTTCATCAATCAAATAAACGGTAGTACTCAAATCATGTAAGAAATTGTCTAACCAACAAGTGGTAGGTTTGACATCAGTGACAAAACAATGAATGAAACACATATTATACATGTATCAATCTGTTTTCAACAATCCCAACAAAATATGGGCAACACATAAATTGAGGCAAGAATAAAAAGCCTAAAACTTAAAGTTCTCAAATAATAATGAACTTGAAACCTCAATTTAAAAATAAGGTCACAAGACCAATGGTCCAATAAAATCCACTTAATAGGCTCAAATTCCCAATATGGAAAATCCATCAACGGACACAAGTCCACAAAATCCACTATGGAAACACGAGTTCGGATCAGGAAATAAGATATTTTGGAATTTCCTATAACCATTCAGATTCCACAATCCTAATCATTAAGGAAAGGGCTACATGATTAAGACTCTAAATAAACCAAAGAAAGAAATGGGCAAAAACCCAGATGGTACACAAAACGAGACAATGCCAAAACACCCAAAACTAAAACATCATGGAATTCGATAGAATTAAAAACCCACTAATCAAATCTACCCAACATTACACTTTTCAAATAAAATCATGGATCCAAACACTTTGCAAAAATCCAATAGCATAACAACACTTAAACTTGCATTTCTAATTTCCTACAAAATAGAAATGCTCACCCCCATCCAACAGGGTGATATAAATGCATAAAAATGGAGGGGAACACTAGTTCTCCACTCCCTAACATTTACGGCAAAAAACAAAAGTTGAAACAGAGTAAAACAGAGTAAAACCAATAAAACTCCAAAGCCCTACCTCACAACTTAGAGGGCAAAATGAGAAATATTGCTGCAAAATAATGGGACACTGAATTGAGTAAAACCATCGGCATAGTGGAGCAATCCTAATACAATTCCAATGAGACTAACCTTACAACGATTCGCAAAGCCAAACTCCTACATATCCTCAAATAATAAAGTGAGAAGTGAGAATAAACTCACTTTTATCTAATATATGCACTTTTGCAAAGTGACATATTGATTAGATTATTTCAATTAAATAATCTAATGGCTCCCTTAACCCAATTAAATCATGTGATTCCAATTGAATTGGAATCTAAGTATGAGAAATTAGCTAACAATAAAATAAAGATTAAATTAAATGAATAAAATCCCTCTAACCCATTAAACATCATTTAATTTAATCTTTTATGCAATCAAAACAAAATCCTAAATGCATAGACACACTCACGGGTCTAGTCACCTAATGCATTTTGAATCTAGATTTACCAATTACTAGAGGATTAAAATAACAATAAAGATACATCACCCATAGAGGGATGATATTGGCTCAACATGAAAGGTCTGATCAATAACTCCATGTGTCATTGTTGGGGATATAAGTCTAGCACAATAATAAACACCATCAAGTGTAGATGCACAATAATAATAGCCAAAGCGACAATTATGCGAGATCACGTAATTAAAGTGGCTAATTAATTTCATTTAAATGACCCATTTTGCATAAATTATTGAAATAAACAAGGTAAATATTCGTCGCACATAACCAATGAATCCAACATGGACAATTCATTTTTAAAAAAATTAAGTATTTATAAGGAGTTAATAGAAGTTATTAAATAACATAAAAAGGAACTTAAGAAACATTAGTGAATAGGTGAAATAGATGACTAACCACTGCTACAAGAACCTAGTCAAGTGTTGCAAGATAATAATACACAGTGCAATCTCTGTACACATCTCAGGGTAATTATGAGACAACATCATGATACCACATCAATCTTGGTAACCACTGGCGCAAACCTCAATGAAACCATTTAACACGTCATAATACCATAAATCATCCATAAGCATAATCAATCCAATTAGTACAATAGCATAAATCTAATCACCCCATAGGTGTAGACCACTCATGGTCCCAATCATGATCACTCACAAAGAAAGATCATCAAGGTTGCATCCATCAGGATGACTTACATAAATCAAATGGGAGAGGTACTACAACTTCAATTATCCGTGAGAATGTTGGGATGGAGTTAAATATGCATTTTGTTCATCAACTTCTCAAATTTTATGATTAAAGTGAAGATTTGGTAATGAAAAGAGCATTTTTACTAGTTTTTCCTACATTTTTGGTACTTCTTTGTCCTAGTATGCATGTGTGGTTATAGATAAGTTGAAATATTGTTTACATTTTGATAGATCAGAGAATCCCATTTCATTTGAACTAGGTTGGAGGTCTTGAAGTGATATATTGAAGGATAAAACTCAAACCCTCTCTAGACTGCCTAAAAAATCAACAATTGTGAGGGTTTCAAGAAATTTAAACCCTAACTCGAGATTCCACCAATGGATTAAGTCCAAACTATGGGAATGAGTGTTAGGGAAATTTATTTTGATATTTCAAAAGATGAGGCTAGGAATATTAGTTTTTCTAATTTTACTAGTGAGCCCTAGGCCAAGCATCTCTACGTGCTTGGTTAAGCAAATGAAAATTTAGGTGCATAGAAAGAATTTGGGATTGGAAACCCACAAACCCATAGATGATTTGATGTAAAGGAACCCAATGGAAATTTCTTTAATTTTTTGCAAGGTAGGAGGAACTGATTGGTGAAGAATTCCTTCATTAGGGAGACCTAATTAGGCCTAACTGGCTTAAGGAACTAACAAGGGCAAGTTGACCCAACAATGGACCCAATTCTTGAAACCTTGTAGTCTTGAGTGACTTCCAAAAGAGTATCCTAAATGGTGATTGGTTTGGTCTTGTGTCAAGTATAAAGGGAATTAACCCCATAAAACCTCTACCAAAGGGCTAGTAGAGAGAAGCCTAGATAAGCCAATTTTCAACCTCAAGGTTGAACTAGTACAAAATTTTACTAAGTGAGCACGTAATTTATATCTTTTGCGAGTATGGTGCAGCACCAAGGTGTCCTAATGGGCCTAAGATACCTATAATTCATGTTTGATGGTGTGGAGGTCATTTATGAGCTAAAATAAATTTTATAAGGCTTAGAAATCTATTAATGTTATTGTTGTGCCAATGTTGTCATTTTATTGCAAACGTGTATATTTGATAAAACGTCTTCAAAATTAAGTTTCTCATTGGAGAACAATGATGTAATAATGTAATGATTGAGTCTAGATGAGTGTATTAGTTGTTTTATGTCATCATTGATGTAATGAATTAAATCTAAGGCCTTTTGCACTGGTGGATTTTCTTTTAAGGTCATTGTGTCAAAAGTTTAAAAACTCAAGTTCAAATTCCAATGACTAGTTGGTTGAAAGGTTGTTTTGGACTGTTTGGCCAGTTTGGGATGACAAAGAAGATAAAAAATACATCATCCACATCCACTTGGGGTTGTTGAAAGTGGGGTAATGGTTGGAATATAAGGGAGACCAGTTTCATGAATAAAGATTCACGATTTTACAACTTTGTATGTAATATTGATTAGTTTTATTTCACCTTTTATTTGAAACTTTATATGTATGATTTAAAAATTCACCTTTGGTGAACCATTAATGTCTAGACAATCAT
The DNA here is from genome assembly GCA_028749045.1 of Cupressus sempervirens. Taxonomy (NCBI): domain Eukaryota; kingdom Viridiplantae; phylum Streptophyta; class Pinopsida; order Cupressales; family Cupressaceae; genus Cupressus; species Cupressus sempervirens. Next base: position 497,130,502 of record CM053785.1, read on the forward strand.
TTTTAGACAATTTTAAGAGTGTTCTATCTATTTTGGATCCATTTATTGTGATTATTCCTTGATAGTGTTGTAGGTGAATGTTTTACTTTCATTTTGTGAGCCAGTGGATGCATAGGGATCGTCGCTCTTTATGTATTTTTTCCTTCTTTAGGAATGAAGCCCAAACATTTACTATGACATGACCCACTAAAAAATCTCTAGAGAGACAATTGATATGTTGGTGATCACCAAGTTTGAGGGTAAGAATGCTCATGAAAATACATGAAAGTTGACAGATGGGTATTTGATATGAGGGGCTATCCAAATGAGGGTATGCTTTTATGATGGATTATGTTTATCGATGAAAAATTCATGGTGAAATAGATTTTTTTTCAAGTTTGGAAGTTTTTGGAGATAATTTTGTGAATGTGTTTCTTTGATGGTTCATTGGTTGTAGGACTGCTAAGTATAGAGAGATATTGTTGTTATTGCATATCAATCAAATTTTACTAAGTGCACGCAAAATTTATATCTTTTAAGTGATTGAAAAATTAAATCATCATTGACTAGCATAGATCACACTCAATATAATTCTAAACCATTCATCTTAGCGAAAAACCTATAACAAATAAATCACCCATTTTCTAGTTTTGTATAATCTTGACCTTATACTATGTAATCGATTGCACTCATTATACACTTGTCAATTACATCTTAACATGTTGAAGGATAAAAATAGTAATGTGACTTGAGAGGAATAAATTTTGTATATCAACAATAACAATGGCCATGGAACCCTAATTGGCAACCGACATTGATGTCAACTGTAAATATATAGAAGCAAAAACAATGGTCGTGGAATCCTAGCCACATGAATGGATAAGAACCAAATTGAGCTAAGAAAGTACCTGTAGGAAAATGTTTAAATGTGCTCAATGGTCTCATGAAAATCAATGGACTTCAAAAGTAGACTCACCTCAACTAGCTCCATGTGCACAGACCTCCAAACTTCCCACCTACAATACTGAAACAATGAAACAATATGCAACCTTTTTATTTTTATTTGTTTATGAGCCTGATTTGGTCAAAATTTTAATTGAATTAGGCTCATAAACAAAAAATAAATAAATTTAACAAGCCAGAAAAGGCCTTGGTTGAAATTAAAGGTCAAAAATTAACCTCAAATGAATTAGTGTGAATATCACTAGTTAATTGGACAACTTAACCAATTTTGATTTAATTGGAAAATCGATCATGGTGGAGTTAGATTCAGTGAATTTGGAAAAAAAGGAAAATGCTCTACATAGATTAAAGAGGCAATTGAAATGGCTTATTGGGAATGGTTAATGGGTCTAAGTGATGAAATCATGACATATTTTGGCGAGTAAGAACAAAGAAATACTATACCTAAGGAATGATAGAAAGAGTTAGATCTAGTCAATGTGGTTAAATATTCAAAAAAATTGAGTTAATGATGGACAATAAAGGATTTTTTTTGGTGAATTGAAACCCTAATTAAGTTTTGTATGCAAAGGCAAAGAATCTTTAAAAGGAGTTAATTGTCATAAAGGAAAAAAGTGGTATGATAGAGTTGTTGATATGAGAAAAATATTATGAATCTAAGAACAATAGCAAAGTAGTTCCTAGAGAAGCTACATGACCATTGTATGGACTAGTACATTACATAAAGGATTTGACTAATAGAGAGGAGTGAATTATATAGGTAAATTTTCTTATTGTATTCTCAATAGTTTCAATAAATTATTTGTAAAACCCTTTAAGAAAGATAGTTCTTAGAGATATTTTTATGTAAATCCCTTAAGAGGGTGAATAGTGTAATAGTGGAATAAAATCCTTTAACATGATAGTCTATAATAGGACTTTTAGATGCATCTCACAATATATCATTCACCCCTAATAGGGAGAGTCACTCATAAGGTGCCATTTATAGCTCTTCATAGAGAAAAAATTTCTACTATTTTGAAGATTTGTGGGTGCCATCCTCACCATAGTTTTCTCCTCTAATTAAGTGTTTCTTAGAGACCACAAATCATTATGTAAAGTGTGTGGATGCATCATTTTTTGTTTATTGCATGGTTACTTTATATTTTATTTATAATGTTGCAAGTTTTAAGTTAAATTTTCAAGTTTGAGTAGGTGAATAATTATAGTATTGATTCACCCCCTGCCCCCCATTCAATACCTATCATTTTCAACAATTGGTATTAGAGCTAAGTTCTCTAGATAGAAAGTTTAATATATTAAGATAGATATGGGAAGATGGAAAAGTATAGATATGAGAAACATATGGAATAATCCTTGAAGGAAGCTAATGCTCAAATAAAAGAACTAAAAGACAACATTAAGGTATCATTTTTAAAAAGAAAGGACATGCCAACTCAGTTACATGAAAGTCTAGTTAGCATTGATGAACTACCAAAATGAAGTGTGAATTATGAATAAGTTTATGTAAAATTTGTAGATATTATGGAGAAGAATAATGCCCTAAATGAAGAGGTGATAAAGATGAAGTGAGAACAAGAAAGATGAGTGAATTACTTTAAATAATGAGAGTATTTGGATATGCAAAAAGAACCTTGCAAACTAAAAAGATAATTGTTGAAGAGCTCATTAGATATAAGGATGCAATATTACAAAGAATACAACTAGAGAACCACACATTGGATAAGTAGTTGAGTGATAGTAGTGACAAGAACATGAAAATACTAGTTGATAATGAAAAACTAAGATAGGAGAATGAACAATTAAAGAATGACCTAAATATTGAGAAATATTCTAATGAAAAACTCAAGAGCTATGAGAAGAGCATGCATGAAATTGATGAAAAATTGAAGCATCAAAGAATTCTTAAATATAAAAAATGGCCTTGGATATATTGGTGTTAGCAAATTTAAAGTTAGAGAGTCATCCAAGTTCAGTGCTGAGAAGTAACCATAGATTCATAAGGGTCATATGAGCATGCAAGGTAAGAAGTCCACTAAACTCACTTGTTATAATTTTGGAATTCCTAGGTACACATCAAATGTTTGTAGGAGAAGATTGGTAAATGTTCCAAGAGGTACATTATTTGATAGACATTGTTTGAATTACAAAAAGTATGGTCATCAAGCTAATGATTGCAAATCAAGACTTGGTAGTAGATCATCTCAAGGAAGACTTTCTAGCTATTGTTATACATGTAATCATTATTGATGTAGGAGCATCCAGAGTTATAAGGGCAATCCTGTGTCACCCAAAAAAAATGTACTTAGACTTAGTTTCTATTTCATGTGTTTTCATTTCTAGATACCCATTTGGGTCAAATAAAGGTTCCAACTCTCACAGTTCCACTATCAGTGTTCAAGGATAGAGTATTTGAACACCTTGGAATACGTGTAAATGCTAAAAAAATAGGAGTATGTAATTGAGCCATCATTTTGGTGAACTATGAGGTGTAAATTGGCCAAATGAATGTAATTGTAATTTAGAGCATTCCAGAAAAAGAATCAGGTCAAAAGGCCCCACAGTTTGAAAGTTATCGTAGTTTTTCAAATTTTGGAGACCTCCTAAGAATGCTTCAAAGTCAGGTTAGGGGCATTAAATGACCTCGAAAAGGGCCAAAAAATGGGGGACGAGCAAAGTTGGTCCATAGGGCTATAGAATGCTTCGAGAGCTTTCCGAAAATGTAAACGGTTCGTCAATCGGAGCTACGGTTCAAAAGTTATGCCTCCCGAAAGTTTGGTTACCGTTTTTGGATTCTTCTAGATTTGCACCAACTTCTAACGCGGCTTCTGGAGCCTTCTACTTGGTCGGTGGATGCCTACTAGCACTTTCTAGAATGTATTCCTAGTCCTTAACCCTCTGGGGTCTATTTAAGGACATTTCTGGCATTGTAAAAGGCGGTTCGGAGTGGAGTTTGAGAGGAGGTACTGAAAGGAGAAATTATCTCTAGATTTATGTTATTGTAAGCCCTTAGGGCATGTTTTGAAGTCTATTTTTTCTGTACTGAATGTACTAGCTTATTTTCACAGTTAATACAATTTCCCTTTTCCTGTTGTGTCCATTCTGTGCGTGGGTTGTGTCCCCATCAAGTGGTATCAGAGCTGGTTTTCCTGAGTGTATAGACAGAGTGCTGACTGTGAGGCAGTTTGCACTAGGACTGTGTGGTTGTGGGTTTGAGTTAAGAAGATGCCTCCACGAAGAGAGCGTGGTGGAAGGGCCGGAGCTGTTAATCCTGAGGAGGTTAGAGCCCTCCAAAGGCAGGTACAAGCATTGCAAAAGGAGCTCCGTAGAGGAACAAATGTTGCCGCAGGTAACGATAGTGAGGATGACAATGAAGAAGAAGAAATTGGACTAGAAGGGTAATTTGACGGGGAAGTTCTGAATCAGGCAGAGGAAAGGCTTTTTAGGGCCATTACTAAATTTGGGAAAAGACCTACAATTGATTTGGGTGTATTTTCAAGAAATCTAAAACCATATGAGTTGATCGACTGGATCAATGAACTGGAAGAATACTTTGAGTATGAGGATATCAGGGACCTAGATAGGGTTAAGTTTGCAAAGGCCAAACTGAAAGGCCATGCCAAAATCTGGTGGCAAGAGGTTCAATTGGAAAGAAACAGAAGAGGAAAGGAGAAAATCACAAGGTGGGATCGCATGGTGGACAAATTGAAGAAGCATTTCATTCTTGTGGACTACGAGCTTGATTTGTTTAAGAAGATGCATGGGCTAAAGCAAGCAGGAAGATCAGTCCAAGAATATACAGAGGAGTTTTATCAACTTTTGATTAGAGTAGAGCATGCAGAAGCAAATAAGGAGAAGGTTGCTCGTTATATCAGTGGGTTGCGACCTAGCATCCAGGAGGAATTAAGTCTGGTAAGAATGACCAGTGTTGAAGAGGCATACCAGTTTTCCCTACGAGTTGAAGGGAAGCTAAATAAGAGGTTTGAAGGGAGACAAAGAGGGCATGGTCAAGGAGGAAGGGGACGCGGTAGGTCATGTAGAGGTTGAAATGAAACCCAAAAGAAAAATGAAGATGTGGGTACTAGCAGGAACCAGAGGAATGAGGGTTTCAACTGCTCTCGTGATCAAGACTTTGGAAATCAGAGAGGAAGAGGTAGAGGACGTGGAAAAGGAAAAGGAGGCTTTCGGGGTACCTGTTTCCATTGCAATGAAGAAGATCATCGTGCCTTTGAATGCCCTCAACGACAAGGAAGGACAGATAGGAGAGCAGAGGATTCAGCTAGGGTTGCTCATGTGGATGAGGATGCATAGTCATCACATTCAGAGCATGCAGAAAGAGGAGAGACCTTGGTAAATGAAAGGGTCTTATTAAGTGGTGAGATTGAACTAGGACAAAGGAGGAGTTTGTTTCCTACCAAGTGCAAATGTGAGGAAAAATGTTGTGATGTGATCATTGATGGTGGTAGCACTGACAACTTGGTGTCAGAGGAGATGGTCTCTAAGTTGAAGCTCAAGAGGGAGAAACATCCTCAGCCCTATCGGATTGCTTGGGTAAAAAATGATCATAAGGCCCTGGTAAGTGAACAATGTTTAGTGAAATTCAAAATTGGGAGTTACCATGATGAAGTTCTCTATGATGTTATTCCGATGGATGTTTGTCATCTATTGTTGGGTAGACCATGGTAGTTTGATAGACATGCAGTATATGATGGTCATGCAAACACATACTCTCTAACAAAGGATGGAGTTCGTCACAAACTGAAGCCCATGAAAAAGGAAGGTGAAAAGGTATGTAGCAATGCTAGAATTTGTCTTGTTGATGGAAGGAAGTTTTTAGATGGAATGAAACATCAACGTATGTGCTATGCTTTGATTCCTAGGAAAGATAAAGAAGGTAGTAGTGAAATACCACTTGAAGTTTCAGATTTACTAGGTGAATTTGGAGATATTATCTCTGATAATGTTCCAGAAGGATTGCCACCAGTAAGGCAAATCAGTCACCAAATAGATCTAATTCCAGGAGCAAGTTTGCCTAACAAGGCTACTCACAGGATGACTCCTACTGAAATAGAGGAGCTAAACAGACAGGTTCAGGAGCTGTTAAGGAAGGGCTTGATTCGGGAGAGCCTAAGTCCATGTGCAGTACCAGCAGTACTCGCACCAAAGAAGGATGAAGAGTGGAGGATGTGTACATATTCTCGAGCTATAAATAGGATAACCATCAAGTACCGGTTTCCTTTGCCAAGAATGGATGATCTTATGGATTGCTTGACTGGAGCTCAGTACTTCACAAAGATGATCTCAAGAGTGGTTATCACCAGATACGGATACGAAAAGGAGATGAGTGGAAAACAACCTTCAAGACCAAGGAGGATCTTTATGAGTGGTTAGTCATGCCCTTTGGATTGACAAACGCCCCAAGCACCTTCATGCGGCTTATGAATGAGGTACGTAAGAAGTTCTTGGTAAAATTTTTTATTGTCTATTTGGATGATATTTTAATTTTCAACAAGACTTTGGAAGAACATTAATTGCATATTCGTAGCGTCCTTGAAAGGTTAAGGGAAGAGAAACCGTTATTTAATTTGAAGAAGTGTATCTTTGCAAAAAGGGAGTTAGTCTATTTGGGGTTTGTTATATCACCTGAAGGTCTCAAAATGGATCTAGAGAAGGTAAAAGCCATCTTGGAATGGCCTACTCCAAGGTCTGCTACTGAGGTAAGATCATTTCATGGTCTGGTTAGTTTTTACAGGAAGTTTATTAAGAATTTTAGTGGCATATGTGCACCCCTAACTGACACAATAAGAGGGGATAGAAAAGAGTTCAAATGGATTGCAACAGCTGCAAGAAGTTTTGAATTGCTGAAAAAGAAGGTGATAGAACAACCTGTGTTGGCACTTCCAGATTTTAGAAAGGTGTTCCAGGTGGATTGTGATGCTAGTGGCAGTGCTATTGGGGCTGTATTAAGCTAGGAAGGTAAGCCTATTGCATATTTTAGTGAAAAATTGAATGATGCAAAGAAGAAGTATTCTGTTTATGATCAAGAGTTCTATGCAATAGTTCAGGCCTTAAAGAAATGGAGGCATTACTTTTTGCCAAAGGAATTTGTTTTGTATACTGATCATCAGGCATTACAGTACCTGAATAGCCAAGGTAAAATTAATCAGAGGCATATGAAGTGGGTAGAGTTCTTGTAGAGCTATACATTTGTGTTGAAGCATACAAGTGGAAAATCTAACAGGGTTGCAGATGCACTAAGTAGGAGACAATTGTTGCTTACAGTAATGCAAGTTGAAGTAGTCAGGTTTGATGAACTCAAGAATTTGTACCTTGAGGATCCTGATTTTGCTAAAGCATGGAAAGCTTGTAAAGACCCTTGTTGCTGTAGATAGAACCAAGTGGTTAGACTATTTGATTTAGGATGGCATGTTGTTCAAGGGTAGTCAATTGTGCATTCCAAGGAGTTCCATGAGGGAAAATCTGATTAAGGAGAAACACAGCGGAGGGATGGCAGGACATTTTGGTTGAGATAAGACCATTGCCATTCTTAGAGAACATTATTTTTGGCCTCAAATTTCACAGGATGTGAAGAAGTTTGTACAGAGTTGCCAGGTTTGTCAAGTTGCCAAGGGATTTAGTCACAATACAGGACTATATCACCCATTGCCTATTCCATCAAGGCCATGGGAGGACATAAGTATGGATTTTGTTCTTGGATTGCCAAGGACACAACGTGGTAATGACTCAGTATTTGTGGTGGTTGATAGGTTCTCCAAAATGGCACATTTCATTCCATGCCACAAGACTCATGATGCTGTCCATATTGCAGACTTGTTTTTCAGAGAGGTGGTAAGACTACATGGTCTTCCAAGGAGTATAGTTTCTGACAGAGATACTAAATCTGTGGCGTATTTCTAGAGGACATTGTGGAAGAAGTTGAGAACAGACTTGAAATTCAGTTCCACGCATCACCCATAGACTGACGGCCAAACAGAAGTGGTGAACAGAAGTCTGGGAAATTTGCTGAGATGTTTAGTTGGGGATAAGCCCAAGGGATGGGATTTGATTCTACCACAAGCAGAGTTTGCTTACAATAACTCTATAAATAGGAGTACTGGAAAATCACCATTCCAAATTGTATATGGAAGTAGCGCAAGGACTGCGCCAGAATTGAGGAAGATAGAGCAAGGAGAAAGGACAAGTGCTAAAGCTAAAGAATTTGCTGAACATATCAAGCGTCTACATGACGAGGTTCAAGCACACATTACCAAAATGAATCAAGAGTATAAAGCTAGGGCTAATCAAAGGAAAAGACACAAGGAATTCCAAGTAGGGGATCTAGTCATGGTGCACTTACGAAAAGAAATATTTCCAGCCGGTACTTACAACAAGCTGAAAAATGAAGAAATTTGGCCCCTGCAAAATTCTGAAGAAACATGACTCAGGAAATGCATACGAGGTGGAGCTGCCAGATGGTGTTCACATTTCTCCTATTTTCAACATTGCATACTTAATAGAGTATCATGATGATGGTGCAGATGAGGAGCTAGTGTTAGAGCAATGTCTAATTCTTGCTTCTAAGAAAGAGGAGATAGAAGACATTCTAGATCATCGTGTGGGTAGAAGTACTAGAAACAGGTAGTATGAAGAGTACTTGGTCAAGTGGAAAGGACGGTCGATCGAAGACTCAACTTGGATTTCAGCAACTGAGGTTTCCCATTTGGGATATCCTCTACAATTCATAATGTGACAGGGTCACTTTTCAATCTACCCTGGGTGTCTGATGCAGGAGCATCCAGAGGTATAAGGGCAATCCTGTGTCACCCAAAAAAAATGTACTTAGACTTAGTTTCTATTTCATGTGTTTTCATTTCTGGATACCCATTTGGGTCAAATAAAGGTTCCAACTCTCACAGTTCCACTATCAGTGTTCAAGGATAGAGTATTTGAACACCTTGGGATACATGTAAATGCTGAAAAAAATAGGAGTATGTAATTGAGCCATCATTTTGGTGAACTAGTAGGTGTAAATTGGCCAGATGAATGTAATTGTAATTTAGAGCATTCCAGAAAAAGAATCAGGTCAAAAGGCCCCACGGTTTGAAAGTTATCGTAGTTTTTCAAATTTTGGAGACCTCCTAAGAATGCTTCAAAGTCAGGTTAGGGGCATTAAATGACCTCGAAAAGGGCCAAAAAATGGGGGACGAGCAAAGTTGGTCCATAGGGCTATAGAACGCTTCGAGAGCTTTCCGAAAATGTAAACGGTTCGTCAATCGGAGCTACGGTTCAAAAGTTATGCCTCCCGAAAGTTTGGTTACCGTTTTTAGATTCTTCTAGATTTGCACCAACTTCTAACACGGCTTCTGGAGCCTTCTACTTGGTCGGTGGATGCCTACTAGCACTTTCTAGAATGTATTCCTAGTCCTTAACCCTCTGGGGTCTATTTAAGGACATTTCTGGCATTGTAAAAGGCGGTTCGGAGTGGAGTTTGAGAGGAGGTACTGAAAGGAGAAATTATCTCTAGATTTATGTTATTGTAAGCCCTTAGGGCATGTTTTGAAGTCTATTTTTTCTGTACTGAATGTACTAGCTTATTTTCACAGTTAATACAATTTCCCTTTTCCTGTTGTGTCCATTCTGTGCGTGGGTTGTGTCCCCATCAATTATGGATATAAGGATGAAATTATAGATCTAGGATTCCATCATCAATAACACTCAAAAAACTAGTGAGTACTCTAAGAAGAGAGGGAAACATTAATGTTATGAGCATTATTTGTCAAAATTATGGACACATGGCAGTGAATTTCAGACTAATAAATCCTAGAGGTAATTTCTACCATGGAGAGAAACATGTATGGTTTGTTTTATATGTCATAAGATTGGACATCTTTCAAAGGTTTGAAGATATTACTCACCTAGCATTGAAGATAGGAAAGGAAAAAGAATTGTGAATCATGAAGAGATTAGGAATAACATGAAGAAAGTGTGGCTGAAAAAGGAAGAGAGTAAAGCATCTACATGTAACCTACCATCCTCTGGCTTAGGGGATTCATCCTCTAACTAAGAAAATACTTTTTTCTTAAGATCTAAAATTTCATTGTAAAATCCAAATGGTCCCTTATATTGATGAATGGTAATATCTTTTAGCATAATTAGATGGATTGATGATAATGTTGATTGTGTGACATGGATTTGAATGAATCTAGTTATTCTTGTTTTGTCATTTGTAAATTTTATGCATCTATCAGATAAAAAATAGTGGAGATAACTATTAGAGAAAGAGTACACTATCAATAAGACAAATGATATTAGTAAAGAAGTATGTTATTGGGAGAAGGAGATTATCGATAAAGGGTCTCACATTGGTAGACTACATGTAATGTCTTATACGTATCCATTAGACAACTTTAGGGAAATGAATTGAAGGAAAACATATTCATTTTCACGTTGAATTTTTAAAGAGTAATTACATGAGATTATTGTGAGTTTGTAGTGTGATCAAGTGAGAAAATTGTTGAGCATTAAGTTCCCACAGAAGATTGAATTGTGTAATCAAACACCCTAGTTGATGTTAGAGTACATAGTCCACTGATATAACTTAGGGTTGGGGGGGGGGGGGGGGGGGGGGGGGGGCGTGGGGTGAATCAGTTATACAACTATCATCACAAACATTAACCTTAAAAAATAATAATTATGTTATTAATATAAACTAATACCACAACAAGATACTCATACACAATTAACAATAGATATGTTAACTAGGGAAACCCTTTATGAGAGGGAAAATGCCAATGGGGATGGTACCCACAAGATGATGTACTAATATAAATATTCCTTATTAGAGGATAGACCCTATTAGGAGTCTATTACAACATTCGATACATACGAGTCCCTCTTAGGAGACTTTGAATCCTTGTTAGGAGATTCCAACCCTATTAGGAGTTGTGGAAGATAGTTGGACCCACTGCCCAAATAGCTTCAAGGTTAAGATCAAAGAACCCACTGTCCAAATGATCTCTATATTATTTTGTGCAGAATAATACAACTAAAATGTAATTCCTTCCTATGTCTCTATCCTATCAACTAGACTTTTGCTCCTTCAAAACTTGTAACCAAATCATACTACGCATCCAATAATCCCTTGGATCTCTTACATGCATTCAACAAACATTCTACTCCTTGCACTATGCATTAATACTTCGCATTCCACTTGATCATCTTGATCCAAATCACACACTCAAATAAATAAAACAACTTTCCTTTATACCATATCTTATAATAATTCCTTGAGTTGGCCTTGAGGCTTGCCTAATAAGATAATTAATTAATTCACAATTACAACAACACTATCAGCTCATAGTCTATAGAAAACTTTACATGTGTGAAACTATGCCTTGCACATATGTTGGGGTCATCACACAATAATCCTCTATCACTATTATATGCACATCACCTTCATTACATCTCAGATGAAAGATAGCAATAGATCATTAGAACTCTATTTTCCAATGCTGTTTTTCTGTACTACTTCTAGTAAAACAAGTGTAACTTCCTTATAACATCAAATCAGACTTAGTCCTTTGAACCACGTCATCAAGACAACCTTAGGAACATGTCCTCCACTATGCATCATCTGAAATTTCTTCAGCTCCTACACATACTAATATTACTGATTGCTACTCTTCTAGTCTTAACAAAATTACTACTATGCTGACATCAATGAAAAATACAGTCATGAATGTAACATATCAATACTCTCCAATGCTTAGGATACTCCCCCAATGTAGTAGCATCAACATTCATGCTAATAGTTGATAAATTTGAATGAAGAAATAATTTTTTTAAAATAATATCTAAATTTCAAAGGAATGTGATTTGTAGAATCACCATGGGGTCAAAGATTGATGCCTCAGTACTGATAGTGATCACTCAAGAGCTTGAACCTCAATACAAATTGTATCCACAAAAGGTAGTGCATGTTGATCAAACAAGTACCTTATCCCTACTTCCTTGACCTCTTGTAATGCTAATGGAATATATCATAATATTCATCCACTAAAAAATTATTGAATTGGGAGTTACACAAAGTCAAGAGGAATATAAGAAAATGTGTCGAAATAGAGTATTGAAAGAAGATTTCAAGCACTTGGAGATGAATATTTTAACTCATATGGCTAACCTACTGAGGGTATTAAATTAAGAATGGATATGCTATGTGTTGAGTTGATTCCATGATCAATTGATATGGCTAGAAGGTGAGAAACCTATTACAATTACTAAGGAGCTGATTCATTTGGTCATAGGTCTCTCAGCAGACAAAGATAAAACCTTAAGGTTAGTATGTAAGAATGAGGTTTAAAAACTTACTAAATCAAAGCAACACTATAGAGCTATGACTATTAATGACATCGAGGATAAAGAGGTAACATTTTCTTTGATGATACAAAGTCTATTAATATAGTTGATTAATTTCACTTGAAACACTAAAGAATTCAAATATGTGTGTAGGGAAAGAGAGAATCTCCAAATATTATTCCTTCTTGAATCCAAATTAGATTAGAAAGGACCCAATAAAGGAAGGGATGCCAATATTGAATTTGAATTGTGGGAATGAATGTAATGTAAGGAAATTATCTCTTTAGCCCATGTGTGATAATGTGTGTGCAAAATTGAACTAATAGACTACGTAATAAAAATCTAGATGTCAAGAGTATACAATCAACCAAATTAAGATACTAAATTATGCTAAAATTATGAATGAAAATGAAAGATAAATGAATCACCTTGAAATATGTAAAGGAAGTTTTGTTTTTCCCTTGAAAAGTGTAGATTTAAACTTGGAATTGAAAATCTGACTATAGATCCATGAACATCATAAAAAGCCCTTAAAATAATTTTTCAACCAAGGCTTTGAGTATAGGTCAACTTGCTAGAAATCCTTCCAGAAGAATTTCCTTAGAGTCACCATCTTCTAGGGGCATGGTGACAAGGCCAAACAAAATTCATGAAAAATATTTGAGTAATTTCTAGATCTGTAATAAAAAATTTGTTATCCCACACCTGCACACAAAAAAATAGGATTTTTATTATTGGGTGGATGCCATCGATGCCAAAGAGGGAGATTATTGAAAAGAGATTGTTTGAAGTATAGAACCTATCATGGAACAATCATTATTTTTTTAATGATGTCAAATGTGCTACTTGCTGGTGAGACAATTTCTTTTTGGTTTGAATGTTATCATTTGTTTAATTGATGAAGAGGATTTGAAAAGAGAAGATAACAAGAGAACTTAGAGAAAGGTTGAGTTATCTAGTGTATAAAAGGAGCACTAAGACCAAGTAAGACATTAATGATATTGTGTATTGTTGATCTACTTAAGGCTAAAGTAAATGGTTACTTTAGCTAAGCCAAGAAGAAGTGTTGTCATAAAAAATGTTTGCCAAGCTTGGCTAGGCATATAATGCAAGCCAAGCAAATTCTAGTTCAGGTTGAGCAGAAAGTTAGTATATGTTGAGCATCAGTAAAATTAAGTAAGTGTCGAGCATCAAAAAAATAACAGTAGTCACCGAGCTGAGAAGACATAGTTGGTACCAAGCAACCTAGTGTTGGTCAAGCATCAAAAGGCTGTTATTGTCAAGTGAACAATGTTGATGCTGAGTGATAGTAAAAAGTGTTAAATCAAAGACTTGAAAAATCTAAGCCAAATAATTTGATTTCTTGAATTATGTGAAGCATGTGGAAGATAACTATGATGAGATGGTGACATGGAATTCAAGATAAACTATTTTGAGGCAAATTCGAGGAAGATTATAGAAGAAGTTTCTAGAGGAACTAAAATAGAAAAGTGGGTAGATTCATTGAATCTTACCTAACCCTAAAATGGATGATTGTGGTTAAATGACAAAAGATCTAAATTCTCTATTTATAGAGATAGCAAGCTAGAAGCAAAGGTTGTCATATGCGAAAACCTAAGTGAGACAAGAAGTCAAGGGTGTTTCTTTATTTGGTGGTCAAATAGAAGAAATTACAATTGACATACAAAGAAAGAAGGCTTAAGAGGTTGAATGCTTAAAGGGTGAATAAGCTATCAGAGATGAAGAGTATGAATGCCAAGAAGAATGGAAGACTGAACCAATGATTTGTAATTTGCAAGTGGGTTGTACTTTATTATCAGATCAAGTATTACTATTACTTTCTAACAATAGTATCAGTGTAGATAAATCCTTTGGATTAAGGTTGACTTAACAGTCATTTGTAAATCCTTTAACCAAGAGAAATTCTAATGGAATGTTCTAAAGTCCTCTAACAAGGCTCACTTTTAATATGGTGATTGAAAATCTTTACCCAGGTCACATTTAATAGTTGTATGATAACCTTTAATAGGGTTGGCCTTTAATAGGGCATCACTTCAGAAGAGTGAAATTGGGTAACATATTACTTGTGGTTTTTCCCAAATTAGGTTTCCATGTATAGTCCTTGTGTCAAATTGTTTGAATGGTTTTGTATCATTTCATGTTTATATTTCTGTAAAGTTATTTTGACATAGAACAATGACCTAATAAGGTATTCTATGATCTAATCGATGCATGCATGTTATAGTTTTATGGATATGAATCTTTTAAGCATAGAATTTTTTTATTTGTACATTTGGACCTTGGATAACTGATTAACCCCCCTCTCAATTATTTTAAAGAATTCCAATAGAATCAACCCTGAATTGAGAATTTAAATGTATATAAATGAAACAAGATAAATGTATGTTTTCACATTTCTTGTAAAAAACCTTGTCAATAAGGATTTATCCTTGTAGTATGTTGTAGATTTTGAATTTAGTATATACATGTAGGATCTCTCCACAAGTCTTAATGGATCTATCATAAACACATCATGGAGCCTGTTGATGTTTTTACACTACTAAACAACAAAGTACCAAGATGATGAAAAACATAATAACCTAATGACTAGCTATTTCCTATAAACAACTATATGTTCTTCAGATCAGGGTCCAACTTCAACAAAACCTGGAAAGATTTTCTACTCTTTTGGCTCTACAAAACCAAGGCGGGTGTACCTAAGGGATGAAGGATTCACAACATGATATTACATTCATAATTCATTCATTCAACATTTACAACAATAATCATCCCCTTATAGTAGATTGGTCACAATTTTTCTTAGATTTATAGATAATTTTGGGCAATAGTAGCTAACTAAGACTCATAAATCAAATGTAAACAAGTGTTGACTAGCATTGACATTCTTTAAACATTTAAGTAAAATTGATCAAATTTCAAGCTTGATGCTTATTTCATGGTTTCTCTAATCACAGACTAAACTTAGTTGATTAGTGACTCATCCATTGGACTTTAGAATCTATCCAATTTCTTGACCTAATTGATTGCATTACAATCAATGTTATTAGCAAACCTCACTGAAACTCATTCTTACATATATCCTTTATATTATCTAGAGATCTTATCATATTCATTGAAGCATTTACCTAATTCATTGAATTAACAACAATAGTGAAATGAGATACAACTTATCCTAATTGCATTCAATTGAACAAGCTTTGTTCATGCAATCTCAAGATAATTAGCTAACACAAATGGAGACAAGATTCAAAAAGAAAAGATATGGGGAAAATTCATCTTTGTATTAATTCTATTTGAAAATTGTATAACAATTAGAATAGAACTTTAAAAAAACTCAAAATAAGATGCTATATTCTGTAACATCAATGTATCTTTAGATTTTGACAAAGACAATACATCATAATGTTTGCATCAAGAATTGGACTGAACAAAGCTTAGTAAAAACTAAAATTTGTACAATGACTTAGAC
This sequence comes from Cupressus sempervirens, assembly GCA_028749045.1. Taxonomy (NCBI): domain Eukaryota; kingdom Viridiplantae; phylum Streptophyta; class Pinopsida; order Cupressales; family Cupressaceae; genus Cupressus; species Cupressus sempervirens. The sequence continues at coordinate 497,146,289 of CM053785.1, forward strand.
CCTTTTTCTAGCCCTAGAATCTCACTTACATAATGTGAGATGCAACAAGCTTTAGGCATAGAGAAACTGATAGCTCTCCTTAAGACAAGAAAATATTTACATTGTCACTGTTATAAAAAACAAAGATTTGTGCATCAGAAAGTCTTTCATCATGAATATTAGTGGAGATCACTTTTTGTTACACCTTTTGTTGCCAAGATGATTTTATGAATGGCCTTGCTGTTGTTCATCCTCAGAGTGTGTGATTATTGATTCTACATGTGATGGGCTTTGTTCTGGTACTTGCAGGCTAAATTGGACTTGAGATATTCCATTTGTGTCCTCTTGTATTGACAGATTGACACTCACCATTGATTGTCCTATTGTTAAGTCATCACTTTGGGGCTCCACTCTAGTAACTACAATTGGTTGCTTTTCCTTGTCCATTTCTACTTTTACTGATGTGTAAATTATTTGTACTTCATCTTGTTCCATTTCATCATCATCAATTTCACCATATTCTAACTGCTTTGCATGAACTAATTTTGCCATCCACTTATCAAAAAGTGTGTCATCTGGCCAATCAAAGTGTAGAATATCATGTTGCTTCTTCATCACATACTCTCCAATTTTTTCAGTCTCAACGAAATCTTGCCTTTAAATCCCTAAGAGAAGCAGACCACAAACTTGACCAATTTCTTTCTTGACAACTCTGAGAGAGCAACAACACAAGAAAAGCAATATACAAGGGCTATAAAAAAGACATAAAGAATTTATAGAATGTATAGGAAAAAATCTTAGACTACTGTTCATGGAAGAAACAAGTATTTTCAGCAAAAATACCTATTCAAGAACTGTCCATGAACTGGAAGTTCAAGAATATTACCTGATATCCTTCAGAATATAAGAATCTTCCCCCCATGTGACTTTAACTAGATAAGGGCCTAGCCATATTGGGTCAAATTTGTCATGTTTCCCTTTATCTTCAATCCTAGCATTCCACATGAGAACTAGGTCTTCAATTTCAAACTTCTTACTCATTATCTTTCTGTCATAAAGTGTCTTGACTTGCAACTATAATTTTGTATTTTTTAGAGAAACTTCCTTTCTAGTCTTTGTCAATCCTACCAATTCATCCATCCTTTCCTACATGTCATCAATGATATCCTCATTGTACATTTGAATGTAATTGTATAAGCCTATAAGATTATTCTGAGGCATTCTTGCCTAGATCCCATATGCAATATCAAAAGGTGCTACACCTATGGTTTTCTTCACAGTCACCTTGTCAGCCCATATTGCTAACTACAATTTGGAATCCCATGACTTTTTTTTTTATCATCTAAGGTTCTTTTAATGAATTTTATCAAACTTTTATTTTTTGTTTTAGCTTGTCCATTTCCTTATGGATGATAAGGGGAAGATGTTGACTTTTTTATACCATATTTGTCACAGAACTTAATGAAATCCTCTAACCTAAAACACATGGCATTGTCAGTTACAATCTTCTATGGGCATCCAAATCTTGAAATAATATTGTTTAGGAGGAAATTATTCACCACTTTAATGGTACCATTCCTTGTTGGAATAACCTCTACCCACTTTGTAAAATAGTCAGTAGCTACTAGAATCCATGAGTAACTAGTACTAGACTTGGGGGAAATTTCACCTACAAAATCCATACCCCATTGCTGGAAAGGTGCTTGGACTTCAACTTATTTTAATGGAGTATTCCTAGAAATTTCTAGCTTACCTACAAATATTTGACAAGCATCACATTTTCCAACCATTACTTGAGCGTCTTTGAAAAGAGAAGGCCACCAGAATCCAACTCTCATTACTTTGTGGGCAATTGTTTTGGCCATATAGTGTCCTCCACAAACTCCTGCATGCATCTCATTCAATACTTCCTTGGATTTCTCTAGATCAATGCATTTAAGCAATACTCCTTCAAAATTTCTTCACCATACATTTAAGCAATACCCCTTCAAAATTTCTTCCCCACAAAGTATTTCTAACAATAATATACTTGATGGCCTATAATTTTGTGCTTCTTTTTTCATTATCTATCAAATGGGAAGGAGCTTCCATGTGTTGCAAATAATATATAACATTAGTATACCATTCACAATGATCCATATCACATATATATGATCTTAGATATCTACTACCAAATTTACCTGATTTGCATCCAGATTTGATTGGGCCATAATCTTTTCTAGTCCTTGACCTCTTACTAATTTTGTGATCTAGATATCAATGTTAAATTATTGAATCCCGTTGATTGGGCCATAATCTTTTCTAGTCCTTGACAGCTGCACTAGGTACAAATGCAATGACAATGGCACCTACCACATAGCATCTAAAGGCTTTGATAGCTTTTACCAAGGCATAAGCCTATTTCTCATTTATTTCATACTTCAATTTAGCAGGCTGAAGGGATTTGCAAAAAAATGCAATAGGCTATTCATACCCTTCTTCATTCTTCTGAAGTAAAACTGTTGCCACAGTATGGAAAGATGCAAAAGAAAAAATGTGCATTACTTTTGTGTAGTTAGGGGTCCTAAGGACTAGATCATATTTTATAGCTATTTTGATTTTTTGAAAGGCTTGTGAAGGTTCACCATCCCAATTGATAATAGCTCCCTTTGAGCATCTTGGATATGGGTTTACTAGTTTCAGCAAAATTTGTAACATATCTCCTCAAAAATTTTACTTGCTCAAAGAATGATTGTATTCCTTTTACATTCTTTGGCTTAGGAACCTTGTCGATAGAAGCAACTCTTTTAGGATATATTTTTAGACCATCCTTTAACACTATATGTCCCAACAATCTTCCTTCTGTCACCCCAAATGTACACTTCTTTGGGTTCAAGGACACTCCATACTGTAAGGCTTTGATGAAAATCTTCTCTAGATGTCTGCAATGATCCTCAGCCTTCTTAGAATATGCTATGAGGTCATCTTGTACACTACCATAAACTTGTTAATGTAATCATGGAAAACTACATCCATAGCTCTCTGAAAATTTTCCCCTGCATTAATTAACCCGAATGGCATTCTCACATATACATAAGTACCCCATGGAGTTGTAAAATTTCTCTTGAATTGTTCCTTTTTATTTACGAGGACTTGATTATATCCTAAGAATCTATCCATCATAGGCATCAATTCAGACTCAGTCACTTGTTGCAGCATAGCTTCCATGTTTGGTAACTCATAGTTGTCTTTTAAAGAAGCAATATTCAAGTTTCTAAAGTCTACACATAGCCTTGTGTCTCCATTTTTCTTTCTAGCAGGCACCAAATTTGATACCCAAGTGGAATGCCTAATTAGTTTGATTATTCCTCCATCCCTCAACTTCATTAATTCTTCTTTCATTTTAGGAGCTAGGGTGGGATTTACTAGTCTCTACTTTTGCCTAAAAGGTTTAACATTTTCTTTGAGTGGTATGACATGTTGGAATAAATCTTCTCTATAGGCCTTAAGGTCATCATAAGACCATGCAAAAATATGCCTATACTTTCTTAGCAAATCAATCAAAGGCTTCCTAATTTCAACAGATAAGTTTCAACCAATATAAACTTTCTTTGGGGCTTTAGAAGTACCAAGATTTATCTCTTCCAACTCTTGGGGCTTATGATCTCTAACTCTAGATTTCACCCTATCTTGGTTGTCAAACATGTTCTCTAAAACCACTAACCCTTTGGGTACTTTGTTGGTTTTAAGTTGTATAATCTCTTGACCAAATTTTTTTCCCTTACCATCAGTGGTTTCAATTAAGGCACTACAATTTAATTCTTGGCCATGGTATTTATCTACACTTCATAGGAAGTTTAAAATATCTTTATCATCCTCAAAGACTTGCCAATGTTCTATGTTGTCAGGTATTGAAGGCTGATTTTGTACCTCTATCTATGAAATTCTAGAAAATGATACATCCTTAGGCTTCATAGCTACATTTTCCAATAGATCAACCATCTTATTCTAACTCCTTTTCATCCAAGAAATGCCAAATGCATCAAACAACTCAATCTGATCCCATACAACATTTCCATGTTATTTCAATCTTTTGTTCTTGGAACCATAAGTTTCCCTAACTTGAGAAACCACTAATTCAGAATAACCTATGACATGTAATTTTTTGATTCTATGATGGGTTTCTACTCTTAATCCTAATAAAAGCACCTCATATTCTACCATATTATTTGTGCATGAAAAATTCAAGGTGAACAAATATCTAAAAGTGTTATTCTCAGGAGAAACAAAAACTACTCCTACCCCTGAACCTTCTTTAGAACTGGCACCATCAAAGTACATGGTCCAAAAAACTGATGACTCCATACAACATTCAACCTCATGTGCAATCACAATAGGGAGTTCTTCAACTTCTTGAATAATCAGCTCAGCCCTGAATGCATTTACACCAGCATCTAGGAAACAAGTGGAATCCTTATCAATGTCATCTCCCAGAATATGGTTGACCCTTGTCTCCTTGTCTACCCTAATAGCCTTGTCACCTATGTGAAAAGTTGCATATGACAAGTCACATTGTAAACTACGTCCCATAGCAACACTCTATTTTCTAGAGAGCAACATTCCATAATGTGGAGGAATATCAACTACAAGGACTAACATAGTCAATTCTATATCAGGGTATGCATTTAGCTTGAATGTTAATGCATTAATAGTACCTATGTCAGGGACTTCCCTATCATTCATACCTCTACATTTGCCTTGGTTGGTGTCTACTTTTAGACCTAAGGCTTCCATGACTTTGAAAGGCATAATGGTGTTAGAGGCTCCTGAGTCTATCATGCAATTCTTAAGAGTTTTTCCTTTTATAATCAAATTGAGAAAAAATGGGTCAATATCTTGTAAATAGGCCATAGATTAATCATTTAAGAACATTGGGGAATTTGAGAGATAATTCCATTATCTTCAACCACCACTGGGGTTTGTTATGTGACACTTTACCCAATAGTATCTCTACCATTACCTATTCCACCCAACCATGACAAGGCTTTACTTTTATGTTCATCAATTCTAAAAAAATTAGATAAAGGCACTTTGACAATTATTTGGGACAACATGGATATCGTATCAATGGGTTCAAACATAGTAGATTTTATAAGCATACTTGGAGGTGTAGCCTTTTGAACTACAAGCACTATTATTTTCTTAGCAAAATCAAATCCTGACTTCTCTTACACCAGCACTCTAGGTGTCTCATTTATCTGAAATTGTACCTTCTTTTTAGGTTACCATTTCTTAACATTACTATCTTTAGCCTTTGTTGTCTCCACATTATTTTTCTTATTGTCTTCTTTCATCTTATGAGTAATGTCCTTTATGAAAACACCAGAAGGATTACCAGCTTCATTACTGACTATCCCATTTCTTAAGTTGTAATTACTATGAACTTGAGAAATCATCTTTGCAATAATTATATCAATCTCCTCTTTAGAAGGTATTCTCAAATTGATATGATCAATAGCTAAAGATGTTGCACATACCTTATCTTCATCATAATTTTCATCATCTGAAAATACTTGCTGATGGTGTAACTAGTAAATAGTTCTCTAACTAGCAATGTTGTTTTCATGTTCTTCTAAGTCAGAATCTATGTAGTCATCACACATACTAACCATGTTACAACTTACATCATCATGGCTTCCCTTCTCTTCCTCCTCCTCATTCTATACATTTTAATCTACAACAAATGATTGAGAAAACACATAGTAGTCTGATGAGTGGGGCGATTGACATATGATGCACCATGGCACATCATCATTCATGACATAATTCCTTTGTAGAGGATCAGGGGTACCCTTCTCTTTCATGTTTTGGGTCTAATTAGGAATTGGTTTGCCATCTTTACATTGAGTGGTATAAGGGTAATTTTGCATTCTTGGCTATCTATTGAAATGGTTTTTGTTTATTGGGGCCTTTTCACCAACATTAGGTTTGTGTGTGTTGAAAGTTGGTGGGTTCATCTTTTTTAATAAGTCCAATACTTGACCTATTGTGGCTTCTTCAGGCTTCTTTCCTTCAATGGATTTATCATTTTCTTTCTTATTGTTCTTAGGATTAAACAACTTTGGATCATCTCTCCTTCCTAGCTTGCTAGATCATTTCCTATTATTTTCAATATTCATTGCAACCTTGTAAGCCTCCCTCAAAGTTTTGGGCTCTTTATCTCTCAACTGATAAGACATATTACTGTCAAAGGCATTGAAATATATGGTAAGGCACACATCCTCATTCAATCTCATAACCTGAAATAATTTATACATCCCCTTCTGAAACCTTACATTGAAATCAAATGCAGATTTATTTGGGCTCTTTTTAATATTGTTGAAGTCATTCAAAATAAAACCAGCATTAGTATTATCTCCATATTGTTCTTTGAATAATTTTTTTAAATCACTCCATGAACTAATACTATCATCTGGTAGTCTCCTAAACTAATCCCTTACATCTTTAGTTAATGAGTGTACAAACAATTTCATCACCATATCCTCATGTCCAACTTCAAAGTCATTCAACATATCTATAAATATTCTTAAGTGTTCCTAACAAGTAACAACATTGTTCCAGAAAACTTGACAACTTTGTCTCTTAGATCAAATGATATTGGATGTGGAAAACCATGAATTCCTAGAAATGATATTTGTCGATACTTTTCCATGTATGTTGGCTTCTTCTGAAAACCAACAAAATTGAATTTTCTTGCTATATTGTACTGATTATAAGCAACATTTTGAGATTGTTTTTTTTGAACAACATGGAGCTGAGTACTAGTGGTTGATGATGAAGCAGGGATGGATTGAGATATGTTTTGGTTAGAGACTACTAGTCCACAAGTAGGTACAGATCTTGTTGGTGTTTTGAAACACTACGACTTCAAATTACCTTGATAAGAACAAGTTACATCTAGGGGCATCTACTTCGCATCTTTAACATACCCTTTCAAACCCCATGCCAACTATAAAGCTAGATCCTTCTACTATTTTAGGGTCTTCAAAACCTAGGCGGGTGTACCTCATATTCACTTATATGGTACCAGTGCCAGTACATACACTTGAATCTAACAAAGTAGATAAAAATCCTAAATCTTCTAACACTTATGCAAAGATTTCAGACATGGAATAGCTAATAACATGGCCAGAGAAACTGCTAAGCTAAGTGAGGGTATCACATTTCAATTCTTCAACATTAAAGGAAAAATACTTGATTAATGATGTTGATTTTTAGCAAAGAACATAACATGAACAACATAACACTTTGATCCTATAATTGATTAGTACCTTATCTATTGGGCAATCCCACAAAACCCTAACACACATCCCTGAAAGTCATTGACATATCCCATACATCAAGTCTTCTTGATCTATCTATTTACATTGTGAATTAGACATCTGCATCTTTCTGAATCTCATACTCAACTTATCCCTTCATGAGATCTATAATCCTATGATGATGAATCAAGCATTTACATAAATCCTTGAGTCATAAGCAAAATAAATCAACATATACAACCAACACATTGAAATTGAGTTTCATACCCTTTGTTTACAAAACACAAATGATCACAAACAACATGAATTGGAGACAATATATCAAAATGAAGACTAACTTCTTGTTGTATTTTCATTCATTTCTTTGAAATAAATACAATAAGATGCATGAAAATGAAATATAAAACTACCTAACAAATCAGAACCATTTGTATTCTTATTTCTTACTATTCATTACAAGGGAAATTGCTGAAGAATGTGGTAGAATCACAACTCTGGATCCAATCATGTGGTCTCATAGACAAACTGCCAACCCTTACCATGAATGAGAAAGAGAAAGATATAAAAGAAGAATGGAATCATGGATTTCATCTCAAAATGACATGTGTCCACTTGAATATCCATTTGTTGTTGTTGTAAAACATCTCTCATCTTTCAACCCATGAAATCTAATTTGGTTTTCATCATTATTTTGTAACAAACCCAAAATATCTCTTCCTCAATGATGAAAACCCTTCTGTTACTAAAATACCTAAAATGCATCATGAAATGCTGATAATGTCTCCATTTAACTAACTTGGATGTAAAAATTTTTACCCATAACTATATTTCACTACCTTTTACATTCACTTAGTTCACCATTTCACTAGGAATAAGATTTGAACTACCTCAATTGAATTAAACTGAAAATTGGGCACCCGAGACAAATCTTAGCATAACTTGAACCACTGGCCTCTTGTGTGAAAACAAACTCCAAAAAAAAAAGGCCATTCTCTCCCAATTCTGGTGGTATATAATAATGCCATATCCACTTACTAGAAATGGCTAGAATCTTAATTTAAAAACTAGGCTCCTCTCAAGGCTTTGAAACTGCACTTGGTTGCAAATATTAAATATTTTTCAAAGTTTGAACTATAGCTTTATATTCAAATTTATTTAAAACTTCCCTACATGCTCAGAAGGGAGAATAATAATAAAATATCATTTTATGCTTGTTGAATTTTCCCTCTAAAATTCCATCTGGGTCAAACCTATTTGATCGGCCCTACTACGTGTCATGCTCTGATTGGCTTGACTTTTTCTTTGTCATTTGACATCTACCACGTGGCTGCCACATGTCTGCGACATCATTGATTTCTATGTCGCATGACGAGTCAACACTTTTCCACATCATCATGACCTAGCGACCTCATGACATGTGGCATCTTCTGCCACCTTAGCACCTCAGGAAGCACGCCACATCTGGAAGCCTCTACCACTTGTCAATTTCTAATTCATCACTCTAGCACCATGTGTCAACTATTGGTTGGTCATACAAGTCCATGTCATTGCTAACATCAACACCTTGTTCTGCATATTCATTCAAAATTTCCTCCTCACTGAGCTGGTTGGGTCCCACACATGAGGTGCGTGTGGCTTAAGAGTCATGTCTCTTAAGAAAATATATGATATGGCACTTTGGTATTTAAACTAAAGAGACTATCCACACATGAGAAATGTGGGATATTTCAGAAAAGCTCTATCTCTACACAAACTACATCCTCTATACTAGAATAATGCCTTTTCCTCATGGCGGTGGATTTGTGCACATACTAGAAGTAGATCTCCTGCTACTTTACCTAGATCCACAGTCTACTTGCAAGTATGGAAATGTTGAGGGGTGTGATAAAAAATTGTTGCGCTTAATCAATTGAACATGGTGTAGAGCCCTCCATTAAGAGCATAGTTAGTCGCAACAGGTCCTATGCAGTGAAGATGTGGACACACAAACCCCTACAACATAATTGATTTTCTCTTACCTTGATCACTGCCACACTAATTCCTATCGTAGAAGATCCTCCCTTTAAATGCAATCAGCAGTTTGCAAATTTCTACCTATCGGCCATGTGTTTTTTCATCATCTAAAATAAGATTTGAACCTCATATGATGCATGGTAAAGGTTTTAGCATTAGTGCATGTAGTTGGAAAGAAAACAATGGCTTTCATTTGAAGATTCAAGGGGATGATGTCTATCCAGACCAAGTTACTTGTTTCCTCATTTAGTATAACTATGTAAGAAAAAACTTTCCTCCAAAACAAGACATCCCAAACTGTCGACGAAAGATGTGTTGATGCTATCGTGGGTGATTTGGCTCTTGTTGCCGTGGGTTGCTCAGGCTCTTTCAACGTGAGGGGAAAAATGTTTGCTATTGTCTCACATAAACCCAACTTTAACTTGAATCCACATTACTTGGAACAAGAACAATGGACAAAGCATGAATGGGGCATACATCTTTATGTAGCCAAAAGTGGTGAGAACAATTATCCATCTTCAAAACTCTTACTTTATTGTCTAACTTGATTATGGCTGTAAGACTTTATAAAGATGCAACCATCTCTTTGTCTTGAAACATACTCCCTTTTGGAGTGTGGCTTCCTCTCTTTCACGTGACATTAGCATAATATATCTCTTCCAATATGAATTTCCTCCTAGACCTCCTTCAATCCTTACATTTCAGCTTTGCTAATAGCATTGATTGCCCAAATAAATCTATAGACTTTGAACTTGGTGATCAAGAGAGATTTTAGAAAGATATTTTAAAGGAATGATAGCTTAATTGTGTTGGAGCACCTCACCCACCAATTCAATCTTCCTTTGTTCAAGAGGGATCCTACAATTTGGGCACAAACCATGAATGGATAAGATACGAGAGTAGGGTGAGAAGACTTGGAATCTCATTGTCTACACTTTACAAGGAAACAAAAGATCTTGCCTTACCAAGTACTCCTTTAGTGGCATACAATACCTCTACACAACCATCCACAAATCTTTTAAAGACACTCTTGTAGCTCCATTGTGTATGGGACATCTATACATTTCCTAGGACCATTGGGATGCTACATCTTTAAAAGATTGAAATTATACCTGTCTAGACTTAAAAATTAGACTTTGTGCTGCAAATCATAGGATTTTCATTACAATATGGTGGGGCATGGTTAATGCATATTTTGTTTTGAGCGGTGCTCTTTTGTATTCTTTACATTCCATCACAACATTCACCAATAGAGTGTAATAGTGGTTTCCAATTAGAAATCTAGTCTTCACAAAAAGTAGCTATTTGACCCTAGCAACAATTTGAGCATATCACTTTCTTAGTGATAGATATAGTCAGAATTGTAAGCCTACCAAAAATAGTTATATTCCATTTGCACTAGCTGAAGGTTGTGCTTCCTGAGCTTCACAAAACTTATCCTGTTCAATCAAAAGGAAGATCCAATCCTTTCTAAAAATAATCTTATAGCCTTTTGGAGATGACCACATTGCTCAAAATTTATATTCACATATTCAAAATACAAGAAAAGGTTGCATACATTTGAGGAAGTATTTAGTCTATGGTGAAGTTATGATGGGAAAAACAATATGTTCAACACAATTCACGCTCTATATCATGGTTCGGGTGAAAGAAAAGACATCCTCAATTGGAAGTCATATTAGAATCAGACTTTGCAAGTTAAATTTTTTAGCAAAAGTCTTAACCAAAGTCATGCCCACTTGTTAAAAAAATCACCTTGCTTTTAAAACATATTTGAAACTCCCACTGCTTTATTAGGCCATTAGCTTCAATCAGATCCAAAGTGGATCTCACTAAATTTATTTTCAAAATCAAACAGATGACATCTCAAATAGGCCTACTAAACATCCAACATTGACTAAAAACCATTCGATCACTGTTGATTCAACCTTTAAAACTCAATTCACCTCTTTCTACAACTCGTCAACTTTATGCCAGGAGGTCCTTTGACTAGCTTTAAAAACTAACCAAAACATATAATTGAGCTCTGAAAGTTGACATGTTGATTCTTTGTTCGACATACTCTTACAGTACCAAATCTCATCTCATGATTACTTCTTAGTCAAATGATATTGACTGTCAAAGTTGCCTTCTCAGAATTGCCTACAAGTAAACAAGTCAGAAAACCATAAAATGCATTCGGATTTGGCTTTGAAAATAGGTCAAATTGACACTTGGGGGGATGAAAACTGGGACAATGGTTCACTTTCATGAGGAGAGTATAAATCTAGGATTAGGGCTCATGACGAATCATTGGACGCATATGGCAAACGGTCAAAGTGGGCTACTTAAATTTGCAGATTGGAAACACTGGCATAAAAGTGATTTTTGCAAATGGAATGGACATGCGAAAGTGTGCAGACGGATTCATCAAGATTTGCAAATTGGCACACTTAAAGTATTTTTAGAGTAGAACGCAACAGTGTAATCCATTCGATCTCACCTATTTTAGATTCAAAGATATGACATCACAGAGAAGGGTACCAACCAATTTGCATTTTATGAAACCAGTAAAACTTTACAAATTGCTTTTGGAATCGTGTTCAAAAATTGATCAAATAGATTCAATCATAAACTCAAATAAAAAACATAGAAAGTGCTTACCTCTAGAATGCAATGCAAAAGGAATTTTCTCATTTCAGTCAACTAGGTCAAAGTTATAACAAGTCAAATAGGGCCTCCTAGAATTCTAAACAAGTTGCATCGGCACAATAATACACAACCAACTTTGAGGATTCAAAACCTAGTCAAAATATATCAAAACAACTTGAAATATGAAACATACGTTCTCTGGTATGGATACTAAACACTCCCAAAGTGCGGAGTCATGAAGCATTACTAGGTGCAATATATTCAAATGCAAAAAATTCTCCCTGTCATTTTTTGACATGGGCAAAAATGTAAATTTGGATATTGCTCAAAACATAACTTCATAGAATGACTCAGAATGGCAATTTAGCTTCACGAAACACATACATACTAAATGCAAGGTGTTAAAAACATTAAACACCTCTTAGGCCTCAAAAGGACAATCGGGTACATGCACCAAAAAGCGCTTATAGAGTTTGATTTTTTAAATGGTACTCAAAATTAGGGCTTCAATTTTGAGTCCCAATAGTGGCTCTATTTGGGTATGCATGTCCCTTGTAGGCATGACAAGGATTTAGATCTCTAGAAAAAATAGACCACACACTTGATAGCAAAACTTCTCTTGAATAGCTTTATTGAAAACAAAAACAACTACTACTAAACTGTACAAATGATGGTCCAAGGCCACTGAACTTCAACAAAAACTTTTACTTTTGTTATAAATCTGATTTTGATCTGAAATTTTATGAGATAAGTTGGAAACATCACTTCTATTAGTTTTACCAAACAGATTAGCATCTTGAATCACATCACTTGGCAGAACGAAAAAACTTCCTTGATTCTCATAGTGCATGTATAGATGAGCATTGACTTCTACATCATGCTCAATGAAAATATAGATCAACATGCTCATGTAAACTAGGATCACTTGAAAACCATCATCTACATATGACTGTTGCATGCTATCAACTATAAACAAAAATGATTCATATTCTACTTTGTTCAAAAAGTTGCATATGTCAAAATTTTGCAACTCACCTTGTGTAGCCAGATGTGAAGAGTATGTGAAATCTAATCGCTGCCCACTTGCAATCATGTTACTTATCAAATCAAATTTATCATTCGTTGAAACCTCTTCACATTCAAATAAATCATTAGTCACATAGTATGAGAAGTCACTTAGAAAGTGCTGATTTAAAACTTGTTGATTACTATCCCCGTTTCTTTCTAAAAACTTGTTGGAATGAATTTCAAATCTCTCAAACTTCTATTATTCTCATTTTCATCACATGAAACATAAAAACTTATTGCAACATGATCAACATGAAGAGAACTCGGATCAACATTAAATCTCCCCTTAGCAATGCTCTTTACATTAGACAAATTGTCATGTATATTGACATCTGAACTATGGTCACATACACCTCCAATATTTGACACACAATGTTCTGAATTTGTATTACTTTCATCATCAAATTTAGGGAACATGACTCTGTCTTGAGAAGAAAAGTAATAAGTGAAAACCAGAAGATTGATATAAATATTTGCATACCTTTCACAATCACTAGCTAGTAGTTCTGAAATTTCATCAGCATTCAACAAGACTTCATCAGAAGTTTGTTCTCCTAGGCTCTAATCATAAGCTAACAGATCCATAATACTTACAATAGTAGGAACATCAGTAGAAGAATCTAACAAATTAGAATCCCTATCACAACTTGTTTCCTCTTCATTGCAAGTTACCTCACCACTAAGTGGATCATTATAATAGTTTTCATTGCAAGAAGAACCATCACTACTATTACTAGAATGTTCTTCACATTCAAAAATGTCATCACATGAGTCATTTTCAGTTATGTATCCACTTTCCTCATGCTGGTTGCAATCATTTGATTCACTAATAGTTGAATCCATCTCTTTACGCTCGAAAGATCAATTATCTTTCTCTATAGATTCATTACATTCATTCTAATTTTCAACACATTCACCATTATTATTAGAAGACTCAACATGAGTTCCATGTCATAGAAAATACTTTCCATCTTATTGACATATTCTTCAACTTGTAGAAGCTTTTGTAATCTCAAATGTGTTGGCCAGTCAACTGAATCAGGAATAAAGACATCTAGGAAAACAATAGGCTAGGAAGATTCTTTAGGTCTTAAATCAAAATGCAACTCCATGAGTGTTGATTTGAACTTTACATAAATCTGATAATCTCCTAGACCTTGAACACTTCCTACTATATTTCTTATGAAACTAACACCCTGATTTTGAAGTTCTTTTCTTATCTCTACAATATCTTCAAGCACATCATCATGACTTGGTAAACTAATTTCAAATCTGAGATCCAATTCCACCTTGAAACAAGTTTTCTACCTCTTTATCCTAGTGTTGATAATCATTGAATAGAGGCAACCATTTTAACACTTGACTTCCATGAAAAGAAACATGAAAATCAAAATACCTCAAATACTAATGCTAAACTTTGATTTACTAATTTGGCACAGATGCAAGATTGAAATTCCTTCACACCATTGATCAAAATTTTTTAGAGCTGCCACCTCCTTGCAAGAGGATAAATAAATCATTGCTATGATTTACTTTTTTAAAACTTCTATTTCTTGTATCAACAGATTGCAAACAACACTTTAAAACTTATCAAGAATGTATACTTCCTTTTCAAGAAACTATAAAAAGCTTTAGATCTACCCATACAACTGAAAGTCCTTCAAAATATTACAATGAATTCAACTAGTAAGAAACTGATACAAAGATTTAGAGTCATCACTCGCACTTGTGAGAAATAAAACATAATTTGGCACTTGAAAAATCTGAACCAGACCTTCAGATGTAGGAGAAATGCAAACCATCAAGCCACTCTTGTAGATTTACAAACTTGAAAAAGAGAACATAACCTTTTGTTCATTCTTGATTCTGATTTTATAATAGCATTTTGAAAACAATATCTGACTGACTTGATTGAAAATGAACACTCTTAACAACACAATTTACATTAAACCTCAAAATTACTGCTAAATAAAGATTAAACTTCACTAAGGTGCATAACTTGGAGTAAGAAACTGGAAATAACATCAGAAAACTTACTATTGCAAATTTTTTCATGCACTTCCTCTATTGTATTGAATCTTCTCTTTTCAAATTCTAAAAGTTTGTCTACCATTCAGATTTAATACACTCCCCGGTAGAGTCACCATCTTGTTGGTGTTTTGAAACACTATGGTTTCAAATTACCTTAATGAGAACAAGATACATCTAGGGGCAACTACTTCCCATCTTTAACACACCCTTTCAAACATCGTGCCAACTATAAGGCTAGACCCTTCTACTACTTTAGACTATACAAAACCTAGGTGGGTGTACCTCAGATTCACTTATATGGTACCAATGCTAAAACATACAGTTGAATATAGAAAAGTAGATAAAAAATCTAAATCTTCTATCACCTATGCAAAGATCTTAGACATGGAATAGCTAATAACATGGCCAAAGAAACTGCTAAGCTAAGTGAGGGTGTCACAGTTCAGTTCTTCAACATTAAAGGATAAATACTTGATTAATGAAGTTGATTTTTAGCAAAGAACATGACATGAAGAACATAACACTTTGATCCTATAATTGATCAGTGCCTTATCTATTTGGCAATCCCACAAAACCCTAACACAAATCCTTGAAATTCATTGACATATCCCATACATCAAGACTTCCTAATCTATCTTTTGACCTTATGAATCAGACATCTGCATCTTTTGGAATCTCATATTCGACCTATCCTTTCATGAGATCTACAATCCTATGATGATGAATCAAGCATTTACATAACTCCTTGAGTCATAAGCAAAATAAATCAACATATACAACAAACATATTGCAACTGAGTTTCATACCTTTTGTTTACAAAATATAGAAAATCACAAACAACATGAATGGGAGACAAGATATTAGAATGAAGACTAACTTGCTGTTGTATTTTCATTCATTTCTTTGAAACAAATACAATAAGGTGCATGAAAATGAAATGTAAAACTGCCTAATAGATCATAACCATCTATATTCTTATTTCTTGTTGTTCATTACAAGAGAAATTGCTGAAAAATGTAGTGGAATCACAACTCTAGATCCAACAATGTGGTCTCACAGACAAATTGTCAACCCTTACCATGGACGAGAAAGAGAAAGATATAAAAGAAGAATGGAATCCTAGATCTAATCTCAAAGTCACATGTGTCCACTTGAATATCCATTCCTTGTTGTTTTAAAACATCTCTTATCTTTCTACCCATGAATTTTGATTTGGTTTTCATCATTGTTTTGTAACAAACCCAAAATATCTCTTCCTTAATGATGAAAACTCTTATGTTACTAAAGTACCTGAAATGCATCATGAAATGCTAATAATACCTCTATTTAATTGACTTGCATGTGACATATTTTGCCCAAAACTATATTTTAATGCCTTTTACATTTACTTAGTTCACCATTTCACTGGGAATCAGATCTGAACTACCTCAACTAAATTAAACTAAAAATTGGATAGCTGAGACAAATCCTTGCATAACTTGAACTTGTAGCCTTCTATGTGAAAAAAAACTCTAGAAACACAAAGTTCATTCTCTCTTGATTCTGATGATATATAATAGTGCCATATCTGCTTATTAGAAAAGCCTAGAATCTCAATTTGAATATTAGGCTTTGTCAAGGCTTTGAAACTGCACTTGGTTGCAAATATTAAATATTTTTCAAAGTTTTAACTATAGCTTTAAATTAAAATTTATTTAAAACTTCCTTGCATGCTTAGAAGGGAGAATCATAAAAAATTATTATTTTATGCCTGCTGAATTTTCCCTCTAAAATTCCATCCTAGTGGAACTTGTTTGACTGGCCCTACCACATGCCATGCTTTGATTGGCTTGACTTCTACTTCATCATTTGACATCTGCCACATGGCTGCCACATGTCTACCATGTCATCGGTCGCTATGTCATGTGATGAGTTAGCACTTTGCCATGTCATCACAACATAGTGACCTCACAACATGTGGCATCTTCTACCACCTTAGCACCTCAGTAAGCATGCCACATCTAGAAGCATCTATCACTTGTCAATTTCTAATTTGTTGCTATGGCACCACGTGTCAACTACTGGTTGGTCATATAGGTCCATGTCATCGTTGATGTTAGCACCTTGTCTGGCATATTCGTTCAAAATTTCCTCCTCACTAAGCTAGCTAAGTCCCACACATGAGGTGCTTGAGGCTTAAAAGGCATGTCTCTTAAGACAATATATGATATGACACTTTGATATTTAAACTAAAGAGACTATTCGCACATGAGCAATGTGGGATATTTCATAAAAGCTCTATCTCTACCCAAACTACATCCTCTACACTAGAACAACGCCTTTTCCTCATGTTGGTGGATTTGCGCATATACTAGAAGTAGATCTCCTGCTAATTTACATGGATCCACGGTCTACTTGCAAGTATGGAAATGCTAAGGGGTGCAATAAAAAATTGTTGTGTTTAATCAATTGAACATGGTGCAGAGCCCTCCATCACAAGCATAGGTAGTTGTAGTAGGTCCTATGCAGTGAAGATGTGGATGCATAGACCCTTGCAATGTTATTGGTTTTCTCTTACCTTGATCATTGCCATACTAGTTCCTATCATGGAAGATCCTCCCTTTAAATGGAGTTAGTGGTTTGCAGATTGCTACCTTCCTGTCATGCATTTTGTCATCATCTAAAATAAGATTTGAACCTCAGACGATGCATGGTAAAGGTTTTAGCATTAGCACATGCAGCTAGAAAGAAAACAACGAGTTTCATTTGAAGATTCGAGGGGATGATCTATATACAAACCAAGTTACTACTTTCCTTATTCAGTACATCTGCATAAGAAAAAACTTTCTTCCGAATTAAGACATCCCAAACTGTCGACAACATATGTGTTGATGTTGTCGTGGGTGATCTGGCTCTTGTTGTTGTGGGTTTCTTTGGCTCGTTCAATGTGAGGGGATAAGTGTTTACTGATATCTCACATTAACCCAACTTTAACGTGAATCCACATTGCTAAGAACAAGAACAATGAGAAGAGCATGAACAGGGCATATGTCTTTATGTAGCCAAAAGCAATGAGAACAATTATCCATCTACAAAACTCTTATTTTATTGTCTAACTTGATTATGGTTGTAATACTTTATAAAGATGCAAACATCTCTTTGTCTTGAAACATAATCCCCTTTGGAGTACAACTTCCTCCCTTTTGCGTGATGTAGTTCCTGCCCCTAGTTTACATTTTATTATTATTGCCAAACTCTTTTAGGCTAGTTTATGCTTGATGATTAGTAGCATTATCTTTTAGATAATCAGATACTGTTTCATATTTAGTTGACTTTATGACGAGACTATTTCATACTATTTACTTCATGTATGCATGATGATGATTATTATAGTAATTTCAGTTATTTGATGATGATTAGTTGGATTATTATACATGTTTTCTTGTGGATACTTACCCAATAATATATGTGTATGGTGTGTGTGTGTGTGTATTTTCTTTATGTATGATGCTTTTGATGTGGTTAAGGAAGGGAGTCGTAATCACTTGCTAGTCGAGATCTACACAATTCACCACTTCTTGCCATTGCTTATTTAGTTTAGAATATATGTGTTTGTACATGTGTAGATTTTATGTAGATTGCAGGTACTGGGTATCGACTTTCTTGAGTTGCTAGGATGAGCATATCCTATTGCAATATCTCAATGGTAAGAGAGGGGAGATAAATTCTTGAGTCCAAATCGTAGCCTTTAAACCCATTTTTCCTAGAAAATTAGGACAAGTATCTAAGATGTTTACCTTCCAAATGTGTCATATGACATAAATTTGTGATTATAACCCTTGAGTTTGATCTTGTATGTGGTATTTTATGATGAGTTTTTATATTTTGTCTTATAGATTTTTGATGATTTTTCTATTAATTAAGTCAAATTAAAAGATTAAATTAATAATTTAATTTAATGGAAATTATTATGATATTTAATATTTAATTATATTTAACTAATTGAAATTTAATTAAATAAAAAGAATTAAATTTAAAGAGAAAATTATAAGTCTAGTTTGAAAGCATATTAATATTTATTTAATTTAATAACAATATATTTAAGAGATTATTTTTAAATAAATGCTAAATATTATTATTACTTGAGTTAATAAATATTTTATCAATTAACGCTTCAAAAATAAATTAAAGAGTGCAAAAGAAATTAATTTATTAAAGAGTTTTAAAATTGCATAAAGTATGCATGAAGTTTTGAAAAAGATAATAGAAAGGACTTCCCTTGGGTGATCGCACAATTAGTGCCCTAAATTTAGGAGAGAATTCCGTAACAACATTTGATGGTCCATTTCTAGGGACAGGGAATTTTGGAAAAGGAATTTTTAGAGAGAAGGTTTTAAGAGAAGAAATTTCTCTCACAATCTTTGAGTGTTGCGAATTTAGCACTAGAACCAGGTAGATCCTTGTGTTTTGAGCACCCAATTAATTATGTTATTTATTAATGTCTTCTTCATGATTGTTGAAATATGTTTTCCAAAGTTCATTTGTATGAATCTTTCAATCTTTTGATCTGAATCTTTTGATATTCGCATCAAATTCCATCTATATATTAGGATTGAAAGAGCAATTAGAAACCCCCATTCTGTAAATAAAAGAAACTAGTATTCTAATTAGGAAGGGTTTGAAATGAAATCAAAATTTTAGTATATATTTGATGGGTTTATCATATATATATATATATCTATTTGATTTGATTTGGGATGGAATTGTTTTTAACAAAATTTACAAAATTAAAAAAAGTTTTGAATTTATATGAAAATAATTTTACTTTTTAAATATATATATTTATATAATATTTTGAAAGGGTGGGGATGAGCCACCAATTCCCTCCTCCCCGACCTCTGTCGTAGCCTTAAAGCTATGATAGTAGGTCAAATTGCTGCTCACAACAATAGTAGTAAGACCTGTCGCCGCGGGAAAATGGTCAGCGGGCCTTTACAAAAAAAGAAGTTTTTTGTATTATTAATTTTTTATTTTTTTATTAACATATTAAATATTATGAAATTTAAATTATTATTTGTTAATAATATTATTACTAAATATATATAATTATATTATTAATATAGTTTTAGTTAATAATTATTAATTAATTTAATTAAATGTAGTTTTTAATTAAAGTTTAATTAATAATACTTATCATGAAGTTTTAGATTTATTTTATTATTATTAATAATTATTTGAAAATTAATACTTATTATTTTAATAATTTAATAAATAATTACCCTTAAATTATTTTTGAATAATTGACTTGTAATTAAATAAGGGTAATTGTGCATTTTATGTAAAAATAAGAAATGGGTTAATTTGTAAGGGTAAATTGTGAATCTTATCCACTTGAAACATACATTGAAAGAAAAACTTAACCTTACTGTTAACTTAACTACATGTTTTCAAAATCAAACCAAACTATGAAACTACATTGTTACCTATATGTTGCCTATGTTTTGGGTTTGGGTTGACTAGAGTGTTGACCAATTTTATGATCTCTACTAGAGGCTTGGGAGTTCTGTGTTTGTGGTTTTATGATGATTTGAACTTGATCTTTTAAACTCAATCATGGTAATGTGTTGGTATGCTCTATGATGAGTTTGGTTGTATTGTTCATTATTGCTTTCAGTGATTATGAGATAAATGATATGATATATTTGTCTTGACCTTTGAGCCTTTGATCAGTTATGTATGGGATACTTTCTAGTTGCTTATGAAGAACTGAGAGATTATTGTGAATTATCTTTGATGCTTTCCAGTCACTTGTATAGGATTGAGGAAATACTATGATTCTTTTCTTTGTGATTTTATGAGCTTAGGGTAGATTATCTATATGTAACATCGGCAAGTGGCTTGCAATGGAGGCTGGGGTCCAAAGTGGCTACCAGGGTAACCCATTGTAAGTTGTTTAATAAGTGAAAACACTACACTAAATGAGAGTAAACTGAACCTAATAAGAGTCTTTGTATGTTCTCGCCCATGCCTTGAGTGCTAGTACAAACTAGGATGGGAGTAGAGAGAACGCTTGGTTGCGACAATGCATCGTTAGTATGCCTTGTCAGTATGAAAGGATACTAGTGCCACATAGAGTCACTAGGTGGACGAGTTCAATTTAGACTACTAGGGTAACTCTAGTGTTGCTTTATGTGATGACACTTGCCCGCTTACATAGTAGATTCCCTATGTGTCTTTGTGTGCCTCTAGGTCTAGATGTCAATTTATCTTGGAACCTTTGAGTTAGATTGCTTTTAGGGTTTCCTAGACATAGATATTGCTTTTGATTTTGGGATTGATATCCTATTTGGGACTTGATACTGATTTTGGGATTGATATCCTATTTGGGACTTGATACTATCTCCTCAACACGGTGGGAGTTGACCTTTTTGGGTTACCACGAGGTTGGGTGGTAGTGCTTTTTACTCTTACCATTGACATCCATCTGTTGAGACCAGTTCTTTGTCTACATTTCGTTTCATTCTATCTTTGCGTATTATGATGGATGGTTATATCTTTATGATGGATGATTTCAATTATTGTATTGTATTTTATTTCATGGATCCAAAAGGGATGATGTAATCTATTTTTATAAATGTATATTCTTTTAGCCTTTCATACCCTGTGAAATATATAGTCGATGAATGAGCATTCCAAATTTTATTGCCAAGTGACATTTGGAATAATTGTATATTATTTAAGTGGAATGGTCTTGTAGATGTACTTTCATGTGGATGTGTTATTTATTAGACTTAGTATTATTTAAAATTAAATGTCATTCAACATCTTGGGATCCTTAAGGAATGTAATCTATTATGTTTTCTTATGTATGATTGTTTGTTATTACTTGCACTACTTTATGATTGATGTGTATGTTGATCTTTAAAAAAAAATGTATGGCAAACTTAGTTAAAAATTTAGGTTAATTCTTTTAGATCCCTTGGCGGGGTGTCACATGTGATATTAGCATAATATATCTCTTCCAATCCAAATTTCCTCCTCGACCTCCTCCAATCCTTATGCTTCAGCTATGCTGATTCCATTGACTGCCCAAATAAATCTATAAACTTCGAACTTGGTGATCAAGAGAAGTTTTAGAAAGATGTTTTAAAGGAATGATAGCTTAATTGTGATGGAGTGCCTCAACCACCAATCTGATCTTCCTTTATTCAGCAGGGACCCTACAATTTGGGTGCAAACCATGAATGGATGGGATGTGGGAGTGGGGTGAAAAGATTTAGAATCTCATTTTCTACACTTTAAAAGAAACAAAAGATCTTGCCTTGTTGAGTACTCCTTTAGTGACATACAATCCCTCTACACAACCATCCACAAATATTTTAAAGAGACTCCTATACCTCCATTGTGTATGGGACATCTACACATTTCCTAAGACCATTGGGATGCTACATCTTTAAAAACCTTGGAATTATACCCTCCTTGACATACAAATTAGACTTTGCAATACAAATCATGGGATTATCATTACAATATGGTGGGGTATGATTAATGCATTTTTTTGTTTTGAGCGGTGCTCTTTTGCATTCTCTGCATTCCATCACAACATTCGCCAATAGAGTGTAATAGTGGTTTTCAATTAGAGATCCAATCTTTTCCAAAAGTAGCTATTTGACCCTAGCAAAAATTTGAGCATATCACTTTCTCAATGATAGTTGTAGCCAGAATTGTAATACTACCAAAAATAGTTATATTCCATCTGCACTAGCTAAAGGTTGTGATCCCGTTCAATCAAAAGGAAGATCCAATCCTTTCTAAAAATAATCTTATAGCTTTTTGGAGAAAACCACATTGCTTAAAATGTATATTCACATATTCAAAATACAAGAAAAGGTTGCATACATTTGAGGAAGTATTCAGTCTGTGGTGAAGTTATGATGGGAAAAACAATATCTTCAACACAATTCATGCTCCACATTGTTGAGATAATGGGTGTTGCACACATTGCATAATATTTTTATTTTATTATGTAATGTTGTACCTAGATGGACGTGCAACATGTAAAGATTCCCATGGAATATTCTTGATGAGTTGTATTGTAACATTGTGATAATATTTGATGTAATTATTTAATATTGGGGGAAAGAATTAAATGCCCAATATTAAATGTGGGGTCAGTGGGTTAGGTAGCACATGGTTTTAGCACATGGTTTATGTAATACCACTTAGTGGTTTTTGTGGGACTTGCTACTATATAAGCAGCCATAAGGGTAGTTGTTGTAGTGTGAGAAAGAGAGTGACAAGGAGAAGACAAAAGGCAAGAGTCGAGTGGGACAAGGCTTGACAGGTTAGCCAAGGGAGCATTTGTGAAGGTTGAAAGTATGGCATGGGATGTGTGGATTCATGCTTGTTCACATAGTTTGCTCGATTGTGGCTATGGCCATGAAGGCTTCCATGGTTGTATGGCAATGGTATTTTTTGCTGAATAATACATGGTGATGGATGCTTTTAGAGGCTGGGTTTTTCCCTCAATGAGGGTTTCCCAGGGTATATCTTGTGTCACAATTTTGTGGGTATGTTGTCTATTCTCTTGCATGTGGATTTTAATTCCGTGATTATTTTAGATTTATTATGGGTTATGTGGAAACGGTTATATTCTTTATTGTCAAGTTTCCTTACAAGTGGTATCAGAGCTATGGTTTTATTATTGTAACCCTAGATTGAATCCATGGGAATGCATGAGAGGATAAAAGAAAGGGCAAGATATATGAATGATTTATTGCAGATCTAAGGGTTTTGGATTTGCTGTTATGATGAGATGTTAAAATATTTTGGCATGTGAAATTGTTGGACAAAAATATTTTTTCGGATGTTTCATTTAAAATGAGTGTTTTGGGGGGTAGCTTGCAGAAATGACCTTCTGGGTAAAAACAGACCTCACCATTGGATCCGGGTCAACATTTCCATAAATTTTGATATATAATATGCCCTAGTTTGGCCATGTTCAAAGGAAATGAAAGAGTTTTTTGGTTTTAGCCTATGATGGCCGTCAAATTTAATCCCGTCGGAATTTTCGTCACTGAAAAAATTAAAAAATGAAAAATCGCACTGAAAATGGTAAAAAGAGTGTCTTAGTAAAACGGCCATAACTTTCTCTCAGAATATCGGATTTCAGAGTTCTTATAGGCGTTGGAAAGCTAATTCAGAGCACTACAAGATGGTGTAGGTTTGGTTCTATGATTTTGAAATTTTGTCAGGTTTTAAGAGCCCTAAAGTCAGATGTTATTTATTTTGAACACGAATTAGGGCATAACTTGGGCATACGGAGTTGGATTTTGGACTTCGAGTAGTCAACGGAAAGCTCTTGGAGAGCTCTACACATTGGTTCAGATTTGGTGTAGGTTTGGCATGATTTATTTGTTGATATATTTATCTGAACAGCTTATAGATATATTTTGACTATGGTAACATTGTGAGTTTATGGCATTGGAAATTTAAGATTTGATGTCATTGTATACTCAAGTTTGGTCTCATGATGATATGGTTATCAGTGTTTGGTTTGGATATGCATGATGACTTGTTGGATCTACAAGTTGTGCAGTGTTGTAAGCAGTCTATACTTACAGGTTGCATTTATAACTTGATTATGGGTTCTCTTTGCCCATTGATCTTTCATTATTGATGCATATTCAGATTGGTGGCTTGGATTTGGGTTGTCTATGCCCTGAGTCACATGATTTGCTGATTTTATTCTTCGTGTAGAAGGGATGAGATGTTGTTACCAGGGACAGTCATGGTGGAGGATTGTGGTTGACTATTTTATGCTGACAGGTTGGACACTTTGAGAGCCAGATGCTCGGTTCATGGATGTGATCATGGTGTTATGGATTTTGGCATGACATGATTGGTTATACAGGTACATCCTTGATGTTCATTAGCTTGGATTTTCTGATTTGGTTATGGTGGTATATCTTCTTGATTGAGGATCATGGTTATTTGGTTTCTTTTGAGGAGCTCATGATGTGAACTTTGAGTTCTTTGATGGTTTGATGCCTTGGTTGATTCTCATGGTTAGAAGATGGTTTTTCATCATTATGTCATGGATAGCTTGGATACACAGTTTAGTGGGAGCTTGTGACAGTGATGAGGTGACAGTGCAAGATTAGTTCCTGGTTTGGTTTATATCTTCTTGGTTTGGAGAGGATGGATTTTATGATGCCATAGGTGACTTGGTACCATGGTTGAGTGGGAGTTGTTGGCATTGATATATTTATTGAGTGTTTGCAGATGTTGGAGGTTTGTCTTAGATCCTGTTGCTGCAGAAGCATCTTTAACATTTGCATGGTGCACTTGTTATCTTCATGGTGTGTGAAGATGGTTAGATCTTGAGGACTCATGGAGTTCTTGGTTATCTTCATGGTGTATGGAGATGGTTCTTCCGATTATGTGGAGATGGTTTTCTTCATGGTGTGTGGAGATAGTTGCATCTTGAGGACTCACAGGGTTCTTGGCAAAGGTGTGGTTTATGCTTTTATTTGGCATGTTATCCTTGGTATGAGGATGGTTTCATTATTATGTCATGGTATACTCTTGATACGCGTTTAGAGTTGTGACATGTTATAGTATGTTCATGTGAAGCATGTTATCTCTTTGGTTGAGATGGTAAGATCATGTTGTCATGTTTATGTTCCTGAGGCCATGGTTGGAACTTGGACATTGATCTTGGTTTAGTTTCTTGGTATTGAGTACACTGATCATAAGCTGGACACTTCATGATATTGCTATATTGCATTTGGAGTTGGCATGGATTGATTGGTTACAGGTGCTCATGGATACTTAGAGACGGTGGTGACGCTGATTTCTCTTGGATTAGAGAAGTATTTGTTGGGTTGGTTGATGGTTTCAGCAGGAAGTCCGAGGGGCAGTCACCTGATATGGACTTGAGAGGAGATTGTTCTTAGATGAGTCTTGGTTGGAGACTTGGGTATCTTGATGAGCATTCTCATTCCCCACTCTTGGTCTACTCGGCGGTTTGCTACTTGAGAGGTATAGCCCATTGTTTTTTCTCAGGTGCATTATATTTATGCTTTTCTTTCATGGAAATGGATCTTGAGCTATGGTACATGAGTTAGTTCTGAAGGGTTCATTTGAGAGATGGTTTAGCATTGGTTATCTCCATGTGCATATTTTGTTATGCTGGTTGAATTTGGGAGATGGTTTTATATTGGGCATATTCCTTGGATTAGGAATGGTTATTCCTTGGTTTAGGAATGGGTTTATTGAGTTTGATCTTCTTGTGAGAGGCTTACATCCATGATGAGTTATATGGTTTGGTATGGGTGTTGTTGAGGCTTCTTGTTGGGGTTTTATGGAGGAGATCATACTTGCACAGTTTACATCTAGAGGTGTGTGTAGAAGGACATGATACAGGTTATGATTTGCATGATTTCTCTGATCTTGATTATCTTCCTGGATGTTCAGTTTTGCTTACATTGGATTTGAGATTGGTTGGAGATTGTGATCACTGGTTTGTGCTCATGTATGTCATGTGAGAGATGACATGGTTATTCCTTTATCTCTTTCCTTTGTTGGTCATGGTGAACTTGGGAGAGCATTGGAGACTTGTTATGAGAGTTGTTCTTGCAGGATATTAGTTTATGTATTGTGGATTTCCTTGATACTATATGGATTCACTTCTTTGAGATGTGTTGAGTGGATTGGTTATAGATTTGATATTATCTTTTGCAGTGGGAGCTTCTTGGTATATATGTGGCAGGTATTGCTCTTGATGCTTGTGATTTCAAGTTGTAGATTGGATATGTCGGTGATATAAGATTCACTTGTTATACCTTTGAGGTATGGATAGTTGGATGGTTTTGGCACTTGCTGTGGGTGCTATTTCAGCTATGGATATTTTGACAACTACGGATACATGTGATTACCTTTGGATCAGGTTATTTGTGCTTGGAATTTTAGTTGGTACAAGATTTTATGATCTTCTAATGCGACAGGTTGGGTGGTTTTCTCTTTGGATGGCTTCTATGTATGTCCAGTGGGAGTGGCATAATAGGAGGTGAGATCATTCATGTTTGAGATGCTAGATACTTTGATTTTGTTGCGGGTACCAGAATGGAGCACTTGGTGTATTTTGATCCATGATGGTGGATGTGTTGGGAGGGATTGTTCCCTTGTTCATTTATGTGGCTACAGATTGACCCTATGCAATGTATACAACAAGTGGGAGATTTTTGAGATAATGGGTGTTGCACACATTGCATAATATTTTTATTTTATTATTTTATTTTATTATGTAATGTTGTACCTAGATGGACGTGCAACATGTAAAGATTCTCATGGAATATTTTTGATGAGTTGTATTGTAACATTGTGATAATATTTGATGTAATTATTTAATATTGGGGGAAAGAATTAAATGCCCAATATTAAATGTGGGGTCAGTGGGTTAGGTAGCACATGGTTTTAGCACATGGTTTATGTAATACCACTTAGTGGTTTTTGTGGGACTTGCTACTATATAAGCATCCATAAGGGTAGTTGTTGTAGTGTGAGAAAGAGAGTGACAAGGAGAAGACAAAAGGCAAGAGTCGAGTGGGACAAGGCTTGACAAGTTAGCCAAGGGAGCATTTGTGAAGGTTGAAAGTATGGCATGGGATGTGTGGATTCATGCTTGTTCACATAGTTTGCTCGATTGTGGCTATGGCCATGAAGGCTTCCATGGTTGTATGGCAATGGTATTTTTTGCTGAATAATACATGGTGATGGATGCTTTTGGAGGCTGGGTCTTTCCCTCAATGAGGGTTTCCCAGGGTATATCTTGTGTCACAATTTTGTGGGTATGTTGTCTATTCTCTTACATGTGGATTTTAATTCCGTGATTATTTTAGATTTATTATGGGTTATGTGGAAACGGTTATATTCTTTATTGTCAAGTTTCCTTACACACATCATGGTTTGGGTGAAAGAAAAGACCTCCTCAACTGGAAGTCATATTAAAATCACACTTCACAAGTTATTTAGCAAAAGTATTAACCAAATTCATGCCCACTTGTTAAAATGATTACCTTGCTTTTATAAACATATTTGAAACTCCCACTGCTTTATCAGGCCATTAGCTTCAGTCGGATCCCAAAGTGGATCTGGCTAATTTTTTTTTTCAAATTTAAACATTTGACATCTCAAATGGGCCTACTGAACATACAAAATTAACTGAAAACCATTCGATTATTATTGATTCAAACTTTAAAACTCAATTCACCTCTTTCTACAACTCGTCAACTTTGTGCTAGGAGGTCCTTTGACTAGCTCTAAAAAATGACCAAAATATATAACTGAGCTCTAAAAGCTGACATGCTGATTCTTTGTTTCACATAATCTTACACTACCAAATCTCATCTCATGACAAATTCTTAGTCAAAATATATTGAGTGTCAAACTTGCCTTCTCAAAACTTCCTACAAGCAAACAAGTCAGAAAACCATAAAATACGTTTGAATTTGGATTTGAAAATAGGTCAAACTGACACTTGAGGGGACAAAAACTAAGGCATTGGTTCACTATCATGAGGAGAGTATAAATCTAGAATTAGGGCTCATGACAAATAACTAGGTGCATATAGCAAGCGGTCAAAGTGGCCTACTTAAATTTGTAGACTGGAAACATTGGCAGAAAAGTGATTTTTGCAAACATAATGGACCTGGGAAAGTGTGCAGACAGATTCGTCAAGATTTGAAAATTGGCACACACAAAGAATTTTCAAAGTAAAACAAAATGGTACAATCCATTCAATCTCACCCATCAAAAATTCAGAGATATGACATCATGGACATGGGTACTAACCAATCTACATTTTATGACACCAGTAAAACTTTACATAATACTTTTGGAGTTGCATTCAAAAATTGATCAAACAGATTTTTCATAAGCTGAAATTAGAAAAATAGCAAGTCTCTAACCTCTAGAATGCAATGTAAAAGGAATTTTCTCATTTTGGTCAATTGGGTCAAAATTATAACAAGTCAAACAAGGCCTCCCAGAATTTTGAACAATTTGCATCAGCACGACAACAATAAACAACTAAATTTGAGGGATTCACAACCTAGTCAAAACATATCAAAATAATTCAAAATATGAAATATAGGTTCTATGGTATGGATAATAAACACTCCCAAAGTGGAGATTCATGAAACATTACTAGGTGTGAGATATTCAAATGCAAACAAGGCCTCTTATCACTGTTTGACACTTAGACAAAAATGCAGATTTAGATATTGCTCAAAACTGAACTTTACAGAATGACTCAGAATGAAAATTTATCTTCACGGAACACATATACATATTGAATGAAAGGTGTTAGAAACATTAAACACCTCTTAGGCCTCAAAAGGATAGCAAGGTACACAGGCACCAAAAAGTGCTTATAGGGCTTGATTTTTTGAATGGTACTTAAAATTAGGGCTTCAATTTTGAGTCCCAACAGAGCCATGGATGTCAATGTGTATCAATGAAGAATATGATAAGTTCCTTAATGTAGATCTCATCCCTTGGTGGCCAACAATATTCTAGATCTTGAAGAGGAAATGCTTACATAGAATCCTTTAATGCTTGATGAAAACTCCTCTTCTTGAATACTTGGATTTCCTTAAGTGCCTTGATTGCAAAGTGTAATTGTATATTTCACATACATGTGTTATAAAATGAAGCCTCCAAGTCTCCTTGTATACTAGTTTTTGGATGAGAAAACAATACAAGCCAACTAGAGAGTGGGAGTTCAACATTTCAAACTTTGAGACATTTTGAGCCCCATTCCTTGCAATCACTAGGGAAGAGGTCACCTTACATTGAGCTCCTCTATAATAGGTTGACTTTTGGTTGACCTCTTCTAGAATAGGTCAACCTAGATTGACCTATCCTTGGGGAAGGGAAGAGAAAAGCCTCAAAATTCTTAGAGGGAATGTAGGTAGAATTGGGAAAGAGGCGAAGAAAATAGGATAAAGAGAGCATCAAGCACATATCCATCCATGGTCTAGGAATTCAAAAGGTCTAAAAATATTAGGGTGTCCATTTTAAGATAGTACATTTACCCCCAACTTTAGTGGGAGTATGAGTTGCCACAAACTCATAGTAAAGTAGATTAGAGGCAAAAACATAATCTTATCATGACTTAGGAGACAAATAAACCATCTAGCCCTCAAGACACTTGAGTCTTTATCGTATCCAAAATTACAATAAGAGAGATAGCACTACAAATGGGGTTTATTCTCTCACCCAATAAGGTTTTGTGTGCCTTATTTTGAACCACAAAAGAAAAAAGAAAAAGAAAACTTGATTTTATATATAGGAGATGATATTGAAGGGTCTAGAAAGTGTGTGTGGAATGCTAGACAACACATCAAAGATAAATTAAATGGTATATAAAGTGTGTGTGGAATGATAGTAAGTCCATCAAGGGATTGAACTTCAAGGTAACTCTATGTCTGAAAAAGAAGAATAAAAAAAACCCATGCATAAGGATGTGTGTATCCTTAAGGGATCAAAAACTAGATTAGGCTTCCTTGATTATTAATATTCAAAAGAAGGATGGAAATCAAGGATTAGGCCTCCCAATACATACATACATATATATATGAAGCAACAATACATATATTTGAGGAGGATAGCTAAGAAATCAAGGATAAAGTACTGTAGGTGTTACCTAAAATCCATATTTGCTAATCCATGAAACAAATATGAGCAAAGTGTATGCCACCATGTTGAAGTGATTGCAAACACTTTAACAAGAGCAACTTCTTTAATAGAAACATACATACATCCACTAAAAATGTTTCCACTATGAGATGCCCCCAAGAGAGAGAACATATCAAGGGAAATGAATGTGTGAGAAACAGATAGAACACAAAGGGATCTACCAAATTTGGGGTCAGTATGATCATATGATAATATATAATGTTATATCAAGTATGAAATATCATCATTTCCCAAACAGAGTAGAACTACAACACGACACATAAGAGATACAAAGAAGAGTTTTTTTGGATAAAAAATGTGGAGATGAAAAATAATTGGTGCTACCATGTCATAAGCAACTAAGAAGACTCCACAAGGGTACAAGTGAAAATAATAGCACATGTAATAACATATAGAAGAAGAGAGATACAAATATAAGTATGTGTACAATAGGTTTGATTACTTAATTCTCTTGTGTCAACAAAGCAACAAAGATCATTTAAAGAAATATAAATAAAACATATAACAAAGAGGACACCATAGGGGAAACCCAACATGAAAACACAAAGACTACCATTATAAAGGAAGCTGACTTTAAGTGTTCTACATGTCCTCCCCATCTTAGCTTGAAATGCTAGGGGGAGGATGGCAACTTGAAAGAGGAATAACATCTAATATAGTAGGAATCATAGCCAACTCTAAGAAAGGACTCTAGTGGGACTCACTATGCTCATCATTAGAAGTGATTGCAAGATTCTTAGAAAGTATGTTAGGAAAGTCATCATCCATATCAATATATTCATCATCACTACTAACATATTAATCATCAAGAGCATCTACCATATCAAGATTAATAGAATCTAAAATATGAACAAAATAATCATGTTTATCCATTTTCATATTACTACCTTGATTAACTTCTTCCAGAGGATCATGCATGGGATAATCAAAAGAAGGTAAAGGTTGAGATAAACATGTGGTGTGGGAAGCAATAGCATGGGCTTTATCTTTATCTTGACTATTCTTCTTATGTTGATGAGCATGTTAATTATGAATGGTTTTACAATACAAAATAGAAGGATTAGGATCAATTACCATAGATTTCAAAGAAGGAGAAACTAGAATTTCATTTAAATAGTAGTTGAAGGAATGGATTGAGAAGTTAAAATAGGTTCAAAAATAATGATTAAAGGGAAATATGGGTTAGGTGGATAGGTATAGGAGGATCACCCTTAGGAAGGCTAAGCTCAAGAATCTTATGTACCTTTTATTGTTGATAGGATCGATAAATGTGATTGGGGTAAGTAGGTGGCCTTTTAGGGAGATATGACCAATAAAACTCAATCTCACCACAATCTTGAGGATTTGAAGATTTATAAAGGGAATGGTTAATGGTGGAACTTTCTCCATTAAAAGTAAATTTAGTGAACTTACAAATGGGAAAGCTACAAATTTCATGGAACAAAGCCATGGAATACCAAGCTTAACATGAAATTGATCTAAACCAGGAATTAAAACAAACGTAGTATATACAACTCTATTAGAGAGAGTGACACAAACAATGATGGAACCATGAGGATGATAAAGAAAACCATTGCAAGTTTGAATCCGCACACTAGAAGTGTTATAGGTATCTTTATGCAACCCTTTGTTATAAAGATTTTCTTTAGTGATCACATTAATAGAGGAAGAAGGATCAATCAAATCACCATGAGAATGAACACGAGAAACCCTATTAGCAATGCAAAGAGGACCATCGAGTGCCTTAAACATATTAGATTAGCTAAAGGTGATAGGAGGTGATTGCTAGGTTTAGGTGAAGGTGAAATTAGAGGTTAAGGTTGTTGGAAATTTGGCTAATGTGACATATTATGGATTTCATTTATGACAACATATATTCTATTTTTAGATGGAAAAACATAAGGATAAGTATGACATGTAAAGACTTAGAAAATTGTCTAAGTACATATCAACAAAATATTAGACAGTCTGAATGTTTTGGTTAGTGCAGTTCATTGAAGACACTTGAGCTTATGGGAAATTACAAGAGGGTAGAATACATTTTATACAAGTAAATAAAAATTTCTAAAGATTTTGTTTTGTATAGGAATTATTGCAGATTTACTAAATATGGGTTACAACGAAATAACATAGTTAAAGGAAGAATAATGGTATTTTTTGTTAAGAAATTGTTTTGGGATATCAAAAAAATTAATTAAAAATATTGTGATGACATCCTAGATGTTAACCCACACATGGAAAAAAATAATTCAAAATATTTAGCAAAGTATCAAGCAATAAGGCCGACAAAACAAAGTTTTGGGTATAAAGGTGGAACATTTTCTTTAGCAAAGTATGACATTGTACTACAATGATATAATGTTTGTGTGCACAATTTATGAGATCAATATAGATGTGAGATTGATTTATATTACAAATAATGTATGATCATCTTTGAAGAAGTAACTAAAAGGACAGATTAGATACTAAAGATATCAACAATGTATCAAGTTTTGTATCTATCTCTATTGATAGAATTGTATAGTTATAGATACATATTTGAGCAATAGGATCTTCTTGCACCCTTTTGTATTATATACCAAATTGTAATAGGGTTGAGGGTTCTAACAAAACCTAGTCCTCTAACAAGGACACAACAAAACCTAGTCCTCTAACAAGGACATATACAATATATAGATGTAATAGAATCCTAACAAGGTCAATATCATTCACAATATACTTTTGATTAGTTGATCACTTTGTGGGTACCATCCCCACTGGGGTTTTCCCTAGGCTAGGATTTCCCTAGTT
Source organism: Cupressus sempervirens (assembly GCA_028749045.1). Lineage (NCBI taxonomy): Eukaryota > Viridiplantae > Streptophyta > Pinopsida > Cupressales > Cupressaceae > Cupressus > Cupressus sempervirens. The sequence goes on from CM053785.1 coordinate 497,179,843, forward strand.
AATAAATAATGGTGTTATGAGTTTCATTGTGTAATGCTTATGTTTACCTTTCATTTGATCATATATGCAATTTTAAGGATTGTTAATAATATCCATATTTGGGAAAAAGTTTGTGGAACATGAAGTTATCCCCCCACTCTTAGTATTCCCTATTTCTAAAAGAGGTTGAGAATCAAAATGATTAACCACATGATTATCTTATTCTATCTTATCATTGTAGCTTATAATAATGTTTTTGATTAGATAAACAGGTTTTAAAGGGATCCTGAAACCCAATAGTTAAAACATATAAGGCTAATAATAAGCATGAAAGTCCAGCCAAAAAAGTATAAGTTTAGAGGTTGATAATAAGCATAAAGCCTAGCCAAAAAGTTAAGTTCTAAGAAAAGACCAAGAAAAAAGACAAGTATTACCATGGCCTAAAGCTAGAACAAAAGCCGAAAGACATAAAAAAACAAAAGAACAAGTGAGAGTTATTCCTTGTTCTTTCGCTCCAGCTCTTGCATAACCTGAGCAGCCTCGAAGGCTAGTTGATTCTCCTTTGCTTCCAGTTGTTGCGCCCTTTGGTCCCCCTGGTCCTGATCAGGAATGGTGTTGTCCTTTTTAGAGTCATCCTCCGTTCTGGCTTCTTCCCTGTCTTTTCCTTCCTCATCATCCTGCATTTCTCTATCTTTGATCCAGCCCATAAGAGAGATGATGATGTTGTTAATGGAGCTTAACAAAGAGAACATCTAATTCACAAGGTTGTGATTGTAGTTCTCCAAGTTGTGTATCCTTCTTTTTGCTAGACTGAGCCTGTCAGCCGAATCCGTCCTCCTATTAGCATCCATCCCATTCCTTGTTGCCTCAATATGTCTCACCTATTTTTGACCTCCTCTAGCTTGTGGAAAATCCATCCTTCCAGGACCCCACCATGCTTTTGGTCACCTCCTGATCAAATCCATGCAGCTTCATGATATAATTGGTAACCCCACCCTCTTCTATCTTTTCCCACACTTTCTCCCTACTTCTCCATTTCTCAAAATCTCACACTGGCTCCTTTCTGCACCTTTCGCCTACCATTTCTGCACACTGCATACCCTCTTTACTCATGTGCTCCTCACTCTGTGACTGAAAGGGACCTCCGAGAGTAAACAATAAACAAAGAAAAATACCCCCACTATTGCTTCAAAAGCAAGTGCGAAGAAAAAACCCACAAAGCATGTCGATTAATCAATAATGAATCACTGCAATTATGATTTCCCATGCTTCCATTTTGAAAAGTACCCTTATTTCTTAAAACCTTCATAATCATAATTATAGCTTGATTTTCTCCATATTTCCTTGGATCTTGTCCAAGTCGATCAAACTTTTAACGTCCGCTAGCAAACAAATTCTGGGATGCCAAGTCATTTTTTGGTCTACGTCAACCCCAATGTTTGCAAACCCATCGGCAACCAGATTTGCTTCCTGAAAGATATGAGTGACATGGATTCTATTAAATTTGGCGAGGGTTTCATGTGTCTCATCAATTAGATTTGCAATTGTCCATGATGGATGTGAGTTTCCTATGATGCACTTTATAATGTTATTCGAGTCCCCTTCAAGCCATAAATTGGTAACACCATTTTCGAAAGCCAGTTTTACAACATTGCACACGGCGTTTGCTTCCGCAAAATGATTAGTTTGGAATCCCAGCAGGAGAGAAAAAGCTGCATTACTATCTCCATTTTCATTCCTTATCACAGCTCCAGTACCCGAGGAGCCAGGGTTGCCCTTAGAGGCTCTGTCGAAGTTGGCTTTGTACCAGCCTTTAGGGGGGAGAAGCCACTTGGCTTCCTATCTTTTCTTCAATTTGTCTTTTACCTTCTCCTTTTTCCTACCTCCTGACTCAAATTCTCCCCCTTCCTGACAGAAAATTTTTCCTTTATGTTACTGAAAATCTTCCTCCCAACAACTAAAGCCAGTTCCTCCCTATCTCTGAAAATCCCATTGTTTCTCTCCTTCCATATGCTCCAACAAAAATGGAGCAAGATCCAAGAGCTAATTTCTTGCAAGACGGTCCCATTGAACAAGCCATGCCATTGACAAAAAAAGTCCAGAAGGTTAGAAGGAACGCACCAGCTGTGGCCTAAGTCCTGGGTGAGGATGGCCCAAACAGTCCTAGAGAAAGAACAGTGGATGAACATATGGTTTCCTGTCTCCGACTCTTCTTTATACAAAACACATTTGCTGGGCAAGATATGACCTCTTTTGATAAGATTTTCCTGAATTAGAGTTTTGCCTTGAAGAGCCAACCAAAAAAACATGTTGACTTTTGGCGTGAGGCCAAAGATCCAAGCCCTTGACCAAAGGGGAGTCTCTTTTAAGCTCCATAAAGCAGAGTACCCAGAGGCAACCGAATAGAGCCCATTGGCATTATCCCTCCAAACTAGTTCATCCTTATTGTTGCTAAGGGACAAGGAATTAAGCATGATCATGATTGGTTTGAGGTCATCTGAGATAATAGAAAGGTCCCTCCAACCCTGTTCGGTCCTGTAATTACTGACTTTGTGCCCATAAAGGTAGATGCAATCATTAGCCCAAAACCCATAGCTAGGGTTGTTCATAAGGGGGCCCTGAGAAAGCCAACTGTCAGACCAGAACAGAAATTCCTCCCCATTACCTAGCTTCCAAGAGACTTTTGAGTTAGCCAAGTCCCTGGCTTTTAAGAAACCATTCCAAACAGCAGAACCTCTAGGGATATCCTCATTGAAGAGGGTGAATTGAATAGAGGGCCTCTTTATATACTTATTTACTATAGTGTCTCTCCATTCCCCTGTGCTACTAAAGATGCACCAGATTTGCTTTGCTAGGAGGGCCTTATTGAGGTGAATGAGCTTCCTAATTCCTAGACCTCCATTCTTCTTGGGGAGGCAAACTTTGTCCCATGCAACAATGGGGTACCTTTTATTCCTTTCAGCTCCTATCCATAAAAAATCTCTCTAGATTTTCTCCATCCTCTCAGCATATTTCATTGGTATGGTAAAAAGGCTCAAAGCATATATCAGCAAGTTTTGAAGGATGGATTTAACTAGTTGACATTTTCCAGCTTGGCTAAGAATGGCTCCTTTCTAGCCTACCAGTTTCTTACTGAACCTTTCCATGATGCCATTCTAGAAGGAATCTGAAGGGGTCATTCCCAAGGGGAGACCAAGGTAGGTAGAAGGAAGCTTCCCCACCTGACATCCCAGGATTTTGGAGATTCTCTTTTGTCTATCCTCCGGAGTATTAATAAAGAAAACATAACTTTTGTCCCAATTGATGAGCTGCCCCGACCCTCTAGAATAGATGTCCAAGGTGTCTTTCATAGCCTTTTCCTCCTTGACCGAGGCCTCTCCACCCATAATAGTGTCATCAAAAAATAGTTGATGCGTAAAGGGGGTGCATTTGGAAGAAGGTTTAAAACCTTTGATCCTCCCTTCTTTCTTTTTCTTCTCCATGAGTCTGCCAATGCATTCTGCTAGGATAATAAAGAGAATAGGTGATAAAGGATCCCCCTGATGTAGGCCTCTGGTAGGTTTGAAGAAATCAGAGGGGGATCCATTAACTAAAACAGCTAGAGAGGGAGTGGTGACTAGCTGGAAGATTAGCTTACACGATTTGACATCAAAGCCAAAAGCCTTCAACACCAAATCCAAAAAAAACCAATCTACTTGATCATAAGCTTTAGACATGTCTAGTTTGAGTAACATCCATTCTCTCTTTTCAACTTCCATAGAGTGAATCACTTCATGCACCATAATAATCGAATCTAAAATCTGTCTGCCCGGAACAAAACCAGATTGTTGCTAAGAAATAATCAGGGGGAGAAGCTTGAGCAGCCTTGAAGTGAGCACCTCTGAGATGATTTTATAAAAGGAGTTGCATAAACTGATGGGTTTGAACTTGTCCAACGTGTTAGCTCCTGGCACTTTGGGAATAAGAACTAAGAATGTAGGGTTTATCTCCTTCAAAATACTTCTGGCTCCAAAGAATTCCTAAACTGCCTTCACAACATCCTTCATAATGACAAGCTAGTACATTTGGAAAAAGAAGGTGGGAAAACCATCAGGGCTAGGTGATTTATCCACTAGAAGAGAAAAAAGAGCTTCTCTTACTTCAGAATCAGAAGGAATGGCCTGGAGTAGATTATTATGGTGCGGTTGGAGGATCTGAGGAATACGAGAAACAATATAATGTTAGAAAAAGGTTGGAATGACATTTGTTGGATGTGAAGGTAAAGTATTAGTGTAGGTTTACAAATTTTGATTAAAAGGTGCAATAGTTTTATTTGTACTATTAACCTTAGTGTTAATAGATATAGCATTAGAATCAATAAGGTCTTGAATACAATTCTTCAAAGAATAACACCTTTGATTATAATGATGTAGTTGACAATTTTTTTTTGACTCAAATGACTTAGCATTGGTTTTCTACTATCAATAGGGTGGATATGGAGAATATTTAAGAATTCTAACACGAATCAGATTAGTCATCACCTTGGGTAAAGGTTTAAATAATTGAATGTACTTATGTTTAAGATTATAGACATAGGAAAAAGTAGTCATACCTTTAGATGTGGTAGTCACTTGATCATCAATTGTGTTTGTTGACTTGGTTTTGATGAAGTTGTTAGATTTGGAAAACTTATTATTATTATTGGCATCATCACTTTTATTACTAGTAATAAAGTCATTATAGTAGAGCTCTCAAGTTGAGTCACTTGTAAGTAGTAATGGTTGAGCATTGCACAAAGATGTGAAAAGGAAGTATGATGATCAATAAGATTATCTCTAATGTATTTATATTGATTAGAAATTAAGATATTTTGAATATTATGATGAGACACAAGATAACATATTTGAGCATCCAAGTTTTTAAACCTATCAATAAAATCAATAACTTTTTCTTATCATTTTGTTTGCAATTAATTAAATTAGCCAAATACATTTGTAGACCAATATTAGTTTAAAATTGTGGAATGAAAGCATTGGAAAGTGTTTGAAAATAACCAATAAAATAAGGGGGTAAAGAGAAATACCATTGCAAGGCTCTATCCCTAAAGGTGCATGGGAAAAGCTTATCCATAAGCCTACAGTGTTGAGAAAAATCACTACATATAGCCTTCAAATTCTTAACATGAATCACAAGACCACCCTTACCATTATAAGTCTCAAGAAGAGGTACTTCAATATGTTGTAGTATAACAACACAAAGGATATCTAAGGAAATTGGATTAGCAATGCCACGTGTAGGAATGTTGTATTTAGGTTGAGGGAATTGAGCCATTTTTTGTTGTAATATAGTGATGGTTTGAACCAAGATACTAATAGTTGGATTAAAAGATGCAATAGTAGGAATAGATAAATTAAATGTATTAGGAAAATTGTTTGAAGAGAAAGGAAGATGCAAATATTTTGGTGGAGGATTGCAAGGAACATGTAAAGGATTGGAATATGTAAAAGGAGCCACATTATATGAAGGAAAGGAAGAAGGTGTATAAGTATGAGGGACACTCATGGGAAGTGAAAAGTTAGAAATGCCAACACTTAGAGAAGTGGAGACTTGTCTAGAAGTTGTCATAAGAGGTGGTGCATAAGTAAGAATTCTAGAAAGAGTAGTGGAAATTGGAATATAAATTTTAATGGTTGTGGAAGGAGGATCGCATCCTAACTCTTGAGCACCTTCTATAAAAGGCTTGGCATGAGTATTGATAAGATGAGATATACCATACAAAAATATAGATTTTGTTGTCATCATTATCAACAAGCTTCTTAATAGCTATAATAGAAAAAATACTATTGATATTTTGATGTTCTTATAGAAGCCAAGTTTCCAAATTATCAAACACATGAGAGAAGTTATCAACTTGAAAAGGAGGAAATCTTAAGGCTTCATCTTCATCATGGGATGAGTTAGAAGAGTTATGCTTCAATATAAGATTGCGATCTTGATGAAGGATATTAGGGTCATATGAGTCCTAGGGGGATGCGAGGAATTATGAATGAAGGAGCCCATGAGTCTATGCTTTCTCCTAATGGGAATTCTATAGGTTAGAATTAGTGTAATTAAGCTCATGAAAGAGAGAACACAAAAGAAAACTATAATGTTTGATGGAAAGTATAATTGGAACAATTGTTATATTTTCTTTAATGTCATACCTTATTAGTAAGAAATTTTCTAATAGTATAGAGTTTCATATCAATTTGATTGATGAAGAGGATTTGAAAACAGAGATAACTAGATAAACTAGTGAAGAGGTTGAGTAAAGAGGAGTAAGTATTGATTTAACTAGAATGAGCACTTGATCAGTTAGTAATTCACAAGATAATGTGTTGTTTGATCATTATATGAAGTGAAGAAGAAAGATGAGTTCAATTTTAAAAGAGATGAGTTGAAACAATTCATAAAGATAAGCATCTTTGAGTAATAGTTTACTAGGTCAATGAAGAAGTTGAAGTAGAAGATTAAGAAATTTGAGAAATAACCAAAAAATTAGTATTAGGTGAATGATAACATCTAAGCAAGATGAAGGGAAAATATAGAAGTGACCAAGTGTAGTGAAGTCCAAGAATGACATGGTAAGCTGAGAATGATAGAACAATAGAGACCAAGATACCCAGTGATGACCAAGCTAATGAACATAGTGATGACCGAGTGTTAACAAATTAATAGTTTTTGAAAGAATCAATATTTGAGGCTGACATAGCCAAATTTTTGGATAAGTCAAAATATATAAAATATAAGGATTGATGAGTTGGCATATTTAATGCATGAATTGAGTTTGTTAAGTGATCTAAGGTGAGTATTTAATGAGAAGTCTCTATAAGTTTCAAGAGAAGAAGAAGAAGAAGAAGGAAAAAACCATGGACAAATTCATTGATTTGATCAAACCCTAAGATCTAAAATTATGTTAAGTGGAACAAGATTAAACCTCCCTGTTTAAGGAGGAATAAGAGATGTTTTTGAGGTTGGTGAGATTAGACTGGCAAATTTGTGAGAAAAGTGAAGAAAAGAGATACAGAAGAAAAGAAGGAAGTTGTTGAAAGTGTGATTGGTTGAAGTGTTGCCAAGAAGATTAGAGATGGAGAACATGATGAAGACTAGTCAATGAACTAGGAATGAGTTGAATAGAGATCTGAACAAGAAAAATGAGTTGCATTTTATCATATTAACATAGCTCTTACTTTCTAACCACTATGGCAGTAAAATCATTTAATCAAGGTTGATCTAATAGTCATATTATAAACCCTTTGATCAAGGTGACATTCTAAGTGGATGTTCTTAAGACCTCTAACAATGTCACTCCTAACAAGCTGATTAAATTAGTTAACAAGATCACACTTGACAGTATGATTTGTAACCTTTAACATGGTTAGATCTTAACCAAGCTCACTTTAGAAGAGTGAAAATTGGTGGCATGTTACTTGGTGGTTTTTCCCAAATTGAGTTTCCATGTTAAATCCTAGTGTCATACTTGTGTGAATGATGTTTTTATGTGTTATGTTATTTATTGTTATAAGTTTGTAATATTTGGCTAACACTAAAATATAGAGTTGGACCTTGAGATGAATAAGTTTAATTACTAATGATCTGATATATTGATCGAGTGGATTATTAGATTAATTAAGTTGTTAAAAGTTGAATTGGTACATTGGGACCTAAGGATAATTGATTCACCTCCCCCCTCCCACCCCCCCACACCCCCATGTCTCATCTCAGTTATTCTAAATCATTTAAACAATTGGTATCATAGATTTTTGATGCTTGTAAAGAAATTTTGAAGGGACTCAAGCAAAAGATTAAGATGTATAAGAGAGAGGTACCCAAGCTGAATAAAGAGAACTCTCCAACATGGAAATGTTTGATGAGTTACATCTCTATAGAGTTGGAGGTTTTGCACTATACTATCTAGATAATGAATACATTAAAGTACCTAAAGCCATGATAGTTGATAAAATGACGGAGAAAAAAGAGCATAAGAAAATGATTATAGATCTAGCATCTTCCCTATGTTATCCTAAGTTTGATGTTGTGAAGAACTTCACACTTGCAAAGTAGATGTGGGATAAAGTGACACAAATTCATGGAAGCAAAAACGTGTTAAGGGATCAAGCTAAAAGTCTGAGAGGCAAGTTTTATGACATGAGAATGAAAGAAGGAGAAACTATTGCTTAGTATTGTGGCCAAATCAATGAAGTGGCAAATGCAATTAGAGGTGACTGAGGAGACATAATTGAAGACATTGTGATCAACAAGGTATTGAGAGCTTTACTTCCTATTTATACTATTAGAGTTTCTACAATACAAAAAGTGAGATGTACACCTAGTAATGATTTAACCTTGGATAGTTTGGTTGGTAGACTCACTACATTTGAATTGTCAAGTTTTGATAATTATACACATTCTACTATTGAATATGCTTTCAAGTCTCAACTAACCCTTGATAGATATAAAAGGAGATTTTTTTTAAAAATTAAGCTTGTGAATAGTGATAGTGAATCAGATGATGATCTAGAGGATCTAAAAGCATTAATGGCAAGAAGGATACCAAGAGGAAAAGGAAAATAGATGTTAACTCACTATAATCTACTTTGCATGTAGAAAAGTTGGTCATATTGCTACAAAATGTCCTGACATAGATGGAAAGGAGGAAAGGAATGATAAAAAATACCAAAGAAAGATAGACAATAGAGACAACCGAGGTAGCAAAGACTACAAGGGAAAAGGTAACAAATCTTGATATATTACTAAAGAAGATGGTTTTGAAAGTGATTATGAGCATGATGAAGAAGTTGTTTATGTTGCAATGATAGATGAGTCTAATAAAGTTGAAAAGTTTGAGGAAACTGATCTAATAATACATGTGAGTAAGAATAATAAATGGATAATTATAGTGGTTGCTCAAATCATATGACTACTGATATGTTTAAGTTTGAAAAGATAAAAAACTATAATGGAATTTATGTTATGTTTATAAATGATGCAACATCTTATGTGAAAGGTAAAGGATCAATTAGATTGAATGAAAAGATCATATGTGACAATACATATTGGGTTGATGGATTGAGATATAATTTTTTGAGTGTGGCACTGTTGAACAATTCAGGCTTTCGAGTTGAATTTCAAAACAAGAAGGCAAAGTCTACGATGCCATTGGGAAACTGATTGGAAGTGGAGAGAAAATGAGAGGTAACTTGTTCTATCTAGACCTATCTCAAAATACATGTTTATTTTCACAATTTGAATATGTTTGGTTATGGCATAAGAGGTTGTGTCATGTGAACTTTGATAATTTGGTAAGAATTAGTAAGATGAAAAGAGTGAGAAGATTACCAAGATTGAGAAAACTTGATAAAGTAATCTGCAAACAATGTCAAATGGGAAAAATACCTAAGTCTAGTTTCAAGAGAAAGACCTATTATTCTAATAATATCCCGGAGTTAGTTCATACTCATTTATGTAGTCCTATTGGAATGCAAAGATATTATGGTGACATGTGCTTTATCCTATTTGTTTTATAATTTCTTCATAATTATGACTGTGATATTTTTCAAAGAAAAATTTGATGCTTTTCAAATGTTTAAGTGGTATTTGGATAGAGTTGAAAAGGAAAAAGGTAAAAGTTTGAAATGCTTGAGATCAAATAGAGGAGGTGAATTCATATTTGAGTAATTCACTACATTCTGTGATGAAAAATTTATCAAAAGAAAAATGTCTACACAAAGGACTCCACTACAATATGGGATAGCTAAACGAAGAAATAGATCAATCATGGAATGTGGAAGAACACTATGCATGGCCCCATCTTGGGGATGCTACCCCCAAACCCCCATAGAAATACTCTACGAGGAAACTACATCAAATAAACCTCCAAATTTAATTAGGCTCCATATCATAATAATCTCCCACTTGGAGACTAATCAGACTCCACAAAAATACCCTTCCACTTGGAGAATGATTATAGCACTGCTAAACCTGTAACTCCCATTGGAATATGAAACCACCCTAGACTCTAATGTTCTTTTTATTTTTTTCAACCTAGAAAACCAACTGAAACTGAACAGGACTTCAACATCTCCCTTTATACTGCCTTGGTAAACATATATGTTAAATAATAATCTATATGTATCTTCTCCATCTTTAACTATCCCTCATCCAAAACTGACTAAATGAAATGGTACCACAATTATATGTTTTTTTCTTTGAATGTAGAGAAGAATTCTTTGTAAGATGAATGGAACTCTAGCTATCTATGAAAAAATAATTATCCCTCTATGGGTGTCCCAATCCTTCCATGAAGAACTGATGCCATATCATCTCCTTGGTTGCCTCTATGGAAACAACATACTCCTCCTTTGTAGTGGATAAAGCATTCACCTTCTATAATTGAGAAACCCAACTCAATATTACCCCACTAATAGAAAATATATAACCTACAGTACTCAATCTGATATCAATATCTCTTACCAAATATGAGTCAACATGGCCATGTAAATCAATAGTAGAGCCCCCAAATTAAACACTTACTTTATGTTTCTCTTAAATATCTAAGAATCCATTTGACTTCATTCCAATGCTCAATTCCAAGATGACTCATATAAGTTCTAAAAAATCCCACTACATGTGTAATATCTAGCCTAGTACATACCATGCCATACATTAAACTTCTCACAAATAAAGCATAAGGTACCTTGGACATCATAACCTCCTCTTCTGGTGTCTTTGGATGCATATCCTTAGTCAATTTCAAATTACCAAGCAAAGGTGTGTTGATAGATTTAGCATTCTTCATAGAGAAATGTTGCAACACCTTCTCAATATAATCAGCATGAGATAAAGTCAAATTTCTATTTTTCCTTTCTCTGCAAATCTTCATACCAAAGAATTTTTTGCTGCCCCAAAATCATTCATAGCAAATGAATGTGCTAACTTTAATTTTAGCCCCTTAGTGTGATCCATGTTAGACCCAACTAAAATCATATTGTCAACATATAAGCATAAAATAATATAGATTTCATCATCCAACCTCTTAAAATAAACACAATGGTTAGAATAACACTAAGTGTAACTATGCTCATTAATAAAATTATAAAATTTAAGATGTCATTGCCAAGGTGCTTTCTTCAAGCCATATAAACTTTTCTGCAATATACACTCTTAAGTTCTCCTTACCTTTGACCTCAAATTCCTATGGTTGTGCCATAAATAACTCTTCATCCATATTACCATGAAGCTTTGTTTTAACATCAAGCTTCTCCAATGCAAATCTTTAGTAGCCACAATACTTAAAACAATATGAATAGAAGTCATTTTAACAACAAGAAAAAATATCTCTTAAAACTCATTGTCCTTTTTCTATGAAAATCCTTTTACAACTACTCTAACTTTAAATATTTTATTACCTCCATCCTCTTCTTTCAACTTGTAAACCCATTTATTTTGTAAATCCCTTTCACTTGTAGACAACTTGCATAAATCCCAAGTCTGATTTTTTAACAAGGAGTCCATTTCTTCTTTCATTGTAGACTCCCACTAAATCTTATGTAATATCCCTTTCTAGATATTTTACCCAAAACCCTTGATATTAAGTGTAGATTTAAAAATCGAACAAAAAACCAACACTTGATACAATTACTAGAACTTTAATAGATTTATAACCAATAGATTTCAATACAAGAAAATTCAAAAAAGTTTCTTTATTTCCTCCAATCTTCAAAAATACATATATGCACTAGGAATTAACACAAATAACTGCCAAATATGTTACTATATTATACAACAACAATACAATAACACTCAACAATCCAGAAATTCAATTTTATAAACAAAAATAACAGTTAGATTGGCAATATAGATGAAACCTATAAGAAGGCTAGATTTGCGTCCAACCTTCAAATATTTTTTCAAGGGTTTGCATCCAAGAAGAAATAACCAGCAACTGTTTCTAGCTCCTAGATTAATATTTTCTTGAATATTATAATCTTCATATATCCTCTCAAGTGGAGCTTGTTGTACCTTTATTACTTTTTCCAATGAGATGCACACTCATTCAAGCAATGTGGAATAAAGCAACTTTTTTGGTCCTTTAGTCACTTAAGTGAACATAGTACCTTTTTAAAATAAAGTGACAAGTTAAATAAACTTTAATAGTCACTTAGTCAGTAAATCATATAGTCATCATGCATTAAAATAACTGACCAAATAAACTCTGATGATCATGTGCAATAGCTCATTGGAAAGCTCTCAGTGAGACACTTCCAACCCAGCACTGAGATACCAAAAATACTGAGCTCTGATTACTTACTAAAAATAGTAAGCATCTAGACAACTTGCCAAAACTGCTCTGATGGGTCTGAAACTAGAAATGTCTAGGTCAAATCTTGAACTGAACGCTATAAAGAACTTTTTCGCCCCCGAAACCTAGGCAAAGTGAGCTAGCCACATAGAATTATAATGTCCCAGAAAAAAAGGACATTACATCTTAGTATCCACCTACACAACTTCATCATAACATTATGTTCACCAGTATTAGTTAGTAAAATAGAGCACAAATAGGGAGAATATCTTTCTGGAGTTCTAGTTAGCCTTGTTGACCATCTAACATTCACTAGGGTTTGTGGTAATTGTTGTTGCAGTTGTTGTAGAGCATGAGGGACTACTAAAACATCTTCCTTTTGAGTATCATCCAACACTTCATAATTATTTTCTTTCTTCTCATGTTGCTGCAATAGATCTTTGTACAACACTTTCTCATTTAATATGACATCCTTGCTTCTTACAATTTTGCAATTTTCAAAATCTCAAAGCCTATAAACAAATTCATCAATACCATATCCAACAAATACACATTTCTTTGACTTAGCTTCCATCTTGGTTCTATTTTTATAATCTATATATGCAAATGCTTCACAACCAAAGGTTTTGAGAAAAGAATAACTCGCCTTCTTACCAATCCATGCTTCCTCTTGAATACCATAGCCCAAAGGAGTAGAGGGGCCTCTATTAATCAAATATACAATAGAATTGATAGCCTATGTCCATAATTTTAAGGGCAGCCCAATGTGCAACCTTATGCTCATTGTACGCTCTATTAGTTTCTTATTCATGCATTCAACCACTCGGTTTTCCTATAGAGTCCTTGCAACAATTTTCTATCTAGGAATACCATTAGTGGAGAAATAATCTTTAAATTTATAACTCCAATATTCGCCACCATTATTAGATTTCAGAAATTTTAATCTCTTACTAGTCTCAATTTCGACCAAGCATTTCCATTTCTTAAAAGTTTGAAATACATCTGATTTATGTCTAAAAAAATAAAATCATACTATTCTAGTTGCATCATTGATGAATGTAACATAATAATGAGAGCCACCAAGAAAAGATACCTGGGCCGGTCCCTATACATCTATATGCACAAGCTCTAGTTTCTCAATTTTCTTTTTCTTCCCACTCTTTACAAAACTCATTCTCTTTTGTTTACCATACACACAACTTTCATAGTAATTTTTTTTTTGAATGAAGTGATTTCATACCTTTCTCACTCATGTGTCCAAGTTTGTACTATAACTATTTGTTCTCACTGATCAATCGTAACAATTAAAGTATAAGGAATAATATGACCTTTACAAAGATATAAGGTGCATATGTTCACACCTTTTGCTACAATAAGGGAACCTTTTGAAATCTTTCAATTTTTATCATTAAAAGTAATTGTGCAATCCTTATCACCAAGTTGCCCTACTGAAATTAAATTCTCACTTAGCTTTGAACATGTCTTACCTTATGTAGTAGCCAATCATTCTCATTTTGAAACTTAAGTTTAACTTCTCCCTTTCCAACAATCTAATAGGGTTCATTATCCTCCAAATAAACAAGCCCAAAATCCCCTTGGACATAATCTATAATATAACCTCTATGGGGTGTAGCATTAAATATAGCCCTAGAATCTAAAATCCAAGAATCATCAACACTTTCTAAAGAAAGATGCAAAGAATCCTTTTTCAAATTTTTTTACTTGCCACATTTTCCTCCTTGTTCCCTTCTAGTTTATCTCCTTTGTTCTTTCAAGTGTAGCAATTTTTTTTCTTATGGAATAGTTTCCAATAGTACTAAAAATCTCTTGGTCTTATGGATTGAGACCTCTTCCTTTTTTATTTCCCTGTTGATTTCTCATGATTTCCAAAATTACTTCCTCTCTCAATCATTTTGCCTCTTCTTTGTGTGTTCAAATCACTTCTTGATGTAAATCCACCTGAGGTTTTCCACAAAGTTTTCCCACTCAGAATAACATCAATCACATTATCAAATTTTAGTGCATTAGATCCAGAAACAAAATTACTCACAACCATTACCAAGTCATTCCATTTTTCAGGAAAAGAACACAAAATCAAGATAGCCCTAATTTCATCATCAAAATTAACATTCACAAAAGCTAACTAGATAGTAACCATATTAAAGTCATTTAAATGATCTGCAATAGATCCACCTTCTGCCATCTTTATATTAAATAAATGCTTCATGAAAATACCTTGTTTGAAGCCAATGGATTTTCATACTGTTTCACTCAGGTTTGCATCAACTCTTCTGTCATCTTCTCTTTTTAAAAATAAATGTCAACAATTATGCCAGGAATAATTGAATACTTCCAAGTGCTTTTCTATCCAAAATTTCTAACTCCTCATCTGTCAAAGTTCCCTATTTCTTGGCTTTTCCTTCTGATAGACGTTATAAATCCTTTTGATAAAGATAGTCCTCCATTCACATTTTCCATAACTAAAAGTTATGCCCATTAAATTTCTCATACTTCAAATTTCCCTAGTCTATCATCGCTCCCACTCAACCATGAGACCTTCCTATAGAGGATAGCTAAAAGAATTTTAAAAATGATGGTAGTCTGACTCTGATACCACTTGTTAGGATCAACCATGGACATAAAAAATAATTACATGAAAATATAACTAATATTAAAAAATAATAAATTGTACAAAGGAGAACACAATACACAAAGATTTAATATGGTTCACCCAATCCCTAGGCTACATGCACCAACAACAAGTCCAATATTATTATTATCTAGGTATTACAATTTACAAGCCCTTGCAACTCAATCCTACTACAAGAAGCTACAATTTCATCATACATTATGAAATCCCTAACCCCAAGCTATTTTATACAAGCTTTTTCTACTTACAAAATTAGGGGTAGAATAAGTTGTCTAATAGAAAAATAGCAACTGCTACCTCAGGACTCTGCAAGGGGCATTGTCCCTTGACCCCATCTTGGGGGTGCTACCCCCAAACCCTGTAGAAATAATCTGCAAGGGACATGCACTTGGTATACCTCTAAGTATTATTAAGCTCCACATCAAAAAAATAAAAAATTCTATTTATACACTTAACTGAGTTCCCATCAAGAAAGGTACAAACAAAACCCCTTTTGAACTATGGTATGGCTATGTGCCTAATGTCACTTTTTAAAAAGTATTTGGAAGAAAGTGTTACATATTGAAAGATTGAAGAAAAGGAAAATTGGATGCAAAGAGTGATTAAGATATATTTTGAAGGTATTCTACTAAAAGAAAGGCATACAAGTGTTTAAATTCTAACACTAACAAAATTGTGAAAAGTGCAAATGTTAGAGTTGATGAATTTGCAGAAAAGCATGATGAAGACTGCAAGAAGGAACCTGAAGATTATAGAAAATTTTTATACATTTATGAAGGAGAACCAAGTACCTTACCTAAACCAAAGAAAGACACTACCAAGAATAAGGAAATAGTTGCCACCAAGTCTCGGCAGAGAAGATCTCTCAAGCATAAGCAAGTTGCCAAACATCAGACTATAGATGTTGAGTCACAGATAGAGGAGACTAAATGTCAAACAAAGGTTGAGTTACAATAGTAAATACCTAGAGAAGATGAGTAAGAATGACCAAGTGAAATACAACAAGAAGAGAGAAGATTTGAACCTATCTTATCAAAATATGTGAGAAGGAATCATACAACTTATTAGATAGTTTGAGACAAAGATTCAAAAGGAATGAAAAGAAGCAAGTTGAATAATTATACATGTTTACTATATGAGTTTGAACCTAAAACTATTAAAGAAGAATTCAAGAATGAAGATTGGATTAAAGAAATAAATGAGGATATTGATAAAATAGAGAAGAACAAGACATGAACATGCATGCCAAGGCCAAAGGAGAAGAATATAATTGGAACCAAGTGGGTATTCAAAAATAAGTTGAATGAGAAAGGAGAAGTCACAAGGAACAAAGCAAGATTAGTTTGCAAGGGATGTGCACAAGAGGATGGAATTGACTACAAAG
Source organism: Cupressus sempervirens (assembly GCA_028749045.1). Lineage (NCBI taxonomy): Eukaryota > Viridiplantae > Streptophyta > Pinopsida > Cupressales > Cupressaceae > Cupressus > Cupressus sempervirens. The sequence goes on from CM053785.1 coordinate 497,196,175, forward strand.
AGACATTTTCCCCAATTGCAAGGTTGGAAGGAGTAAGAACATTACTTGCATATGCTTCTTACAAAGGATTCAAGGTATATCAAATGGACATCAAATCTTCATTTTTGAATGGTATTTTGGAAGAATAAATCTACATAGAAAACTCTGAAGGATTCATTGAACCTAGCAAGTAAAACATGGTATGAAAACTACACAAAGTATTGTATGGTTTGAAACAAGCTCCTATAACATTGTATGAAAGGCTACATGCATATTTTGTGAGAATTGGTTTTGCAAGAACTAATGAAAATAGAAATTTTTGTTGACCCTGTGGCAAGACATATTATCAATTAGTGAAAAAATACTTAAGTCATCTAGGAAGGTTGGTTAATACTACAACCAAGCTTTCCTTTAGTCAACATGTCTTAGTGTAGCCTGAGTAGATTAAGACTATCTAGTGTAAACTGAGTCAATAATGTAAACTAAGTTCTCACCCTAACAAGAAAATTTTATTATTGTAGTAGTGAATCATTATGGGTGTCATCACCACCCTAGTTTTACCTTCTCCTTAGAGGGTTTATGGGTTACCAAATACTATGTCAAAGTTTTATGGTGTTGATTTCTTTATTTTTTTGTGTTCCATACATGATAGTAGGTTAGAAAATCTAATAAAGTAAAGCTAGAGTATTCTAAGTGAAATTTTTTAAGGGGTTCCTAATTCAGCCCCCCTCCCCCCAAATCTTAGTCACATGTATAGCATTACATTTCCAACAATTTGTACTTGAAAAGTAAATTTAAAGATAGGATATTGTTAGCTAAAATAGTTTTTTAGGATATCATAGTTCGAGGGAAAGAAATGATGTCAAAATCATTTACTAATGAGATGAAGAAAGAATTAAAGATGTGAATGTTTCGAGTGATTAAATTCTTTGTTTGTTTGCAAGTCTATCAGATGAAAAGACGCATATACATTACATAATTAAAGCATATCAAGGAGATACTGAAAAAATTTGAATGGAAGATTCAAGACGAGTTGGAACACCTATAACTACTAGACACAAACTTCAAAGAATGATGATTTTGGTGAAATAAATCAAACATTTTATAGGTCAATGATTGGTATATTGCAATATGTTATTCATAGAGGTCTAACATTGCATTAGTTGTCAACATTACTACAAGATTTTTTGCTAATATTAAGGAGAATCACATGATGTCTGTAAAAAGGATATTGAGATATCTCAAAGGAACAAAAGACTATGGCTTATGGTATAAGAAGAGTGACAATTTTGAACTGAAATTTTACATGGATGTTGATTAAGCTAGAAACATTGATGATAGAAAGTGTATAAGTGGAGGAACTTTCTATCTAGGTTGGAGATTGATTTCATGGAAAAGTAAGAAGCAAAATTGTATTTCTCAATCCATAACAAAAGTTGAATATGTTGTTGCAGCAATTAGGTTTTCAAACATTGTATGGATCAAGAAATTTTTGAAAGGTGTGAAGGAATAGATTACTAAAACTATGGTGATATATTGTGACAACACAAGCTCTATAAATATATAATGTAATGAAATATCTTGCACAATAGAAGAAATAATATGAAATATGTAGTGCCTCTCCCATTTGACTTTTGTTAGTCATCCTGATGGATGCAACCTTGCTGATCTTTTGTTGTGATGGATCATGATTGTGACCCTGAGTGGTCTACATCATTGAGGTGTTTGGATTTATGTTTCTGTATCAGTTGCTTTGATTATGCTTTTGACTGATCTTTGAGATTATGATGTGAATTTTGGTTCACTGGAGTTTGTGCCAGTGGTTACCAAGATCGATGTGGTATCATGAGGTTGTTCTGTGATTACCTTGAGATGTGTGCAGAGATTGCACTGTGTACTTTTTACCATGCTACACTGGACTAGGTTCCTGTAGCAGTGGTTAGTAATGTTTATGATTGTGTTTGCTTATGTGTTTTTAGTGCCTTTTTAATGCATAGTAATCAATCATTATTAATGCATAAGTAATTAAATGGATTGTTCATGTGAGATTATTTGGTTATGTGTTGCAGACATTTAACTTGTTTTATTTTGATATTTGAGATCTCTATTCTTATGTGATGTTTTACATTTGAGATGACCTGAGGGTCAGATGTCATACCTTGATTTCAGTATCATAGATTTTAGACTATTATGTTGTTCAGTTGATCTTATTGCATAACGATGCCATTTTGAGATGACAACATGTTTTATGATGATATTTGGTTATCTGGTATTTGGACATACCTCTGATTTCATTATGTGATGGATTTAACACTATGGTTATTTACTTCATTCATGCGTTGTTATGCTTTATGCGAACGTGAGTGATGTAAATAGATTATTTTAATATAATTAAATAAATGGTTAAATTAGGTGATTTAATGCATTTATTGCTTCGTCTATGTTATTATATGCAATTGCACTTGATCATGTTGTTTAGTGTGCAGGATTTATATCCCTGGCAGTGGCACATGGAGTTAGTGATTCAGCCATTCATATTTTACCAATGTCATCCTTATATGGTCGACGCATCTTTTATTAAAATGTTTAAATTAAACCTTTCGATGATCATTAAATTCGAACTCATTTGCATTATGTGATTAGATCAGTAAGCATGTCTGTGCATTTAGAGGTTCACATTGTCGCAAAAGTTATTAAGGAGATTTATGTGTTTTTGGGTTTTCGGGCTTTTTAATTGATTTATTTTAATTTTTGGCAGCTTTGCCATAGATGAATTCTTATTTATAGGAATAGCCTATTTTCGTTTGGGTCGATTCGGGGTTTAACTAGATTGGTTGGTTAAATGCCCTAATCGATTGTTCACCCGAAAAGTGAATAAGTATCCAAAGAGGAATTTAATTCCTCACTTCTCACTTTCAAATTGGAAAGTTGGAGAGTAAAACCCCAAATCCTCTTCATGAGGATTTACTGTTTTGTTCATTGTGGGAGCTACGGGCATGGGATCGTCGCGAGGTTGGGCTCATTGGATCTAGCTCGGGGAAACTTTGGATTGCCGCAATTTTCAGCTACTTCTGTGGGATATTTATTTTATGGTTCAGATTCTCGTTTTGCCCTTTTGGCTGTGAGGTAGGGCTTTCCTGTTTTGTTGTTTCTGCTCCGTTTCAACTTCTGTTTTTGGTAGCCATTTGTTTGGAGGCTGAGAACTAGTGTTCCCCTCCGTTTCTGTATGCTAGTTCTACCCGGTTGGGCGGGTATGAACATTTTCTTAATTTTTGGGATGAGGGTTTGAGATTTTACGCTGTTATGCTGGCTTTTTTTGCATACGGCGTCCAATTCCATTTATTTTTGAATTTTTGGGATTTTTGAACCCAAAGGTCAAATGGGTTTTAATTTTGATTTTTTTTAAAATTTGGGGTTTTTATCTCGTTTTGCGTGCCACCCTGTTTTCTCAAATTTTCTTGGCACAATGTGGGTCATGAACCTAGATGATTCGTTTGGATATCAATCAGACCACTATTGCACTTTTATGTTGCATTGGGATGCGTGTTGCATCTGTACTCTTGACGTTGTGTTGGGTTGAGTGATTTTACACTTGTTATGGTTTCTGTTGGACCTTTGCTTTTGTTTCATGAACACTAAGATTCGTGTAGAATCCATACTCTCGGATTGAGGCCGGTTGAGTAAGTTCATGACTTTTGGTCTTGTTGCATCATTGAGATTCGTGTAGAATCCATACTCTCGGATTGAGGCCGGTTGAGTGATTTCATGATGTATGATTTTTTTTGGCTTTGGGATTCATGTAGAATTCGTCCTCTTGAGTTGCTTTCGGTTGGGTGTTTGTTTTGCATTGTGTTCTCATTCCTGTCCTTGTGTTATGATCTTCGTGATGGTGGTGTGCCACGCACGAGTACATGTGCATACATTTGTTGGGTGACTTGCGAGGCCCGATCTTCCGTGGATTTGCCGAAAGTTATGATCATTGGGGTTGGGACGAGAGTATGCATGCTCATGGGCACTTGTTGTAGGATGAGCATGGGTAGGGTAGGGTAGCATATGGAGGGGGCTTCTATCTCGTAGCCTGGTGACCTTAGTCCCATAGGGTTGGCAAAGGAAGTTTTAAATAAGTGATAATTAAAGAGAATGTGTGACTGGTAATAAAACTTAAGATAATAAAATGTGTGTGTGGGGCCCTCCATTGAGGAGTTGAAACGCACAATCCAAGCTTGGGCTTTTCGATGCCAAGCGACTCTCCATGATGTCAGCCGCTACTTAGTAGCCTATTGAGCGTCTGACCAGGACCTGTACTCCTTGCATTGTCTTAGGTTCTTGGTTCATCCATCATATTGTCTGGCGTGAGTGTTAGCCATGGATGTTGTGTTTTATGTGTGTTTATGGTTGGCTCATTATCTCCATCAACACGGTGGGTGTGGACCTATGGGTGCCACGTGGTTGGCAAGCATAGCTACCTTCACCATTGCTAGGGACTGGTGTACAGAGATGGTCTCTTATCCTAGTGCGACCGTTGCTAGATGTTTTCACTTGGTACTTCGGGTTCTAGAGTATGCTTTCTTGTGATTTATGCTTTCATTGGAATGCTTGGATATCATGTTTAGATGATGTTAGTTTACTTGACGCATTCCCTTATCATGATGTTTAGCATATGATTAGATGATGTTATTTGATTAATTAGTATATCTATTGCTTATTGTTGTTTAGCATGTAATAGGAGATGTTATCTACTGTAGGATTATCTTATGCATTATCACTAGCATGTTACATTTCCTTATACTTATATTGTTGCATGTTTTAGTAGTGACGTCCCTATTACGACAGTACTGGCGATCTGGTTGGTGGCTTGGAGTGTTACGCGCGAGGATGGCTAGGACCCACGATGGTCTTATGATGCTATTAACGGATGGGAGGAACCGCAAACTTAGTTTGGTTGTTCAGTTCACTGCGATGTTTATTTCAGTGTGTTCTTTGCTATTGTAGTTTAGATGGATAGATGTTCTCCTTTCTGTGTTGTTCTTGCACTCGAGTGTTCATTCCTCGAGCCTTTGTGGATTCGGTACTCCCTGGTGTGGAGGTTTTTTTCTCTATTTTCGGTCCTTTTTGCTTCAGGAGTGTTTTCGTGTTTCTATGGGCAATATTTGTTCAGCATGGTGCGACACTTTAAAAAGTATCGCATGCCCATGCAAACTATGTTGTACGACATTGTAAAGTATTGCACGCCTTCTTGAGAAATGTCATACGACACTAGAAGAGTGTCGCACACCTTTTTGAGAAATGTCGTACGATGGTGAAAAGTGTCACATGCCTTCTTGAGAAATGTTGTATGAAACTAGAAGAGTGTCACACGCCTTAAGGAGAAGTGTCACCCTCCTTTAGTAAAAAGTGTCACACGATTTTTGTGAAAAACTTGCGCGTGTCATCAACGGGCACTTTTGTTCGTGATCCGATCTTTTTGAGAGTTGTTTTGGATACCCTTTTGGGCATTCTTCGACCCTATGTTGTTGCATTTTGCATTCTGTTGAATGCAATTTTTGGGTTTCTATTGTAGTCCTTCGAGGTTTAAAATATATCGTTTAAGTATAAGTTGATTTAATTCCTTATACTTAAGATATATTTTAATATATGCGACGAATCTTTTGAGATAGGTTTCAGACCTCTCGGAGATAAGTTATGGATTCTAGGGAATTTCAGGGCTTTAGAAATCCAGACTTAACCAATTCTCAGGGCTTTAAGATTTCAAGCTTAGCCAAATTTTGGGATTTTGCATTTTACCCTAGCTTGGTGTTTTGTTGATGAAAGGTCGTTTCTTGTGCCCTCATCTTGTTTGTGGTGGTTGTTGGCTTTGTTTGGGTGTGTCAGTTTGGTTGTGGCATTTGGAGATTTGTTGGTTGCCAGGATTGTGTTGAGGTCTTCCGTTGCAATCCTTGTGATCCCTATATGATGTTGTCATGTGCATTCATACTTGTAAAAAAAAGAAAAAAAAAATCTTGGCTTGATTTGAATCCTTGTTTCCAAGGATCTTCGGGCAGGGCATTACATATTATATAAATACTTGATAATAGTTGAGAGTAATAGGCCACTTTGAGGGGGCAACCTCCAAATATCTCCAATAAGAACAATCTTCACAATATGATGTTGAAATAAGACTCACAACCTCCTATACATACCTAATTATGATTAGGTTGAATAGACACAACCCTACATAACACCTAGGTCAACCTACCTACCTAAATAATAATATAATAATGATAACATGACTTAATTGAGGACTAAGATAGCCACAAGTTGACTATTCATAACCCTATATATACACCAATATTAAGGGCATAGCATGCTCCCTCTCTTAAAAGAAGCATTTTCCTCAATGCTAACCAAGTGTGGATTCTTTTGAATGAACTCCTCATCCTTTTATGTGGCCTCTTCAATTAGTAATTTCTTTCATTGGATGAGATACTGAGTCGAGATTCTATTCCTTAGCTTCTTCATACGTGTTTGAAGAATGCACTCTAGTTCCAAAATTATTCTTCTTTCTTCATCAAGTTTTGGTATGGTTAATAATCTCTTGGAGACAATTTATTATTCTATTTTTGTTGCTTCATTGAGATTTTTTTATAAGGCTGCAATCTCAAGAAGACCAGTCCCCAACTTCAAAATTTCTTTCACTATGATGTTGGTTTGCTTGTTATTTCATTTGATTTTTTACCATAGCTAGATTCTCCTTGAGTCCTAAAAGTACCTATTATTGATGAAGCAGGTGGTCCTCTACTACCTAAACTCTTGGTGATACCTTTAATGATGATGTGATGGAAGGAGGATGATATCCATAAAGTGCCAAAAATGGAGAGATTTTTGATGAGCTATGAAAAGAAGTATTGTACCACTATTCTACAAGAGGTATCCAATCTACCCATTGAGATTGTTTTTCTAAAGTGAAACAAGATAGATATCCTTCAAAACATTTATTAACAACCTTAGTTTTCCCATTTGATTGAGAATGGTATGAAGAACTATGAGCCAATTGAGTACCCAAACATGAGAATAAATCCTTCCAAAAGTGACTAGTAAAGATAGGATCATGATCACTAACAATAACCTGAGGTGTACCATGTAGCTTTTGGAAATTCTCCAAGAAACATTTTTCCACTATACTTACTATAAAAGGACGTGATAATGCAATGAAATATGCATATATAGTGAGGCAGTCAACTACTACCATGATGACATTATGACCTTTAGATTTGGGAAGCCATGTAATGAAGTCCATGGATACCTTTTCCCAATGTTGGCTAGGAATAGATAAAGGCTACAAGACACCTAGTGTCATAATTGTTTCCCCCTTATTTCTTTGACAAACCAAACATTCAACCATAGATTTTTGAACATCACCTTTTAGCCCTTCCCAAAAAAAATCTCACTTGACCCAATGCTATGTCTTCAAAAATTTTGAATGACCACCAATTGGGGACTCATGTAGTGTTTTGATAATCTTGTGTTTAAGAGTAGAATTCTTGCAGAGATATAAGTGCTCTTTATACCAAAGAATATCCCCCTTTAAACAAAACTTTATCTAAACTACTAGGGTCACTTTTTATTTTTTCGATGAGATTACTTGTTGCAACACCATTTTGCCACTCTTCTTTAGCTTCTACCACCCAATTTTATTTTAATATTGAAAGGGCACACAATAAGGATTCATCTTTTTCATCCTTCCTGGAAAGTGCATTGGCCACAATATTTTCCTTCCCTTTCTTGTGTACAATTTCAAAGTCATATCCCAACATCTTAGTGACCCATTTTTGCTTCTGTTTTGACGATAGTCTTTGTTCCAAATAATATTTTAGGCTATCATGATCCGTCTTATCCTTGAAGTGTCAATCCATTAAATAAGGCCTCCATTTTTTAATTGCATGAAGGATTGCTAGCATTTCCTTCTTGTAAATAGGTTTGAGTTGATTTTTACCTTTTAATTAACGACTCTCAAAAACAATTGGTTGACCTCCTTGCATGAGAACTACTTCTATATCATTTCTACAAGCATCACATTCCACAATGAATTCCTTGGTGAAGTCTAGAGTAACAAGCACTAGAGTTTTACACATAGCATTATTCAATTTCTCAACTGATACATTAGCAAATTCATTCCAATGAAAATAATCCTTCTTCAATAGAGTGGTAAGGGGTGTTGCTATATGACCATAATTCTTCACAAATCTTCTATAGTATCTTGTCAATCCCAAGAAACCCCTCAGCTTCTTAATATATTTTGGAATAGGTCATTCCATGCTAGCCTTAATTTTGTTAGGGTCCACCTTTACTCCATGTGAAACTATGTATCCCAAATATTCCACCTCCTTAAGACCAAAATCACACTTGGATGGCTTAGCATAGAGTTGGTGATATTTGAGTAATTGAAATGCTTGATCCACATGCTGCAAATGTTCTTCCCAAGTCATGCTATAAATGAATATATCATCAAAAAATACTAACACAAACTTTCTCAAGAACTTCTTAAAAATGGAATTCATCAAACTTTGGAAAGTAGATGGTACATTGGTAAGACCTAATGGCATCACCATAAATTCATTAGGACCCTCATGAGTTTGAAATGTTGTCTTACAAATATCTTCCTCCTTAATCCAAATTTGGTGATAACCTAATCTAAGATCTAACTTGGTAAAATGCATAACTCCATTTAATTCATCTAGAAGATCATCAATGATTGGAATAAGAAACTTATTTTTAATGTTGTTCTTGTTGAGCACTCTATAATCTAGACACATGCACCAAGTTTCATCCTTCTTATGCACCATCAGAACAAGTGAGGAGTGAGCACTTTGGCTATGCCTGATAATTCTTGCCTCTAGCATTTCCTCAATATTTTTTTCTATCATCCTTTTTTGTATGTGTGGGTACCTATAAGGCCTGATGTTTGGTGGCTGGCTCCCTGGAACTAGTTGTATGGCATGGCCATGATCCCTCTTAGGAGGAAGTCCTTTAGGCATATCTCCAAGAATCATTGAGTGGTGATCAATTATTTCTTGTAAATCTGGATGAGTAAGAGCATTAGATTGAGAGACTTCTAGTGAACATAGTTGGGCCACAAATCCATCTACACCTTTATTAAGAAGCTTTTTCATTTGATGAGAGTTTACCATTTGTGGGGATTTTGCCTTCAATCCCCTTAACTCCACTACATTTCCTTTTGACTGAAATCACATGAATAGTTCTTGGAGGTTCATCTCAATTGTTTACAATGTAGTATGCCATTGTACTCCCAAAATAATATCCGTTGCACCCATGGATATTGCAAACATTGGGGTGTCAAGTTGATAATCTCCCATGGATAATTTGATGCTATGACACTTCCCTCAACAACTAACTTTGCCCCCATCTACAATCAAAACTTGAAACTCTGAGGTTGGATATATAAAACAATTTAGAAGAGTTGCCAACTTTTTTTTGATGAAATTATGAGTATTACCTAAGTTGATCAACATTGTTACTTTCTGCTTCTTTAAGAAACCCACTACCTTGAGAGTTTGTGGTGCACTGAAACATGAAAGTACATGCCATGAAATGATTGGTTGGGAATCATGTGATTCCTCACCTAACTCCCTATCCTCCTCTAATATGGGCTCATCCTCTTCTTCCTCACTTGCACCTTCAGTATAGAAGAATTTCTTTTCACTATGTTTATGTCCTTGACTATATTTGCTATCACAATTGAAACACAATCCTTTTTCTCTTTTCTCCTCAATTTGTTTTGGAGTCAACCTAGTAGGTTGAGAGAAGGTGTTGAATATCCTTTTTCTCTAGTCACATTAGCCCCTTTCTTTCTAGGAATCAAGAACTTCTCCTCTACCCTGCGTGCCAATATAAAAGACTCATTTATTGAGCTGGGACAAAACATGTGTACCTCATGTTGAATGTGATCCTTGAGACCACCCAAGAATAAATCATTCAAGTTCTCCTCTGTAATTGTATCCACTCTTAAGGATAGATTTTAGAATTTTTTAATATAATCCTTAACTGATCCTATTTGTTGAAGCTTAGCAAGTTGGCTAAAGAAGTTTTCTGTCAAATTATTATTATATTGTGCTTGGAGTTCTTCTATAAAAATTGACCATGATACAGTGAGACCCTTTTTCCTCCTATGAGTACAAAGCCAACAATACCAAATGAATTGATTTGGTTCTAGATATAAGGAAGCCATCATGACCTTTTGTCCATATGGGATTTGATGTACTTCAAAAAAATCTCAATTTGATTTATCCATGTTAGAGGATTCTTTACATCAAATTTTTGCATATCTACCTTTGGAAAAAAATTCCTAGATCCTGTAGGATTAATAAAATTTGTGTCATTATTAATCAACTTGAAGGTTTCACCTTGATTGCTTGAGAGCTCCTTCTTTGTTTTATTTATATACATGCTTAACATGCCTCATATATCTAAAATATCTCCTCATAGGTCACACATATCCCACTTAACCTCTTCGTTGAACTTACTAAGTTCCTCATTGGAATTACTATCCTCTGTTGTTTCCCAATCTTGATCAAAGGATTTCCCCAATGTGGTAGCATTCTTTTTGCCTTTTGTTTAAGGCCCTATCATTATGGAAACTAATATTTTTGAAATAAATCACACAAATGAAATTTAAATTCTCTAATTTATTTATTTATTTATTTTACTATAACTTACTAGGGCCAAGATAGCCTTGCTCGTAAAAAAGTCCCCAAAAAAGGTAGCAAATTTGTTGACTTGAGAGAGAATTTTCCTAATTTTGCAATATCTTTCTTTTTTATTTAATTTATTTCTCCAAGATTTGAAATTTAGGCTCCTCTACTATGTATTCAAAAACCCAATACAAGTTATACTCCAATTCGGCAAGATGTGAGAGATATGAAGATCTTAATAAATTGTGTACAAATAGTAATTCTGCAATAATTTTCTCAAATTTGCTCCAATTATTCTAAAATTTGGACAATAGCTTCTTTGATATGGTCTTTAAAAACTCCTTTAAAATCTTTGAAAAATTTAATAAAATCTAAAATTTATGCTCTTCCCAAAATCACCCCAATGTTGAGAAAAAATCTTGCCTCTATGGTGCCAAGATCATGCTCTGATACCACTTGTAATGAATAAACTTGCACAATAGAAGAAACAATATGAAATATTATATAAATATTTGATAATATTTGAAAGTAATAAGTCACTTCGAGGGAGCAACCTCCAAGTATCTCCAATGAGAACAATCTTCACAATATGATGTTGAAATAAGAGTCACGACCTCCTATATATACCTAATTATGATTAGGTTTAATAGACACAACCCTACATAACACCTAGGCTGACCTACCTACTTAAATAATAATATAATAATGATAACATGACTTAATTAAGGATTAAGATAGCCACAAGTTGACTATTCATAACCTTATATACACCAATATTAAGGGTGTAGCATATCAAATAATCATGTGATGCACACAAAGACAAAACACATAAAAATCAATTATCATTACTTAAGGGAACTAGTGCAAGACAAAGAAGTAAGACTAGAATATGTGAATAAAAAGGAACATATAGCTGATATATTATCTAAGGAACTATCTAAGGGTACATATGTGTATCTAAGAGGTAAGTTAGGGGTCATTTCACTATCTAAATCAAACTAAGAAGAGATGCAATATTATATCAATTTTTATGATCATAGTATCTTACAAATTGATGTAGGAGGTCACACTTTAGGAGCTACCTAAAGATGTGGAAAATATGTGAAAAGAGGGAAAGAAGAATGACTTGATTGAGTTGTAAGTTGGCACATGGTGATACAGTCATGAACAAAGATGATAGAGGGAGATTTTGTGCTAAGTAGAAGGAGATGAATACATGATGGATATATGAGGTCTTTCATATTGTTGTAAAAGAGGGAGATATGAGCTAAGTTATCATCCAACTCAAGTTGCAAAGAGGGAGATTTGTGACATGATTATGTCAAGTTACCATTCAATATATGAGAGATATATCAAAGAGAGAGACAATATAGTAGGTGTCACCTTGAAAAAGAAGTGTAAAGAAGAAAAGATGGATCATATCATAGATTAAATGGATGAGAATCAAAATAAAACTAAGGATATTAATGAAGGGTGGATACAAATAATAGAGAGAGATGATAAAGTGAAATAACAAGAGAATAGTTTTCCATTGCATAGTAACTAAAGGTATTTCCATCAATGCAAAAGAGAGAAATTGTTGGAAACTATAATTGAAACAATTATTATGTTGTCATTGATATCAAACATTATTGGTAAGATAGTTACTAAAATTTTAGAGTGCCATATGAATTTGATTGATGAAGAATATTTGAAAAGAGAGATAACTAGATGAACTAGTCAAGTGGTTGAATAAAAAGGAGAAAGTATGATGGAACTATGATGGGCACTTGATCAGTTGGTATTTGACAAGATAATGTGTTGTTTGATCATTATATGAAGTGAAGAAGAAATATGAGTTGAAGTTTCAAAGAGATAAGTTGAAATAGGTTATGAAGCTAAGAATTACCAAGTAACAGTTTACAAAGTCAATGAATAAGTTGAAGCAAAAGATTAAGGAAATCAAGTAATACCCAAACAAAATAGTATTAGTCGGGTGATAATAGTGATTGAACGAGATGAAGGAAAAATGTAGAAGCGACCTAGTGTAGTAAAGGCCAAGGGAGCCAGTGTAAACTAAGAAAGACATAGTAATAGAGAATGAGCTACCTAGTGATGACTGCGTTGAAGAACATAGTCATGACCGAGTGTTAGCAAGTTAACAGTTTGTAAAAGAATCAAGGTATGAAGCTAACATAGTTGAATTTTTGGATCAATCAAAAATGTGTAAAAGATAAGTATTTCTGAGTGGGAATATTTAATTCATGAATTGAGTTTTTTAAGTGGTCCAAGGAAAGGATTTTATATAAGTTTCAAGAGAAGAAGAAGAAGGGCAAAATGATGGCACAATTCATTAAATCTGGTCAACCCTAAGATCTATAGTTATGCTTAAGTGGGAAAAGATTAAACCTACCTATTTAAGGAGGCATAAGAGATGTTTTAGAGGTTGGTGAGATTGGACTACCAAATTTGTAAGAACAAGTGAAGAACAATGTTGCAAAAGAAAAGCAATAAGTTTCTAAAAGTGTGATTGCTTGAAGTGTTGCCAAAAAGATCAAAGATGGAGAATCTAATGAAGACTAGTCAATGCAATAACAATGAATTCAATGGAGATATGAACAAGAAAAGTGAGTTATATTTTATCAAATCAGCCTAGTTGTTACTTTCTAACCATTGTGGCAATAAAATCCTTGTATAGGGGTTGACTTAACAATCATATTGTAAACCCTTTAATCAAGGTGACATTCTAAGTAGATGTTTTGAAGACCTGTAATAAGCCCACTCATAATAGGGTGATTAAATTCTTAAAAGGGTCAAACCTAACAATGTGTTTTATAACTTTTAATAGGGTTAACTCTTACTCGAGTTGACTTCAAAAGAGTGAAAAGTGGTAGCATGTTAGTTGGTGGTTTTTTCCAAATTGGGTTTCCATGTTAAATCCTAGTGTCATACTTGTGTAAATGATGTTTTTATGTGTTATGCTATTAATATTTATAAGTTTTTGATATTTAGCTAACACTAAAATAGAGATTTGGATGTTGAGATTAATAAGTTGAACTACTAATGATTTGGTACATTGATCGAGTGGATATGAGATAACTCTAATATCAAAGAAGCAATTCAAGGGCTCACAAAAAAAAAGCACCTAGAATAAACAATCTAACTCCAAAAAGAAGGGGGACATGTTTGGTTCACCAGAATAAATAAAATCACTTTAGTAGGATGTAGGTATCTACTTGGCACACTAAAGCATTCAAATATGTGTGTAGGGAAAGAGAGAATCTCCAAATATAATTCCTTCTTGAATCCAAATTAGATTAGCAAGGACCAACCGAATGAAGGAATGTCAACACTGAATTTGAATTGTGGAAAGGAATGCAATATAAGGAAAGACTCTCTTTAGCTCATGGTGATAAATGTGTATGTGAAATTGAATTAATTGACTAAGTAATGTAAATCTAAATTTCAAGTATGTATAATCATCCCAATTAAGATTCAAAATAATGCTAAAATTATGGATGGAAATGAAAGATAAATGACTCATCTTGAAATATGTGGAGGAATTTATATTTTTCCTTGAAAAGTGTGGATCCAAACTCATAATTGAAACTTTGACTATAGATCATTGAACAAAATGAAAAAACATGAAAACTAATTTTTTGATTGAGGCTTAGAAAACAAGTTGACTTGGTAGAAATCCTTCTAGAAGTATTCTTGTGGAGTCATCATCTTCCCAAAACAATTTAATAAGGTCAACCTAGATTTTTCAAAAGGTTTTTTAGGGAGTTATTTCAAGATTTGCAATCAAAAATTCATTATCTTGCTCTTGTACACATATATTTGGGGTTATTTTTATTGGGTGAATGAGGGTTTACCTTGGTCAAACCCTAGATTGAGGAATATCAAATTTTAATTGAGAATGTAAATATATGTAAATGAAACAAGATAAATGTAAGTATTCACCTTTTGCTATAAGAATCCTTATCAATAAGGATTTACAATTTTTGTATGTTGTAGATGTCAAATCTTAATAAGTAAATGTAGGATATCTCTGAAAGTTCTAAAAGATATACCACAACCACACCATGGAGCCATGTATGTCAATGTGCATTACTAAAGAAGATGATGAATCTCTCAATGTAGATCTCCTCCCTTGGTGGCCAACAATATGATAGATCTTGAAGAGGAAATGCTCCCAAAGAATCCTTCAGTGCTTGATGAAAACTCATTTACTTGAATTCTTGAAATCCTTGGATTTCCTTGAATGGCTTGATTGAAAGGTATAAGTGTATCTTGCATGCATGTGTGTGTTGCAAAATAAAGCCTCAAAGTATCTTTATATACTATTTTTTATCCGAGAAAATAATACAAGTCGATTGGGGAGTGAGAGTTAAACATTTGGAACCCTGAGACATTTTAGGCCATGTATCTCATAATCAATCAGGAATAGGTTAACCTAGATCAACCTATTATAGAATACATCAACATGGGGTCAACCTCTTCTAGAACAAGTTGACCTACGTCTACCTATTCCAAAGGAAGGGAAGAAAAGGCACTTAGAAATCTTAGAGGGAATGAAAATAGAATAGAGAAAGGGGGAAGAAAATAGGATTTAGAGCACATCAACCATAGATCCAATTATAGTCCAAGAAGTCACTATAAAATGGATGCTAAAAAGTCTTAAAAGATGGGTGCATCCTTTTTAAGATGGCACACCTACTAGATCTATACATGAAACACATTGAATTGTAAAGGAAGGTGTCAAATATGACCTAGCAAAGATGGTTAGAACACATTTGATGGTAAAGATGAAAATGATTAAACTAAAAAAGAAGAAAGAGATGATGTATGGTTATGTTGTTGTATGTATTAATCTCATTTTGGTTTTCACAAAGTAGTGACAAAACACTTAGTCATTATTCAACAAAGAATAGTGCAAGCCAAGTGCATAGTGCATGCCAAGTGAACAAAGTGAGATGAGTGATCAATACGAGCCGATCAAATAGAGAATGTTGAGCATAAGTCTCTAAAGAATACATTTTGACTAATATGGCAGTTAGTGTCAAGCACTAGTATGTGTCAAGTAGATAGTGTGTGTTGAGTCACTTAGGTGTAGAGCAGTCAGTTGTGTCGAGTGATTTAGGTACTGAGAAAATAGAGTGTGTCAGGCCATTTAGTAGTTGAGTATCAATATATAGAGTATAGTGAAGGCCGAGAAAAAGATCCTTTAGATGTTGAGTGAACATCTTATGTCATAGATGTTTGTAATGGCACAAACTTCTATGTAAACCATTTTTAGCCAACATGAACATAATTTTTTTATTATAAGAAATAAGGAGGGAGTCATATTATGCATTCCTATGCTATGCATGTATCCAATCAAATTGAGGAAGGCATTAGGTGGAAATATGGATCAAAAACAACCATTGATTCTAACCTAATTTCATCTCCATTATTTTTATAAAAGAAAGAAACCATAAGGGTAACATATGTTGCGAAGGAGGATATTAAGGAGAGTATTTTTTGTGAAGGAAGCATGAAGAATATGGGTAAGATAGAGTTTCACAATGAAGAATCATTCTAAGAGGAATAGAGACAAGCCATGAAAGGTTAGAGAAGATAAATCTAATCAGAAGGATCAAGAGATAACCGATAAAGAGGAGATCTGACATCAAGTAGTAAGCTGCTAACTAAAGGATTAGGTATTGGATTATTTTGATAGGTGATATAGAGTAAATATCTTAACAAACTATTCTTAACAAGCTTTTGTAAATCTCTTAACTGGGTGCTTACTTTATTATGATAATAATACCTCTAGCAAGGTGAGACCTAACAGTCTTTGTAAGCCTTTAATAGGGTAGACTTTTCATAGGGTAGATCATAGTTTATGATCAAAACACTTTGTAGCCATAATAGGCTAGACTTTACAATTGTAGTAGTGAATATTTGTGGTTGTCATTCCCACCCTAGTTATACCTTCTCCTTGGAGTGTTTCTAGGTAACCAAAATCTTATGTGTTATGTGTTGATTTATTTCATGCTTTAGATGTGATCAATGGTTACATATTTTAATTTACATGTTAAGCTATGAGATGGATGTATGGTGAAATTTTTTTAAGGTAAAACATTTAAGTGCTAATTCACCCCCCCTTGTCATGCTTGACCTTACTACTTTTTGTTTCTCCTTATTTACTTTAGGTTGTTGCATTTGACACTAGCTCTGTTGCTGGGATATTGTAAACACTGAACACTGTTTTCTTTATGATCAGACAGATTAGTTTTGGATTAGGAGTTATATTTTTTTTGGATACTACTTTTGAAGTACAGTTTGATTTTACTCGAGATTTTAGTTAATCAGGTCTAGTTGTATTGTCAATTTAGTAGTGCATGATTTGATTTTAGAACTGAAGCAAGTTTTGATATGTATGGAGGTTTGCAAGGAATTCTTGTTGCAGGATTGTAATTGCAGGGTTTTCCAGTTATTGCTATGATTACGAAAATCAGATTTGGATTATTTCATTTAGAATTATGTGTTGGTATACTTGAATTCTACATTCTTCAGCAGTTATATTTTATTGTGAATATGATGTTTACTAGGATGTTTGTAAAACTCTCAAGTGTATATATGTATTTGTGTGGGTGTTCGCATAGATATTAATCCTTTATTTTATTGATGTGAATTAAACACATTTAATGTGTATGGCAAATACATTCTTGTACTCTTAAGATTGAGAATTTCTTATTTTTATTGGTGTTTTGTTTAAAAAATATTATTTTCGATAAATTCATTTCACTCTTTTATGTATTCGATTTGCGTAAATATATAAACATATGTGTGAATATTAATCCACACATATATTTATATATATTATGTGGTTATTTTGGAAATTCACACATATATTCACATGAATTAAAGTGTGAAGTGAAGCATATTGAATTGTTAAGAATAGTTATACACGCAACTATTATGATATATGAGGCTATTGTTTTATTCATATATAATGTTTGGAAATGAAGATTTCATTTCCCTAAAACCCTAATGGGTTTCAAATGATTTGAAGAAGGTTCAATATTATTTCATTTTTGTAGCCAAATATGGTGATGGTTTGGTGATTGCTGTATACACGGCTCTGTTTTGAGTGATAGTTCATTGAATGCAAAGTAATGAGGTTTTATGGCACTGTAAGTATAGTCGGCCATTTCGTGTTGTTAGTTTGGCTACCTGTTGAGATAGGGTTGGAGATTTGGCCGCACTACTCTGATTGAGGAACACTTGTGACCCTTGTTGTTGTGGAATCGGGTTCATGGAAGAGTTTGTTGAAAATGATTTTGAGTTTTTGAGGCCGAGCATTGAGGTGTTGCTCACAACTAGTCCTTTTGATGTACTTCTCTCGAATTTTTTTATTGATCATCGTAACCTCTGTTACAAGCAAGTTCTTCTAGCTCGACAATTTGGGCAATTTGGAAAAGTGATTTTTGGTTTGGGTTTTGGTCTTTGGCAGCAAGTGGTTGGAGAGTTCATTTACCCTCTGCTAAATTGCAAGTAGGGGCAATTTCTTACCCTTCTTACTCTCTCTTTATAATTACATTTCGATTTGTTTGGAAATGCATGGCACTCAGTTTACATGTAGAAGAATCTGTCACTTAAGTGTGGGTATAGACAAAGTTGGGCTCTATGTTATTGTACAGCTCTGTGTGTACCCATACTTAAATGGGAGGCTTGGTGATATGTTTTGGATATGCTATTAGATTATATGTAGATACTATATTTATAAATTTTTTATGTTTGACACTGTATGACATTTCATGACCGAGGGTTAAGTCTTAATTCTAAGGGTTGTCAATGAAACTTGGGGCATAGTCATTTCGTCAAACAGTTTGTGTGAAGAAAAGTATAAGATGCTACATGGGATTGTCAGATTTGGAAAATTCGAAATATCTTAGGTTTCAATCATTTTATTGTCATAGTTCATACTTTTGATGGTTGATAGTATAGTATCGATTTTGGTTGCATTAACCAATAGATTGTTGATAGTCGGTAGTGAGGATTTGACGTTGTTATTTTGGTAAACAATTTGCATATATTTGCGAGTTCTTGGGTTTTTGATAAACAATCCATTCTCACCCAATATGTGATGTTTTAAATAAAGATTTATAGTCTATCTTTGGAATAAGGAAACTTGTGATTTGGTTGTGATAGTTTGTAAGGGACTATCGATTTAAAATGTTTGAACTTGCTGTCAAAAAAACATACCTTCATTGTTTTTCTGTTCTTGAACCATTAGCTGACAGCCGAACACTTTCTATATCAAATAAGATATAAAACGGTTCATGACCATATATGACTGTCGTATGATAATGGGAAAACTTTAAGTTGACTGTGATTATTCGAGAACTAATGATAATATGCCGATAATCGATTTACTTTGATATAACAGTAGATTTTGTTTAATTGAATATTAACAATTCTTTGGTTACTTTTATTTTATTCTTATAGATATAGTAAAATGGATAGTATTGAAAAAAAACAAAAAAACAAATTAGTTATTAAGAAAATAGCAGGTATTGTTGAATAATGGAGTTGTAAGTGTCAAAAGAGAACATTCTCATATTTGGAAAACATGGTCTTAGTTGATAGTTACATAGAATAAAGACTTTGTAGTAAAAGTTTTTATAAACTTAGAAATTTGACTATGATTAGAAAAAGAAGTCATATTGATTTGAATGTATAGTCAAAAACGTATGACAACAATGTTATTGGTCTTTTTGTTCAAACAATGATGGGATCCGAACATGTAAGAAAACTGTCAATGGTGTTAGAATGTTGTTTTGAAGTATTACAATTCAGTCATAATGTTGAAATAAAAAGAAAATTTATTTTATTATATATATATATATATATATATATATATATATATATATATATATATATATATATATATATATATATATATATATATTTAAAAAGTTATACTCTGTTTTATTGAGAATCAGAGCTGTTTTCTGGATTCTATTGAAATAGAAAGTTGATTTCATTTTAAGTTTCGATTATGAAATATGTTGATGAAATTCTTTTTTTAAAAATGAAAGTATCTTTTGTACTTGATCTTACTATCTTGCTATTTCAAAGAATAAGTAAAGATTGTTATGACAGCAGGGATAAATAGTATAGTACTAGGATCAGTAAATATCATTAAGTTAAAATGTCAGTTTAATTGTATTTAAGGGTTCTATTATTATAGTATTTGTTTTTGTTGTTATAGTAGTCTAAATTTACCTTGGAAATAGGCAAAGTTAAGATGTGTTCGAATAGATTAAAGGATGTAGTATCATGTTGAAAAATGAGTTATATTCTGTAGCATGAACATTCTTAGAAAATATGTTTGATGTGTATTTTAAGAATAGTTGTGATGAACGTATATCGGGGTGGCTGAATTTGGTTTATCCTATTCAGTTAATTAATTTAGTGATAATTATAAAATGAATTGGGTGGGTTAATTACATATAAAAGATAGTTGGCCTTACCTATGACCTAAACCTATATGGTTAAGTATAGAGAACAAGGCATATCTCTATTCTGTCAATGACAAGTATAGTAGAGAAACCCGTTACGTGTTGACTATGAGCATACCATACATGGATGTAGTATCTTAGTGCCATAACGATGACACCTCAGTATATATATGTTTCATTTACGTGTTATTCTTAGTGCGAGTTTAATTTTGCAATAATCAGTAAAGGTTTACTTCTTGCTTATTAATTTTGGAACTGCACTATGTTAAAGTGAATTAGATATCTGCATTATGGTTTTGTATATGTTTGGTCTAATATGCATGCAGGTGGATTACGCTTTTCAACTCAGTGTGTATTGAGCCCTTTTTTGTTTTGTGTTGCATTCTGTGTGTTTCCAGGTGCTTCGAGATTACAAGTAGCTAAAGATGTTTATTGAAGTTCTTCTTGAATCGTTATTTATTTGCTTGTAAGGTCCATATTTTGGACATAGGCATTTAAGGATGAGATTGTACTTCATTATTGTTCTTAACACAATATGTATTAGAATCTTTATGGAATCATATTTGGATGATAATTACTTGTATTTTGAGGTTTTTAGATTGACAGTGATTCAATCTATGTTATTGTACTTGTATTAAGTTATATATATATATATATATATATATATATATAACATTCTTTGTACTTGTTATTGGATTCAAATTATTGGTTTTGTTAGTGGTAGTGTTACACCCCTCATAGAACTTACTTTCCCATTGTTAATTCCAACAATTGGTATCAGAACTTTGTTCTCTAGAAAGAAAAGTTTGACAACTTGGGAGGTAAGACCTTGAAGATAGAAGTCTACAAAATGGGAAAGACTATTGAGAACCAAAAGATTGAAATACAACTTACCCTACATCAACTCAAGGAGGCAAGAGATGAACTGCAACATTCATTCAAAAGAAGAAAGAAATTGGCCATTCAACAAAATGACACTCAATATCAAGAAGAAGACACTAATGGATGTTTGAGGACAAAAACTCAAATGAATTTGACGCAACTATTGTAGATTTGATGGAAAAGAATAATGCCCTAAGTGAAGAAGTGAAGAATCTAAAAAGGAAATAAGAAACTTAGTTTTGTTATTTGAGACAACTAAACTAAACAAGAAAGATAAAGAAGATAGATTCACGATTGAAGAAGACAAAAGACTACTAGCTAATAGACTTGAGGAGAAGTCATCAGATGCAAAAAAGTTATCAAGCATTCAATTAGATCTAATGAATCAACTAATAATTACAAATCAAGAATTGAATAAGAAAGATATTGAGATTACAACTTTGGAAACACAGAATACCCTACTACAAAATAAATTGAAGATTGAGAAAGAAAGGCTTAAAAAGCCTAGTGGAGCCATAAAGTATTTTGAGAAACTGATTGAAGCACCAAGGTCAAGCAATGACATTGCTAGTTTGGGCTATTCTACTACTAAGAAAGGAGAATCATCTAAAAGTGGTGAACAAAGGTATGTGTGGAACTGATATCTAAAATGATATATTTTCCATCAGTTCCAAGTATTCAAGTAATGTAAAGGATCTATCAACATATACTAAGATGCAATTAAGTGATTACAATAAAGAGAAAATCTATCATTTTTTTTTACTTTCTTTGTTGTTGTCAGCCATTGAAATTTTTTTAGTTACTACCAAATAATGAAGGTATGGTAGTGATAGTTGATCTCACTATGATAGCAAAGCATACTAGAAAACCCTATAGTGACCGAATGAACAACTATATATGCACTAAGCATTAAAGAAAAGGTTTTAAAGGCTATATACTTGATTTTTTGATTCATTTGCACTTACCAAAGTTTGAAGAGCACGAAGGTGATTTGTGAAAGGAGATTTAAACATTTGCAAGCCACATTCTACTACAACTTGAAATCATTCAATAGATTTGAAAGGTATTTAACTTGTGCCAAGTTACACTATTTCATGTTTTAAAAACCCTAGATAGTCAAGATGGAAGCAAGTTCTTATGTAGCACCTAGGAAAGAGGGGAAGGAATTTTTTAATGTTCAATTAATTAGCAATGGTGTGAGACAATATCCACTTTGTGTCATTCCTAAGATTGTGTATAAATGAGATCCATCTAGTGTGCTATCTATGATACCACCAAAGGTTTTAATAATCCAGGATTTTAAATGTTATATACCTACAAGGTAGGTGAGGTTGGAAATTTGGAGATAAGAGAAACTTATTAGAAGTTGTGTGAGAAAGATTTGTTGAAGGAAGAAAACAAGATTGTAGAGAGTAAAGGGTTAACATGTGCCCTAAATTTCACACAAATGTTCAAGACTAAATGGATTAAGATTGTGTTGAGTTGGATTCATGAAAATCATATTTGGTTCAAAGGTGGACCAATCATAATATCTAAGAGGATCATTCACAGAGTCATGAGGTATCCAACCCTAGATCGACCAAAGGCATTAAGGAGTGATGCAAAAGATATTATTGAGAAGAACACTAGAGTAGTGTGGAAAAAATGTGGAATATCAATTGGCACCATCATATTCCCTATTATAGCATTTGTAGTAAGAGTGATTGCACTAAGATTCTACTAGTCAAGATGACTCAATAGTGTGTTGTGCATTGCAGTTGACTTAGGTTATTAGATAGAGAAGAGAGATCACAACTATGACTTAGCTAAGCTACAACTTCAACAGCTATCAAAAAATTTGGAAGCTATTAGGAAAGTGAAGAGTGCCTCATGTAAGCTTGGATCACTTATCATTTTCATATTCGTTTATGTGCAAAATATATTTCTGAACCAGTAATGACAAGTTATTTTGAAGACTTTAAGAAGTCTATGAAGCAGAGGTCAAGGATTCCTGTGTCACTAGTTGAACAACATTATAATGATGTTTTTTTTCTACTTGATTCCAACTACTCATATGTATAGGCAACAATTCCAATAGTAAGATGGTTAAGACCTTTACCATATGAAATTAATGTTGATAAAAATTTTGACAATTGGCTAATGAAGGTATTTAATTCTTTTTATTTATGAAAACAAAAAATGTACATGCTTGTAGAGAACCTTAGAAATAAAGATACTTAGCTTTTGGTACTCAGAAAATTGTTTAAGTATGAAATTGGTTTATATTAGTGTATTGTTTTGTATGTAACTTGTTACTGACATTGTATTATGATAAGAAAAGTTAGATGGAGATAGTATACATGTTGATGATGGCATGTATAACCTTAGACATTAGTACAGACTATACAAAAAATAGATATATGTGTTCTACCAGTGAAACAAGATAGTGGAATTAAAGGAAAGACATTATTTTGTTTACAAAATAATTACTTGACCAATTAGGGTCGACATCCTAGATGTTTACTATAAGTTGGAAAAATATATTATGGTCTTAGCTAACCTTGTAGAAATTTGTGAAAAGGCATGATTTTTATGCAAAGGACATCTTGAAAATTCAAATGAGTTGTGATGTGTTGTGTTGAGCAATTGTATTGTGATATGCAAACTTTTTGTGAAGTGACATATGCGAAGTTGATTTTGTGATTTGAGATCTAGCTAAGGTCAGAGATCAATCAAGAAAGAAGTTATAGAACCTATATAATAAAAGACTAATCACTTGTTTGGGTAGTGAGCTCTTCTTGTAATTGGAAGTGCATGTTTGGGCAATGGACTCATCTTGCATCTACTATACTACAACTCCTTATAGGGTTGGAATCTCCTAACAGGGATTCAAAGTCTCCTAGCAAGGACTCTCTATACTGAATTTACTCATTGACTCCTAATAGGGTCCATCCTCTAACAAAGAACATATATATCAATATATTATCTAGTGGGTACCATCCTCACTAGGCTTCAAAGTAATAAATAATATTCAGTTGGCTACTAATTTTTGTAAATTACTGATTCACACCCCCCTCTTAGTCATTCATATTTCTAACAATTGGTATTAGAGAATAGTTACTTGGAAGAGGATTAATAGCTTGAGTAAGATTCCTATGGATATGGAATAGTTGATGAAGAAAAATGAAGAAGAACTTGAACAAATTGATCTCCTTACTGAAGAAAGAGATAAGTTGAATGATGTAGGAGCATCCTGGGTGTAAGAGCAATCTTGCATCACCCAAAAATATTTTATTTTCAGTATTTTCTGTTTTAATAAGGACAAGTAGATAGGGTGGTTACTATTTATAGGAGCTTGCTATTTTTACTAAGTTTGTCATATGAGCTCAAAATGTTCTCATTTTCTACAAGAAGGTTCATTTTAGAGTTATAAGCTTACCATAAAAATCTCATTGCTCCAACTTAAGTATCAGAGAAGTTATTGCAGATTTTTGGTGGAATATTTTACAGAAAAAATTGTCAGGATCACCATTAGAGGCCTTAGAGAGCTCAGATCAGGTCCAAAAACTTGACAAAAGGGTGCTTGTGCAATTCTAAGTCTGTAGATCACGAGCTCGCATTTTCAAAAAGTGGTTATAATAGGCAATCAAAGCAACAGTTTGAGAGCTATGGCCTTCCAAAGTTGGGCTATCAAAATTTCTAAAATAATTTGTTAAAAATATATTTAGCTAACTCTATATGTATTGTTAGGGTCTCTCAGCCCTAGGTATTAAGTTGGAGCATCTAAAACCTTCTCGTGTAGCATAAAATTGCCTATTTAAGAAAGGCCCGAACATTAGCTAGAACAACTCTAGGTGATAGCTGATAGCTTGTCTTGCAAATTACTGTAATGAAGGTGTCCATGTGGGTTAGCATATTGTACTTATGAATTCTATAATTCCACATTTCAGGTGCAAATAAAAAGTGCATATTTTGTTCTCGCATTTTCTATTGTTTCTTTGTTTGTTTTATGAGCTTATTGTATTAAGGGGTGCACCCTTCATCATTGAAGGATAGATATGAAGACTCCAAAGTATATATTGGACAATTGAAGGACAATATTGAACATTTCAAATCCAAGCCTAAATCTATTGAATCTAAAACTAGTGATGATGATTATTCAAAGTTGAAGATATAGTACAAGATCTTGAAGCATGAATTGAAGATTACCAATCTAATGTTGACTTTTAAGAATGATCCTAGCAAAATTGAATTTGATTTGAAGACTACGAATACATATTTTAGAGCGAGTCTGAAAAAGAAGACATCTAAATTTGAAACATTGAAAGAAGAACATGAAGAACTTCATAAGTACAACACTATTGTGAAAGGTGAACTAACTCAATGCAAGCATCAACTTGAGAGGCTTTATTCTAGCAAAGAAAATCTTGATGATTCAATGTCAATACAAAGACCTACCTATGATAAGACTAGTCTTGGTTATCTATTTAACATGTTTGCAAAGAAACCTAAAAATAGATCAGATCTGAAAGAAAAGGATAAATCTGATGATAAGATCAAATCCAATCAATCTTTTGACAAACCTAAAGAAGTTAGATAAGGAAACTGTGGTATTGGATGAACCAAAGAAAGTGGAATCTCCAAAAGAAACCAAGTATAAATTTAGAGCTAAGTGTTTTTCATGTAATGAAATAGGTCATATGAAAAAAGATTGTACAAATAAGTCATTTAATCATGTTAAGGATTTTTATTATCATAATTGTTATGGTATGGGTCATAAATTAATTGATTGTAGGAAACCTAAATATAATAATGATAGAAGGAATAGTAGAATGTCTAGAGATACTAACCTTGTAGATAGAAGAAGATTTAATGAGAAGACATTGAGAGAAGGAAGACCTTATGAAGAAAGAAGACAGATTGTGTGTTATAAGTGTAACAACTTTGGACACATAGCTCAGATGTGTCATGCACTTTTTGATCAACAAAATCCTAGAAGTGGAACTCTAATATGCCAGTTATGCAACAACTTTGGACATACAACAAAGTATTTTAGAATGGATAGAAACTTTGGAGATAGAAGGAATAATGAAAGAAACTTTATAATAGAAGAAATGATGGAAGAAATATCAGAAATGATAGAAGGAACCATAATAGGAACTCCAGAACTGAGAAAGATAATGAGGAACAAAGAAATGTAGTAAGTGAAATTTGAGAAGAACTCAATGAGGCATTCATAAAAGGATTAGACATCTTAGAAGAAAAGTTAGAAGATAATGAGACAAGAAGATCAAAGTTAGTAATAGAGTTTGATCCAACTAAGTTTAATTAAGCTTGTTCACAATGCCAAAATTTGAAAATTCATTTAGAGATCAAACTATGGGTAGTGAAGTTGGGAAAAGGTGTATCAAGATAAGTTTATATGATATCCAAGCTTGCAATTTGGAGTTTATAAGAACTTGCTACAAAGAAATTAAGAGTTATTTTTATTATAGAGAAAGTTAATTCTGTAGCAGAAGATGAACAATATGTTTTTACAGAGAATTTTGTGAAGTGAAGATTCTTGGAGCATTGTCATGATGAAAGGACACTACGGTAAACTTTGGATAGCATTTAAAGACTGAACAAAGTTTATCAAGCATATATTTGATTTTAGAATGTGATTAACAACTTTTTCATGTTTGCAAAGTATGCAATTAATGAAAGTTTGAATTGAATGAATAAAATGGAGTACAGACTTGATTACCACTTCTTTGCAATTACATCAGAAGCATAGAGCACTCAAAAGTGACTTGACAAGGCAATTTAAAACTAAACACTATTTTCGAAAAGAGAAAGTGAGTTACAAGTAGTTAGGTAGACCATGAAATAAGGAATAATGTATGTGCAACCTTTATCAGTGTCTATTGTAGAAACATCTTCAAAATAGAGCATTACATATGTCACAGTATCAACAGAACAACCAAGTGAGTTGAAGAGAAAATTAGAAAGATTAGTGGAAGCCATGACTACCAAGACAAAAAGAGTCAAGCAATAAGCTACTTGACCAAGAAAGAGGCAAAATACATTCTTGAAAATTATGTATTCCAATGAAGAAGAAGAACAAGAACAAGAAGCAAAAATAGATAGAGTGAGTTATCATTTCTAAACAGACAGCAAGAAAAACAAGGAAACCTTGGAAGCCAAAAATTGAGAAGATAAACTCAGCCATTGCTAATGAAGGGAACTTTGTTCAGATGATTTTTTTTATGATTTGTATAATGATATTGAGAAAGATCATATTGATATCTCTACTATGAGATATATAATTTCTAACAATCTGAAACTTAAGGATATTGAAGGCACAATAAATTAGAAAGTCTATGATAGACTTATAGAGAAGAAAGCACTAGTGCAAGAAGAGGATATAGAACTTTGGAAGTATATGATAAGGACCATATTCAAGACTAATGATGAGGAAGAAGTCAAGAAATTGTTGAACAGTCTAGCACCTTGCATGAGGATCAAGTTGAGACCATTTCTATTTATGGTGGGTGAGAAGGATAAAATAAGAAGTGAAGCAGCCGCAACTATTTGTTAGATGATAATAGAATCTAAGGAAGCACCTTCACCAGCATCTGGAACTTCGATAGTGTCTATAAGTGGTGACACTATGCAAATTGATCAAACCAATATTACTATTAACATTGATGACACTAACCCTTTTGAGAGTTCTAAACAACTTGAATCTCAAGCCAAGGTTATTCAAGAACAATTAAAACAAATTGAAGAGGAAAGGAAGCTATTAGAGGAAGAAAAGAAGAAGAGAATAGAGGAGGAAGAAAAGAAAGAGAAGGAAAGAAAAGAAAAGGAAGAGAAAGAGAATGAAGAGAGAAGAGTTAAAGGGGTAGCAGAGAAGAAGCAAAGGGAAGATGAATCAAAACCATCTAGTTCATCTACTCCACTTTCGCTTACTAGCCTAACAAGTGATGATGATGATCAAACTGAGCTGATCTCATCTCTGACAAAACTTATTGAGAAGAACATGAAAGTAAAGAGCCTAGAAAGAACCTTAATGGAGGTAACTTATAGATTACACAATACTCTAGCAGTCAAGCATACATATGCAGATCCTGAACAGAGGGCACAAGAAGTCTTGAAATATTTTGATAAGGAATTTACAAATTTGTTGAATATTGCAGAGTCAAAGGCCCAGATTTCATATGATGCTAATTTATTTAGCACCATTTGTTAGAACATCAAGAATGATTTGCTAAGTCTTGATACTTGTATCAAGGAACTTCAAAAATGTCAACAAGATGGAAAGGTATTGTACATCAATAAGTTGAATAAGGATTTTGAAAGTAAGATTGAAGGAAAGTTGAGTGAGCTAGAAGCTATATCAAGTTAGATATTGCAACCTTCTAAAAAAGTTGATGACTCTGAAGGATAAGTGGGCAGTGTTCATAGTGATATCAAGAAACTGGAACTTTAGAAAGAACAAATTTTGAAGAGAGTATAAGAATTCAAAGATTCTATTGATTTGAAGATATATATTTTTGAGAGACAATTGGAGGAGTGTTTCAAAGCCAAGGACACCTATTCTTATACTCTGATCCTAATGTAGTTGAGATTGCATCAGATGCCCTATGTGCAATTCTCACCTCTACTAAAATAGGTAAGGATACATGGATAAAAGGTTTAGATAGTCTTAAGGCAAGTTTTGACTACTATATGAAGATATTATCAGTTTAAGGTAGAAGAACAGAGTTTTGACAACAAATGAACATTTTTTGACATTCTAACTGTTGTCATTGATATCAAAGGGGGAGAAGATGCAAAAGAAAATTATAAATAAGTTAATGTATGAAATAATATTGAAAGGGCCAGCATATGTAAGATGGATAAGTTGTAAAAGATGATTATTGTATTGATATTGTTTTATTTTGACAATTTTTTGATACTTGGCCAATTTTCCCTATTTTGTTGCCATTAATGCCATAGGGGGAGGATTTTGACAATTGGCTAATGAAGATATGTAATTGTTGTCATTTATGGAAAAACATGATGTACATGCTTATAGAGAACCTTCGAAATAAAGATACTTAGCTTTTGGTACTCAAAAATTGTCTAAGTATGAAATTGGTTTACAACAATGTATTGTTTTGCATGTAACTTGTTATTGATGTCATATTATGATTAGAAAAGTTATATGGAGATAGTGTACATGTTGATGATGATGTGTATAGCCTCAGACATTAATACAAACTATACAGAAAAGATATATTCATGTTTTACCAGTAACAATGGACAGTGATATTAAAGGAAAGGAATTATTTTGTTTACAAAATTATTTTGTTTACAAAATAACCACTTGACCAATTAGGGATGACATCCTAGATGTTTACTATAAGTTGGAAAAGAATGGTATGGTCTTAGCTGACCTAGTAGCAATTTGTGAAAA
Organism: Cupressus sempervirens; assembly: GCA_028749045.1. Classification (NCBI taxonomy): domain Eukaryota; kingdom Viridiplantae; phylum Streptophyta; class Pinopsida; order Cupressales; family Cupressaceae; genus Cupressus; species Cupressus sempervirens. Next base: position 497,225,637 of record CM053785.1, read on the forward strand.
TGCATGGTATTTATGCAAAGGACATCTTGTAAATTCAAATGAGTGATGTGTTGTGTTGAGCAATTGTATTGTAATATGTGAAGTTTTTGTGAAGTAATATATGCAAAATTTATTTTGTGATCCAAGATCTATATGAGCTCATAGATCAATCAAGAAAGAAGTTACAAAACCTATATAATAGAAGACTAATTACTTGTTTGGGCAATGAGCTCTTCTTGTAATTGGAAGTGCATGTTTGGGTAGTGGGCTCATCTTGCATCTACTATACTACAACTCCTAATAGGGTTAGAATCTCCTAAGAGGGATTCAAAGTCTCCTAACAGGGGCTCTCTATACTGAATTTACTCATTGACTCCTAATAGGGTTCATCCTCTAATAAGGAACATATATATCAGTATATTATCTAGTGGATATCATCCCCACCAGGGTTTTCTCTCGGCCAAGGTTTCCCTAGTTAACGAAATATGGCGTTATGAGTTATCTTTGTACATGGTTACTATTATTGTTTATCCTTACTTGTTTACTTTCTTATGTATGGTTCAAAATAATAAATAATATTCAGTTGGTGACTAAAGTTTGTAAATTACTGATTCATCCCCCCCACCTCAGTAATTCCTATTTCTAATAGAAACTTCAACAACTATTATTGTATTATTGGTAGAAGAGGTCAATAAGGATACTACACAATTTGTAAATTATGATGAAGCCAAGTCAAGGATCACCATAGAATTGAAGACTGCCACATTTATTAGACAGAAAAACAAGATGGTGGAGGAGATAACAAAAAAATTTGGTGGTGGTGGAGGAGGAGGGGGAGGAGGAGGAGTAGTAGTAGTAGTAGTAGTAGTAGTAGTAGTAGAAGAAGAAGAAGAAGAAGGAGAAAGAGAAGGAGAAGGAGAAGGAGGAAGCCAAGCACCATTAGAAATAACTCAAGGATTAGATGAGGATAGAAATGATGATGAAGAGGATGTCGAGTAAGAAATTGGAAAGAAGAGGAAATCACAAAAGAAGGCAGTGTAAAAACCAAATAGAATAGCAAAGAAAATTGTAAAGAAGCCAACTACACTTGACAAAGTCAAGAACAAGGGATACCATTGCAAAAGCCAAAGAGAAAGTACCACAGTAGAACTGAGTCAGCTTACTAAGAAGCTGAGGAGAAAGTACAAACCACAAGGTGGCTCAAATGATAAGAAGATCGAATTAGATAACTTAAGTCAATTCAAAGTGGTAGAAAACAATCTCTCATCATTTATGTGAATATGTAGAAACTAATGCAAATTTATCTAGTTTTTCACATATCGATTTTAATAAGTTAGGGAGTGATGATAAGCATAATCTAGAAGAGGTTATTTATGATATGATGGCTACATTTAAGACCACTCCACTAGAGATTGCTAACTCTATTCTAAAAATTCTATAGGAGAGAGTTGAGAAAAAGTGGAAGTTGTGTTTGGAGATAGAAAGCCACATCGGAGAGGCTACTTTAGCCACAATCATGGCTAAACTTTACAAAAGAATGACTAAAAAGGTTTAGAGAAGCACAAAGGGAGATTCACTCCCAAGTACCAAGCATTTAATAGTTTGAGGAATAAAGTAGAAGAGGTGGTAACCCAGAGAAAGTTACTATGGAAATGTATCTACGGGTTATCCACCAAAGTTATGGTAGAGAAGGGAGACCAAGAAAATGAGGAGACAGTAGTAGTAGGAGAAAAGGAAAATATAGCTACAATAGGAGAAAAGGATGACATAGCTAAGGAGAATGCACAAGATGTACAAAATGCTCAAGTGTTGAGCACTAGTCCCCCACATGTAGACAAAGAGTCTATCACTATTGAAGACATACTTGATAACTTTGCTCAGAATGTCAATCCATTGAGTGAGGAGGACATTAAATCATTGCAACATGAATCCACTAATATTGTTTTACCATGCACAAATCTTATAGTGGTAAGGATTGATTAACCTTAATAGGTTGAGGTTGCATCCACTGAGAATGAACCACACAAAGATACATCTTCAGTGCCATCAAGTGTTGTGGAGGTGAAAGAAAATGAACCACAAGAACATATCATAGATCAAGGTGTTACTCTCGAATAGAAAGAAGAGCTAAATTTTCGTTGAGATGAAAGAGAAGGAGGTAGTACCATCTATCATATAATTTCCATATCTATTAAGTTCAAGATTACCATCTATTGTGGAAGTTGATGAAGAGGGAAATAAAAAGAGAAATGATGAGAAAGGAAATCCAATAGTTGCCCCACTAAAACTTAGTGAAGAACAATAGGGTATAGAACATTTGAGGATGAGATGACAAAAGAGGATAAGACATCTGTTGAGAGTGAGGAACAGGTAGCAATTTAGACACTAGTTACCTTACTAGCCACTACACCTCCTCCCAGTAGCCAAACTCTTTAGAGGTCAAGTACAAAAGCTACTCCATTACAGATTTAAAGGCCAAGTTCAAGCACACCACAAAGTGTTCATACTACATCATTTGAGGATGTAAGTTTAGATGAGGTGATTGTATTACTAATGTTTGATCTGAAAAAATTCACACTTCAAGAAATGAATGTTCTTCAAGAATTGCTACAAAGGAAGAAAAGGCAATAAAATTTAAGGAGAGACCACAAGAAAAATCAAGTTTTGTATAAAATCAAGGATATTTTTATTGATGTATTTAGTCTCTTAATTTTATTATCAGATAAGCCTATTATAGAGTGACTTGTCTGTATGGTTGACAAGATAAAAGATGAAGATATAGAGACCAATGTTAAGTTATTAGAACGGTTAGAGAGAAAATTTAACACCAAATTTATGGATAAGATATCTAGTGTCATTGCACTTATTAAAGTTGATTTAGCAACTAAGATAGAGGGTGTGAAGACAATTTTGGATCACATTTATTCTTGTATATAAAACTATGTGATGTTGATATCTTTACCTAAGAGACTCAATAGTCAAATGACAAGTTGCAAGGAGAGTTGAAATCAACTGGAAATTCATTATAGGTACCTCCTATAACTAGCCAATTATATTTTTAGAGATTGATGCTAACACAGAGTAGGCTTGTTGAGCTACAAGTAAAAGATCCAAATATCAAATCCACTCTGATTAGCATATAGACCATGATGACTCTACACATGGAAGTTTTATAGAAGGAACAAGCCCAAACAGAAGTATTGATTCAAAAAGATCCACATCTTTCTACTCATGAAGGCTTAGTTGATATGGCTGCTAGACTAGAAATCGAGATTCAAACACTAGATGCAGTAAGATATAATTGTTATTCCACATTGGGAATCATCATGCAAGTGCACAAGCCATTTTTGGATAAACACACTATAAGTGTACCACCCAAATGGCATAATTGTTAAAGGTGGGAGTATATCAATTTTTTGTAAATTTTGAAATTTTTGTCAAGGCAAATATCTACTCAAGAGGAGTCATAGAAATGAAATAAAGTATTTACCCATGGGGAGTAACATGTTAAGTTAATGATAAACATTTTTGCAATTTTTGAGATTTTGAGATTTTGCATTCAAGCTGAGCAAAGAAGATACATTGTCTAACTTATGCATGAGACAATTATGTATATGCAATGAAAAAGTGTTTTTTCCACTCATGTCAAAAGGGGAGATTTTTAATCTTAGTTTGGTTTTGAAAAAGTAGTGATAAAACACTTAGTCATTATTCAACAAAGAATAGTGCAATATAAGTGCATAGTGCATGTTGAGTTAACTGAGTGAGTTGAGTGATCAGTGCAAGCTGAGTGAATAGATCATGTTGAGCATAAGTCTCTAGAAAATACATGCCAAGTAATATGATGGTTAGTGTTGAGCACTAGTATGTGCCAAGAAGACAATGTATGTCGAGTCACATAGGTGTCGAGTAGTTAGAGCATGTTGAGTGATTTAGGTGCCAAGAAAATAGAGTGTGTTGAGCCATTTAGAAGATGACTATTAGTATATAGAGAATAGTGAAGGCCGAGCATAAGAGTCTATGGATGTTGAGTGAACATTTTATGTCATAGATGTTTGTAATGGTACAAAATTCTATATAAACCATTTTTGGCTGACATGAACATGAATTGTTTATTATAAGAAAGGAGGGAGTCATATTATGCATCCCTATTTAATGCATGCATCCAATCAAATTGAGGGAAGAATTAGGCGGCTATATGGGTCAACCACATCCATTGATTCTAACCTAATTTTGAATCCATCATGTTTAATAAAGAAGGAAACCCTAAGGGTATCATATGTTACAAAGGAGGATACTAAGGAAAGTATCTGGTGAGAAGGAAGCATGGAGAATATGGATAAGATAGAGTTTTGCAATAAAGAATCAGTCTAAGAGGGACAAAGACAAGCAATGAAAGGTTAGAGAAGATAGATTTGATGAGAAGGATCAAGAGATAACCAATAAAGAGAGGATCTGATATCAAGCAGTAAGGTGTTAAGCTAAGGATCAGGTGATGGATCATTCTAATAGGTGATACAAAGTAAATATCTTAACATAGTGGTCTTAACAGGCTTTTGTAAATCTCTTAACTAAGTGCTTACTTTATTGTGATTTTAAATCCTCTAGCAAGGTAAGACCTAATAGTCTTTGTAAGCCTTTAATAGGGAAGACCTCTCACAAGGCAGATCATAGTTTATGATCAAAATACTTTGTATCCATAATAGGACATACTTTACAATTGTAGTAGTGAATATTTGTGGTGTCATCCCTTGCCCAATTTTACCTTCTCCTTGGAGGGTTTTTGGGTAACCAAAATCTCATGTGTTATGTGTTGATTTATTTCATGCTTTAGATGTGATAAATGGTTACATATTTTGAAGTTTACATGTTAATTTATGAGATAGACACATGGTGAAGTGTGTTAGAGGTAAAAGCATCAAGTATTGATTAACCTACACACACACACCCCCCTCATAACTTATTTCCCCATTGTTAATTCCAACACTATGTACATAAATTATTTCCTAGTATAGAAAATGTTATTTGGAAAATATAGGCTTGGAATTCGTCAAATGAATGAATATATATGTGAGTTAAGAGAAAAATTTAATATTGTTATGTGAGATGCTTTAAAAAAATTCAAAGAGAAAATACATAAGAGGTATAGGATGTCACCTCACATAGCTGAGAAGTGTAGGGATACAATATGTTTCCTAGTAGACACTACCACTTGTAAAGTACAAGAAATAGAGCCTAGAACTTTGTGGGTACCCTCTATGGTATATGAAGTTGATCAGAGAGTGCTTATCCTAAAAACTAACTACTTGTTAAGTTTACCTAAGGAAAATAATTCCAATATATTTGGAACCTTTGAAGAGGCATACATAAGGATTACACTAGATTTCAAGAAACGTAGAACTAGGAGGAAAGCTAAGAAAATAATAGAAAAACTAGAAGCCAAGTATGGAATAGGTGAGGGAAATAGTTCAACTACTAAGAAACCTTAAGCAATCCTTGATTCTTATGCCAAGAGAAAAGGAAAGAAAATGGAATTATCTACCCTATCTACAATAGGTGAAACAATTTAAGTAGAGGAGATCGATGAAGGTCAGTCTAACATTGAAAAGAAAATTGAAATTGAGCCATCCATGAAAACTAGGACCTATTAAAAGAGGAGAACTAGGAGTCAAATAAAAGAAATCAGAGGTAGATGCAAAGAGGAGTGATTTTGAGAAGAAATTTATTGACATTAGAAAATCTAGGAAAAATAAGTCATAATACCAAAGACAACTATTGAAGTTACAATTTAGGAATAAGAAACATTAGTAACCAAAATTTTTCAAGAATATCCAATGAAGAAAAAAATGTAACTCAAGATGTCATTGCATTTCATTTTCACAAGTTTGGAAGATACCCCAATGATCTTAGAGGTCATATACTAGAGGAATCACTTAATAAAATAAAGGTAAGATGGGAGTTCTCATCTCAACTTGAAAACAAAATAAGAGAAAGAACCCTAATAAGTATTATGCCAAAAACTAATATCAATAAAGTTAATGAAGCTATCGAGAAGTACAAGGACAAGTTTATAACTAGAATTGGGATGGAAAAATTACTAACAGATCTAGAATGCAAAGTGGAAGAAGAGTCAGCAATTATATGGAAGAAATTCTATAAAAATGATTAACTAGAGACACACAAGACTATTGAAACAATACATATTGATGACACATTGATTGTGAATGAGCTAACAAGTGACATGACAGGTTGAGGAAGTAATTAAAATTATTATTCCACATTCCCCCATTACAACTAACATAGTTGATGTTGAGGATGTCCCACTTCAATAACCATCAGAGGCTAATCCTATTGAACAACAATTAGATATGACTTATACTAAGGTAAGAAAGGGAGAAGAAATTGATAACAACAAAGAGGCTAAACATGAAACAAATGTTACTAAGAAACTACAAGAAGCCCTTGAATAAGTTGAATAGAGTATTGATCAACCAAAAGACACATATAAAAATGAAGAAACTATAGAGAAACAAGTAGAGAACCAACATGAACAAGGAGAAAATTAAAAGAAAAATGAGGAAAAAGATATATGCAATATTGGAATTGGTGACAAAAATGAAAGTGTAGCTACCACTAGCATGCAACAAGTCTCATGAGTTATACATGAAGACACCATTGTTCAAACAACACAAGTAAATGAAAGTGAAGATAAAATGGATGAAGGAAAGAAGGAGAGAAGTGAAGAGAAATATGATCATTAACATGAAACACCTAGACATGACAAGGAAATCACAAAGGAGAACACCCCCAACATTTCTTAAGTAGTCAAAGAGGACATAGGAAAAAATAAGAAGAGAAAAATGATAGAAGAGGATGATGAAGATGAAGATAAATATGACGAAGATGATCTATAATATGAGATCTTGAAGAGAGATCCAAAGAAGATAAAGTACAAGGAGAAAATCTTGCATTCTTAAAATTCAAAATAAAAAGGTGTTAAGGACAAAGAAAAAAGGAAGAAAAAAAAGGAAAGAGTGTTAAGAAGAATGCTTACATTACTTTATGATTTGATATGTGAAGTACAAATTGATGAGGAAGAAGAATTGATTGATCAGCTTAGGATCTTAGTTGACCTTAGAGCATGATTTGAAAGGTCAAATAGCTAAGAAATTTGAAAAGGTATTGAAGAAATAAATGGTGGAGAAGCTATTGTAGAAGATTCCATTTATAAAAATTTCATTATTTGAGATGGTCAAGGAGATGAAAGAGTCATAGATAGAAGCTAGTAATATATTTGGCTAGATATATATTCTTACAAATTCACTATCAAAATAAATTCCAAGATAGAAGGGCTTTAAAATGAATTGCCCACACTTTTGAATTAAGTGGACCCATTGAATTCATCCACGATGGAGTATATAGCCAAGATAAGGGAGCTATCATTCAAGGAAAGAGAGTTGAAAGAAAAGATAGTATAAGAATGCTTGAGTTACAAGGTACTGTAACTCTGCACATGGACTTAATGCAAGCATATCTTAAGACAAGTTATGAAGTGATTAACACACCAAAGATGGGCACCGTGGGAAACATGGATGAGCTTGCTTCTTATCTAAGTTGTCAATTGATTGCACTATCAACACTAGAAGACTCATGTAAAGGACAAGTTTAGGTCTATATTTCACAATCTATAAAGAGGTAAGAACACTTGTACATAACAATTTTTATGTAGAGGCATATACAATGGGAGAAGCAAATCCCAACATGAGAATTTGCAAAAATAATATGTATGTGTAAAGAAAAAAGAATTAAAGATGGTTACAAAAATAAATTATTATTTTTAAACCAATTTCAAAATAGAAAATGTTATTTGGCATTTACAAAGTTTTCAAAAGTCAAACTAAAATAGAAAATGAAAAATGGCATTTTCCTTTCTTAAATTTTCTTTCTAATTTTTTTGGAAATTTATGTTTTTGAATTTACCTTTTCTAGATATTAAGAAGATTACAAATAGTCACAAAAGTGTATATAGGTAGATTTAATAATATATAATTTTAAGATTTAATTATTCCAAGAGATTATACGACTATAACTAAATTATTTTTCCATATTTAATAAATGTCAATTAGAAAGATATTACTCTAAAATGAATAATAGAAAATAAAAAATAAAAATAGATCCCTCTTATTTTCTAATTTACAATTAAGATGTTTCTATATTCTCTTTATATTTTTCTATTAGAAATATCATTATTCTTAGTTAGAAAAGTAGAATATAGAAAAATATTAGTAATAATATAGAAATTGTTAGATAATTGAGAGGAGGGGAAGGGGGAGGGGGCATGGTGGTTAATCAGTTATCTCCAATTATCCTATAGCCCCTTCAAATAATTTCAATACCAAACAACATTCATAAACATCAGGAGCAATCACTCAATGTACTCATTCAACTTCACATTTAACTTACTCAATCACTTTACTCCAAACTTATATCTTATTGTTTTGTTTTAACTGACTAACAGTAGTAAAAAGTAATTATTGACCATTAACTTAGTTAAAATGAAAATAACATGAAAATAACTTGCAACGTAACAACATTCACACATTTGATACCAATACTTTTAATGTGGTTATAAAGGGAAAACCCACTTGGGACCAACAATCCGAAATTTTCACTCTTTTGAAGTGATCTCTTCTAGGAGCCAACCTTGTTACTAGTTGTATACACATTGTTTTGATTACATAAAAATAGGTTTTAAAGGACCCAAAACCTTTAACAAAGTATCAAAAAGTAACTAACTAAAGAGTTTAGAAAATAAAAAGCCTCAATAAATACAAAAACTAATATCAAAACATGAGGCCAAGTACAACTATGCATAAAAAGAAAAAAACAACAAAAGGAAAGCAAAAAGACAATGCACATTGTTAATGTTATATACACATTGTTAATGTGAGCTTGTTAGAGGATTTACACCAAAAGATCATCTAGACCTTATCACTCCTTGACCCTATCTAAAGAGTGGCCTTCTCTAAAGAACTTATAAACACGACTAATCAATGTTACCGTATAAGATTTCATAGACTTGTTAGGTTCTCTCAATGTACAAGATTTTCTACTACAATGATTAGAAAGTAACAATATAAATGATCTATTTAGGTATAATACTACCTTTCGTATCAAATCTCCTTTCTTCTCAGTCTCTTTCTGATCTCTCACTAGCTGATTCACACTTACACTCTCACCAACTCTATTTTATCTTTCCTCTTCTTTTCTCAGTTCAGCTTTCTTTATTCTTCTTCACAAACTCCTTCAATAATCTACACTCATAGAAACTTCATCATCATTAAACTTGCAACCCAAAAATGTCTTGAACATCTCCTTAAATAGTAGTCTATGTGCTTCTAGATTCCTCCAAATTATGCTTCTTAGTCACATTCATCAATCTCATATTCATTGTATTTAGCCACATAGAAAATAGAAATTTCATAGAACTTTGTGCTCATCCTTATCCTTCTTCATTCTCCATCATCAAATATTCATTGAATTTTTCCAGTCATTGATATTGTAACAAACTTTGACTCATGCCTTTGAACATCTAGAACATTCCATATTTTCATCAAGAGTCAGCCTCAGATTCCATATTTGCAATCTTTTCCTTCAAGTTGTTACTCGATGAACATAACATTTCACTCGAGTAATATAGAACTCGATCAATACTAGACTTTCTTAGGTAATACTAAATTTTCAGCTTAACTTTTCCAACTACTCAGTGAACATTGTAGTCGCTTGATGAATATTGTCTTCCTTCTTTAACCTCATAATTTGGTTTAGCTTGTGTAGGTCAATACATTACAATATTACATGATTGTAGAACAATCAAACTAACATTATATTATCATTGTCCAACTCATTCAAGTGCCCATTGAATACCATTCTTATCAACTCCATCTTTAACATACTTTCTTCAAATCCTCTTCATTAATCAAACAATACAACACTCTACTAAATTAGCATAATGTCTAGTCAAATATGACTTGACATCAATGAAAACATAACAACTGATATGACTCTTTTACATACATTCATATCATCATACATTACATTATTAGCTGGGACTAATAGAAATATCTTTTCTAATAATAATAATTTATTACTTTTTATTATTAATCATAGCTAATGAGTTCTTTGAAAGTAATAGGACTACCATGAACAATAAATTTTAGAGTAAAGCAATTCAATATTGAACATACATTTAATATAAGTTTATCATTAAATTGTAGTTGACATGTCCAAACCACTCCTTCCAAAGCTTACTCTTTGAATTTGAATGAGTGATTAATATTGTAGAAGGAGATTGAAGTACAAAGTAGGAGAATGAATAAACATGAGTATCATGATTGGCTTGTCTCACTACAAATAATGTATCACCATGAAGTTTTTCTATCACAACTATCTTAGGTGAAAACTCAAATTTCTTCTCATGTCCAAGATGGGTTATTTTCTAAACTAAAAGTAGATTGGTACACAAGTAAGGAACATACATAACTTCCTAAATTATTCCATTACTCATTTTAACATATCCCTTCCCTTAAACCTACACTTGTATATCATTACCCATGTGAATGTGAGGTGCAAGGCTCTAGTGAAAACTATTGCTCTCTTGTAGAGCCTATGCGGTGAGAGACAACTGAGTCAAGTATCTATTACTTTGATGATATTGGCACTACTACACATGTTTGAATTTTTCTTTCTTCAACTGTGAATATGTGGAAGGAGTTGATTCCTTCTTATAGATTGATGAAAATTTGGTCTTCTTCTTCTTAATAATGTTTGTCAATGAACCAATTTTCCTATTGTTATAATGATGCTCTCTATGCCACACTTACTTGCAAAATCAGCATGTTGACTTATCCTTCTTTTGTGAATTCCTCTTCTTGGAAGATAATATAGTACCTCCTTGATGAAGATAAGGTGATTGTTCTCTATCTTTATGTGGCTTTGGCTTTGATTTCTTATGTTTCTTGATAGAAGTTTTTCTTGACCCTTTGACTTGCCACATATGTTGTTGACTTGAAGGAATTGAGAATTCCCATTGTGATTAATTTTGATTCCTCAATCATCAACATCTCTACAAAATAATAAAATTATATTGTAGCATAGGAACTCTTCCATTGTCAACTAGTGAGTTTGAAAACCGAAAACAAAAATGCATATCATAAAGAAATATTACCCAACATATTCAATACCAACTCTACATCCTTCTTCTTAATGCTACAATCTTTGAGTTACACTCTAAGCTCATTTTTCTTGCCAAAATAGTTCTGGATTGTATCAAAAATATTGGGATCCAAACTTTAGGATTTCACTACTAAGTGTGTATCCTCTAATCTAATCCATTCAAACATATCAATCGAGCTAGTTCATCCAAATATTTATTCATCATCTTACATTTTTAAATATAAAAGATAAGAACATGTGATTTATGTTTCATCAACATTCCAAGAGTCATAGAACTTTTAATGAGTCATTCAATTTTCAAACTAGGATCAATTTTAAGATTTGAGGGTTTTAAAATAGTTCTATTGTTAGAGAATAAAGTTAATTTAATTTCATTTATTAAATTACCTTTTCTCCCTTCTTAATATTTCACTTTATGCACTTTTGCATGCATATTTAATAATTAATTATTAATTATTAAATGAATTTTATCTTTTAGGTTACCCTTTTCAGGTTTCGATCTCCTTCTATAAGGATAGATCATTTGTAAGTATCTTGTATCTTTTTAATTTCTAAGAATACAATTTGCATATTTTCAGAGCAAAACCCTTGCCTCTTCTTATCTTTTTTGTCTCTATGACAGGTTTTTTACATGCAGGTATTCTTTGGACTTTGTGGATTTGTATTGCTCAAATCCTTCATGGTATCAGAGTTAGATCTATTATAGCTTGTTTAGTATTTAAAGAAAAAGGAGAATGAGGGTTTGATAGATCAGGTCTAGAGTTTTTTTAGGTATTTCTTGTGAAAAGAGGGGGGCCTCTAAAATTTGGAGTATTTTGAGGTCAAACTAACCTCACAGTTAGATTCAGAAGGCGTCAAAACCCTTATTTTCATATAAAGTTTTTTTATTTGGACAACATTGATCTGGGAGGCAAATTTCTTTTGCCTAGAAGGTTGTACAATCTCGTACATGCATCTCAATGCAATTTTTTTCAAAGATTTTTTTTTTAAAAATAAAATCGGCCATAGACTATTTTATTGGCCCACAAACCTATTTTTGGCAACACTAAAGAAAAATCCAACTCCGCGGCCTATTTTCGAAAGTCACAGCTTGTTTTTTGGCACCATAGCCTATTTTCCAATGGTTGGCTTTATCTTTATGGCACCATATTTTTCTTTCGGGCCATCGCTCCTTTGCACCACTGTGGTCGTCATGCCTCTACCGCTAATCCATGTCCTACCATCCATGCTCCACTATAACTCTATTGCCACTGATGTTGCTGCCACCCCTCCTCTTGGCCTCCACTGCAGATGTGGCATCTTTGGCACCTGTTGATGCTGGGAAGGAATGAATATCTAGGGCCAAAGGCTCACCCAACTATCCAAACCACCCTTCAAGAGTTAACACAACAGAAGCAAACAAAAAGAACAACAACCAAAGGAGGAAGAAGAATGAAATACATTTATTGATTCATCAAAATATCTTCATACATGCCCAGCTGTAAAGCCTTCTGGGTTACAGCTAGATATAAAATATATTCAAGATCAAAGATCCAACATCAAATTCGCAGCTCCAGATACATATGCAACAAACTTTCCAAACTTTTGCATTCTACTCCAAAATCCCTCTATAAACTACCCTAATTCTAATCCCAAACATTCTATATATACTTGCCAAAATGGCTTACATATCATTTTAGAATATTACATAAGAGGAAGGATGGCCCAACAACAATTTGGACACATCCCAAGAAAAGATCTTAACATAAATGTCATGATCAAAATAAATCTCGCAAGTCAGCTTGCATAAATCACGTCCAAATGTTAACACTCAACATAAATAGGAAAACTCGGCACATGAAGGGTCACTCGACATACACTGGGTAACTAAACACATGAAGAGTCACTTGGCATACACTAGGTAACTTGACACATGAAGGAACACTCAATCGACACTAGATTGCTACATTAACTCGGCATCCATTAGAGCTGCAGTAACTTGGGATCCATTAGAGCTACAGTAACTCAACATCCACTAGAGCTATAGTAACTTGACAACCATTAGAGCTACAGTAACTCGACATCAACATATAGAATGAACCAAATGAGCAGGATAACAAGGCAACCTAGGATGCTCCTACATCACCTGCCACATGGCATTGACACCACATCAGCACCTTCCATGTATCAAGTGCCACATTAGAAAAAGGGCCCACACTGCCACATGGATGCTACGTGGTAGTATTCTTTTACTGTGATGGCCCCAAGGATGTCAATTTTAATGCAGTAACATGCTGATGTCAACACTACATCATCCCACCTGCATGCCCTTCAAGCCCTTTTTTAGACCAGTTGTTGTTTTTTGGTAGTATCTTGAGCATATGAAGGTCTTTTTTTTATCCAAAAGAAGTGCCAAAAAGATGGTTCCAAGATAGAGACAACGGTGTAGGAATTTTTGAGTTTTGATGCAATTTGGTTGCCTATTTGGGTAGTCAAAGTTGGGTGTTCTATTTTTCACTTTGAAGGGCATATCTTGAACATCCCAACTCCATTTTTTGAAGTGTTATCTTTTTGGAAATCTCGTTCAGTTCTCTTTTCAAAAATGTTGATTTGTCTTCCAAATTCTGCTCCAAGTTCTTTCTATTATGGTTTTTCTTTATTTTACAATGGTGGATATCTTGGGTGTTTTAGGTTCACAGATCATTTTTGTGGCATGGGATTTCTTCTTTTGGGTTGTACTATCTATTGTAACAATTCTTTTCCCTTTCAGATAATTTTTTATATCATTTGTAAGCACTTTTATGCAAACACACTGAGATAAAGTGTCAATCCTTGCATTTCGAGGTCTTTCTCATCATTGTGACTTATTGTACTTACACTATATTATAAAGTGCCATGGGGGGATAGTTGTTTGCTTTTTAATAAAATCTTCCTTTGTCAAGTGAGTATCCCTTCCACAATATTAGCCCCATGATATGTCGATGACACGTGCCTTTATAGGTGTTTGTACCTCTTCCTCACTCCCAATGTTCTTGGTTCTTTTTTGCAGGAGTTATTGGCCTACTTTCTTAGTTTCCTATCACCTCACCCTTGTCTGCATTAGGGGGGTTCTTTTTTTTTTTTCTCATGCGTCCTTAGTTCAATTGATCAACTCTTCAATCTTTGGTATTTCATGTCATATGTATCTTCGAGTTCAGTTTTTTTCTTTATTGTGCCTCCTGATTTGATGCAGATTATGATCTTCTCTACTTGGTCAAGTTCTATTTCAGTGGAGGTTCTACAAATCAATAGTTTCTTTTTGATAGAGTTTGTGACTTCTTCATTCTTTAATGATGTTTCTTCATGATCACTCTTTGTTCTTATTTTCTAAAATAATCCTCTAGTTGGAGGATTCTACGGTCCTTCACTAGGTTTTCAGCTATCTCTTTTTGAAGTAGAGTTTTTCCCATTGGATTTTCTCTATTTCTCTATCTCATAAAGATTTGGTTGTGATTGGGTACCTTATTAGGCCTTGTTGCTGGGACCCAAGTTTGCATTTTGCATTACATTGTAGTTTCTTTTCTCTTTCTGCATTGTTTGTAATTGCATTGTTGCTCATCTTAACGAGGGGTGTTAGAGAAAAAGGTTAATTTCATTTCATTTATTAAATTACCTTTTCTCCCTTCTTAAGAGTTGTCTTTATGTAATTTTGAATTTGCATTTAATAATTAATTAGTAATTATTAAATGGCTTTTACATTTTTAGGTTACCCTTTTCAGGTTTCGATCTCCTCCTATAAGGAAAGATCGTTTGTAAGTATGTTGTATCTTTTTAATTTTCGAGAATACAATTTGTATATTTTTAGAGTAAAACCCTTGCCTCTTATTGTCTTTTTATTCTCCCTAACAGGTTTTTTACATGTAGGTATTCTTCAGGCTTTGTGGATTTGTATTGTTCAAATCCTTCTTTTATTAAAGTATATTGAATTGGTCCTTATTTCGTTAATTTACTTCATGCAATTACTTTCTATCTTGCAGAATTATGTGATATTTTTACTTCCTTCAATTAGTCAATAAAAAAAATCTCCTTTGATTATTTGATATATTTTTACTCGGTGTGCTTACAATGACCACTTACAAAAGAAGAGAAAAGTGGACTTTTGATTTTGATATTTACAACTATCTTAGTCAAGCTCTAGTAGACTCAAATCATTAATGCAAAATACCAAATTGAGGTGTAAGTAATACAATTTCCAAAGTAGAGAAAAATCTAAAATAATATTATGATGGACAATATGATATGTAGATGAAAAAGTATTTAATTAAAAATAGGCACCTCAAAAAAAAAATTGTATGAGCCTAAATGGAACCACAAAAAGTTGTAGAATTGAGGATTAAATAGTTACACCTATAGAAGAATATAGTTTTTCAAAAATCTATGCATCAAAATTATAAACCACAAGCGAAATGCAGAAGGAAAAAAATTCTTACCCCAAACCAAAAGATCATGCTCTCAAAAATGCCTTAGAATGATTATCCTTCAAATTCAACTTGAAAGATTAAAAAAATACATTTCGTGTTAGGGACAAGTGTTTTTCAAATCCTATAATCATAAACATATTAGTCTATTAAATTTGGCAATTGTATAATTATCATAGAGAACCATGTGCTTAAATTTGATGGTCAAAAGGTTGGGGTGCCCAAAACTACTCTCCATATAGTGATGACATTGAATAGATGTTTATAATGTGCTAAAAAATGATGTTGCCTAACTAGACCATCTATATTGCTAGTTGGGTTGTTGGTATTGTGATGCCAATGCTACCACATGGTCATATAACTAATGATATGACAATTTGATTGGCCATCTAACGTGTCAATATGGACTACTAGAATGGTTCTTTGACTATGTGTTTATGCAACTACTAGTAACCTAGGAACACCTGGCATGAAGTTGGAAGGGGATGGTGGGACCTGGGGGCTACATCACCTAACACTCATGTGGAGTTTATAAGCACCTCTACATGAAGTTTATCAAGACTTATTTCCGTGCATCAAGAGCTCAGTTTGAGAGAAGATTAAATCGGTGTGAAGGAAAATAATACTATGGTGTGCACCAAGAAGGAGCTTAAAAAGTTAGAAAAAAGAAAATTGAAAATTTTCAGAATTAATAGAAATTATTTTTGAAAATAATTTCCAAAACAACACCTTTGTGCAATTATAATACCTAGAAAAACTTGGAGGGGTAAAAATTTTCTAAGGGCCACAAGAGATAGTGTTTGATTTGGATGAATTGTTATTTGGACTTTTTGAGCATGATGGCAGGGGTGATTTTGGCCCAAAGTGCTTTGAAATATTTTCTACCTCTTAGATTTTGCAAAAGCATGTACTTTCAAAAGCTTGATTTGGCTCAACAAGCTCTAATATTTTATTTCAACGTAAAGTCAGAAAAGAATCAATCTTAAAATGCACCAAAGTTTTCTCAAAATACTATCTAATGACACTCAACAAGCTATGATGCACAATAATAAGAGACATAATATGGTGAGAATAAACTATATATCTAATTAGAATGAAATCAAATTAATAAAATAGGTGATAGTACATAGGAGACCCTTTGGTTAATTAGAAGAAGGTGCAAACATAGGAAGGCACATGATTATTACAATTGTTGTAATCTTATGTCATGATAATCAAGATATAACTTATCCCCCAACTAAGGTGGAAAGTAAAAGTGTTACATGTCCACATTAGGTGGATCACCATCTAAAGTGGAATAAAGTATGTTCAACATGTCCGCCAAAGGTGGAAGTGACAAAATGATAAGTCCACCAAAGGTGGAGTCATCACATAAAGTGGAATGTTGATAACATAACCTAAAGTGGAAAATCTCCTGGTTGATCCCTTAGTAAACTCAAGTGATGTGCGTCTCTATCCTAGAGAATGACTATCTAGTATAATCTTGAATGCACCAACAACTACATTTCTTCATCTTATTATTAAGAGGAGAAAGAGAAGAATACTGGAAACCATTCATTGATACAAAAAGTTAAATTTGATCTTCATTGAACAAAAATATTTAATAATTATATCAACTTAAATATTTTTAATTAATAAAGCAACAAACAAGTTGAATGGTTTTTCATTAATTACATATGCTTAAATAGTTTGAATAATAAAAGTAGATAAATAATGGTATTGACCCTATAGAGAAAACATGCAACCTGAAGGCAACTTCAACAAGTCATTAATGGAGCATTAGCAATGCATAACAATAACTAGTCCATAATATCAAAATATTGCAAAGATATAAAACTATGTGATATAAACCTAAGAATCATATAATAGTAAAAGGTTAAGAAAGCACCCCACTACAATCATTAATGAGTAATTCAAATAGGTCCTTGTTATCCTTCTCTTTCTTAGCATCTTCACCCAAGACCTTCTTTTACAACACACAATGTAGTGGAAAAGCCATGTGTGGCCCTTAAGTTGAAGTACAAGATCACCATTTTCTTCACCATGTACACAACCCTCTTCTTAAAGGGCTTCCAAGTCCACACTCCTCATTTGCCAATTGGTATAGGTGTTATTTTCCCCCAACACCATTGGACATTATCTTCTTCTAGCATATCAATCTGGGTCAAGTCTAAAGACTCCACCATGACACTATGCTAGAGGCGCATGAACTAGCTAGTAGTAGAACTTTCCAAGTTGTCATCCTTATACTATTCATTGTAGTCCACTAGTTGCTTCCCTTGCCTTCGTCCAATGAATGGAAAGAAAGTTAGTTGGGCCTCCTAGGGTTCAAACCACCACCTTTATTGTCATCATCACCATTGTCATGGAAAGCCACATCCTCACTATCTATATACTCTATACAAAGTTGGATGTTGACTTTGTTGGTCATGGTGGAGGGAAGGGGGTGAGACTCTTAATTCTCCATATTTTTCCCATGGTGGAGAGGGTGGTATACTATTTGAGATCACACAACCCTTCAACAAAATGATTGTGAATGGGGTAACAAGCAAGTCAAACCAAGATGTACCCTTAGGTGGTTCAATTTTGGTAGCACCAGAGATATGGAGAGGTTTTGTTTTACATTGACTAGTTAGGATATCTAAAGGGATTTAGAGTGTGGGCTTCCACATAAAAAATTGCTTTAGTGGGCATAGGGCAAGGTGGAAATTGTATAGGCAAAAGATAATTCCCTGGTAGAGCAAAATGGGCTTCTTATCCTAGTTTTTAGCAACCTCCATAACATCTTTAATAAAGTTTTCTAGGAAATTTAAAAGAAAAAATAGGAAAGAGGTCAAATAATTATGGTCAAAGTGATTAAGTAGAGGTATGGCGATAATTATAAGAATTTGCCTTAGGGAAAAAATCACCCAAGAACTAAGAACTCACACACAAGCACAATTGTAGACTAAAAAGGAGTATGATCAGAATACTAAAGTATTCGATTCAATATGCACTTAAGAGTACACTAGGAGTGCCTGTATATAAAGGCCTCTGAGATGCATCTAGAATGCTTAAGAATTAGCTACATGATGAGTCATACAACCGGGCACATGTCCATCAAATATGGAGTATCCTTCATTAAGCACAAAAGTAAGTGTGATGATGAGAGGATAAGCCTACAAGAGTGTAACACACAAATTAGGGTTGTAGACAACATGTGCTGAAATAGAGTTGTGTACTTCTATGTTGTCAACCTGACAACTCAAATAGGTACACAAACTCCTAAGTGTCTCACAAAATAAAATAATAAAATAATGCATTAACCTAAGTAAACTTAAGTAAGTATAAATAGAAAATAAATATTTACACCAACACCCCCCCTTAAGTGCAACTTACGAGAATGCCCTTAAGCTTACAAAAACTAGGATGAAATGCAAGATGGGTCTCGGCTAATAGGCCATGTTAGGTACCCATGTACATAATGAAATGCAATATCTCATAAAGCAGAGAAAGAGGAAAAATCTCATGGGAAAAACCCTCCCCCAAAAAGAGAGATGAAAAGGGATGCATGGATGGATGGAGTAATCAAGAACCCCCCCCCCCCCCATTACAACATACATCCAGTATATACATAAGTGAAGAATGAGAAGAACAAGACCTCATAAGAGAAAAAAGTCCCCCCATAAGAAATAAGAGGAAGAGAGACAAGGTAGTCCCTCCCCCCCCCCCCAAATGAAGAATGTCGATGAGTGAATGCTTCTCCAAGGAAGAAGTTGGTCCATGAGTGCAGAATGATGTTCCTCCCCTTTGGAATAAACAATGGAAAAGATGCAATCTTGAAGATGTATGCTAGTCCTAAAACCTGCTCAAGTATCCTTGTGTTGATGTTGATGGTCACCCCTTCCAACTTTGCTGAAAAGAACGAATGCAGATTTGGCAAGGATGTCTGTTGAACCTATCCCAATGAACCATCTGTCTCCTCAACTGATAAAGAGACCTCCAAAAACTCCTGTTCATAAGGATCCACAATCACGTCAACTTGTGAAGATTGATCATGTAGAGAATGGACATGAGGGTCAGAGTGAGCCCTCGCAACAACTTTAGAATGATCATCATCATCAATGAGAAGATGCAAATCATCAAGGCTATCTCCTAAATCTACGGTGTGTGACTCCACAAACAAACCTGCAAGGTCTACTATGTAGTCATCCTCTATTGCTGAAGCTAGAAGACGATGTGTACCCTACTGTGCTAGACCTATCACTGTGGCAATGTATGTGTGTGGACTATACTGATGTTGTGACCTTTCACTACAACTTTCAATAGAACTCCACGTGTCTAAATCTATTGAAGCACTATCACTAGTGTCACTATCAATTTCCACAATGTATGAAGTGTGGAGAGGATTAGAGGATAAGGTGGGTGAAATTTCCTCAAAGTGTACATCCTTCTCCACAAAAATCTCATGAGTCTCTAGATCCATAAGTTTGTAAGCCTTCCCATTGTCTTCATAACTGATGAAAGTACAAGGCCTAGGTGACGATGCCTTGCATCCCCTGGAAGATAGGTTTGCCCATGCTAGACAACCGAAGACTCTAAAGTGACTCACAACTGGTTTTCTGCTGCACCATGCCTCAAAAGGAGTCTTCCCATCTAGGGCATTATGAGGAGACCTGTTAAGTTTGTGAGTAGCACTACTAATGGCTTCAACTTCAAGTGTAGGATCAAGAGACTCAACTTGAATCATGCAACTTTCCATGGTCTTAAGAGTTCTAATCCTTAGTGCTACAACATCTATCTTATGTAGACTGAATGCTGGTTGATTTTGAAGATCAATGCCCTCAAGTTTGCAAAAGTCTTTAAGTCTTATGTCCACATATCTACTTTCATTTTCCATCCGTAGTACCTTGATGGTTTTCCTTGATTTCTTTTCAACATGAGTCTTGAAGGCTTGAAGCTTATGAACCACTTCACTCTTGTGATGAAGGAAGTAGACCCAGGTGAAGCATGAAAAGTCATCAAAAAAAGTAATGATGTAGCAGCCTTGGTTGACTGAAGTCACTGCAAAAGGACCTACTAAAACCATGTGAACCAACTGAAGAACAGCAGGTTCTCTAGAAGACTTCCTTTTATTAGATTTCTCCTTGAGATGCATATCCACAAAACATGATGAACACTCACCCTTAGAAAAGTTGATGTTAGGTAGACCTTTGACCATGCGTTTTGAGCAAAGTTGTTGAAGAGAGCCAAAGGCAAGATGACCAAACTGCTCATGCCATAGTTTGATTTGTGAAGTAGAGTGAGTCAACAAGGCTTGAGAAGGAGACTTAAGCACAAAGTGGGAGAAGGAATAAAGCCTCTTGTCATGATAGACTTTCCCCACTATAACCAATGAATCATCTCTTAGATTGTGCACCATCATTGAATTTAGAAGGAACTCAACTTTGTGACCATCTCCAAGGTGAGTGATTTCGTAAACTGAGAGGAGATTGGAGCTAAGGTTTGGAACATAGAGAACGTCTTTGAATTCCCCATTTTCCATTTTCACATGTCCTTTCCCTTCAACTTCCATTTTAGTATCATCTCCCATGAAGATGTGTGGTACCTGTGATTGCTTCAATGAAGAAAAGTCTCCCTTTGAAGAACCCATATGGTAAGAGGCACTTGAGTCAAGTATTCATTCCGTAGAAGAACTTGAATTTGCCATAAGTGCTTGCCCTTTTCCCTTTGAAGAAGTTGGAGTTGAATCCTTGGAAGTACCTAGCACTTGAATTTTGTTCTTCTTGTGTAAGTTTTCCAACTCATCAATTCTTTTAGTCTTGCAATGATGCTCATCATGATTTGGCTTTTTGCAATATGCACAAAAAAATTGGTCCTTCTTTTCATTACTTCCCTTATTGTTGGAAGAAGAATTGCCTTGCTGTGAGGATCATTGTTGTGTCTCAAATTGTGATTTTTGCTTCCACTACTTCTTCTTGTTGTTGCTAGAACTTTTCCCTCATTGACTTGATTGGTGCTCATCACTAGCCACCGAGGTTTTGGTCTTTGATGTCGTGAGAAGTCCTAAATCCATCAAGTGAGATTGTTCAACAATCAACATCTCTGCAAAAGCATCAAATGTAGGCTTCTGGTAAGCACTTCCCATGGTTAACTTGTGAGTATTAAAACTTGAAACAAAGGAAGCATACTCTGAAGGTAGCCTCTTCAAGATGTGATGAATCAATTTGTCATCCTTCATGGGATTTCCACAATCTTTAAGGAATGCCCTATACTCATTAGCTTCGTTGATGTAATCTTGAATTGTTTCAAAGTTCTTTGAATCCAAGAGAAGTAGATCATCCTCAATCTGAAATCCCTTTTCCTCATCCACCTTACCATACAATGATTCAAGTTTGTCCCAAGCTGGTTTGGATTCTATACAACTGGCAATGTGAAAGAAGAGATCTCTATGTACACAACTCCTAATAATTCCTAAAGCCTGTTGGTCTTGCTTTTTCCAATCAATGAGTTCTTTAGCATCAGTGAGTTTGGGTATTGTACCATCAACATAAAGACGGTAACCTTTTTCCATTAATCTACTCCATGTAATATCTTTCCATGTAGAATAATTACATAAAGTTAGAAGTAGACATTTAGGAAAACCCATGATGTAAAAAAGTAAAAGAGCACACAAGAGAGACACAAGAACACAGTACACACCCCCCTATTCACTCAATCAAAAGATCCCCCCAAAAAAGATGCTTTTGGCACTTTATAAGTAGTGTGTGTACAATAGGCCACTTGTCTAAATGTACAAAGTGGACTTTTTGATTTTGCTTTTACATGTCATATCCCCTTTTCAAATAATTAAAAAATAATAATCTTTGCTAAGGCAGGCAGGCCCAAGAAAGTGAAGTTTCGGAAAAAGGGGGTTAATCTTTGGAAACCGTTGGACTAATAAATGAAAATTATTATTAAAATATGTTTCATTAACCTCTCTTGGACGTGAGTTACGGTTATGCCCTCTTTTAATGGGTTTGGAGGCATTTTGGGCGGATTCCAGAACTTGATTTTGCTCATTTTCTTTGTTATTCTTCAGAGGCTGCCAAACCTGTGGAGAAGGAGACCCAAGAACGAGAGTTTACAGGTTTCCAGGGAGACCCAAGAACGGGAGTTTGCAGGTTTCCAAGAAGGCTAAGGACGGGAGTTTGAAGCCATTCCATGTGCATGCTCATACAGAGTTTGCCTTTGTGCTGAACAGTGCAGATTTGTGGGTTTTGGGGTGTTTTTTTGTATGAGTTTGGTGTTTTCAGTTGAGTATTTCATATCAGTTTGGGTTGCTGCTGTATTTCAGACTTTAAGGTGTTAAAATAGAGCTGAATATATGTATTGGGATGTGATTAAACTTTTGATATAGATTATTAGTGTTTTTGTGGTGTTTTCGGGCATTTTTGTGTTAATTTCGGGAGTCCGATGAGCATAGTTTTTGTCCTACATTTGAGAACTATTGTGTAAAGGCTATACGGATCTGGAAATGTCATTTTGTACGTTGTTATGCTGCTGAAATTTTTGTTAAAATGTTCACTTCCAGATTTATTAATAATAGGTGAACCTGTGAAGCTTTTGGCATACCCGATTTGGGGTTTCTTGAGAAATTTGGTGGATCTTTGTGATATTAGTTGTTTGATCTTGAAAATCTGATTAGAGGTTGGAAATATCATACAAAATCAGAAAAGGGACATTTCATTACAATTGTCTTTTGAGGCCCAAATCTAAAACCAAGCACTGTTGCTTAGATGTACGACAATTTTGAAAAGTAATCAAAGCATTATAATACAAAAAAAGCCCTAGTTCTGGAAGTGAGAATTTTGTTCAGACAACCCTAAAATCTAATTGTAGATGTAGAAAGTAGACAAAAAATACTGCACTTTCAAAAAATAAAACCTATTTTCATGTCCAAATGAGCCCGTACGGAGCATTTCAAGTTGCAAAATGCAAGATTAGCAAGTACAATCACCAAAAAATGCAATTTCTAAAAGATCATTGCACCAAAACTAAAAAAGAACACCACCACTAGAAATTTTAGGAAATTCTACCCAATTTTTAAAAAAATCGCACCTAATTTGGAGTCTGGATGACTGAGTTATGGGCTCTCAAAGTCAGGCTGCCAAATCAAAAAGCAATCTGGAGAGGGGTCTAGAAAGAAAACCACTAGCTTAAATTTGACGATCAAATGGCCATCATAGCAATTAAAAAATCCCTAGTTTTGGTGGTCAGACGGTCGTCAAATTTAGGCTCAAGAATTGGATGACGTCAGTGACTCTAAGCCCTGTGATGACATCAACATGATGTAACATTATATGAAATTGTATGGTCTGCCACATGTCTAGATGACTCAACAATAGATTCGCTAACTGGGTGTGTTGACATGTGTTGAGTCAGCATATGGGTTTGTTGATTATGCAGGCTTGCATGGCATCCAGCTAGATTGTACAACATCGAGTCAAATTAGTGACTATTCCTACTGATGTGGCTGACAGGAGCGAAGTGAAAATTGCCACGTGTCAGACAGGGAGTGGTGCGGAGTAGTCCGCATGGCCCACATGCATGTGAAGCTTCTGTCCACGTGATTGCGGGAGTCCACATGGTTGTCCGGTGTTCATCATCAGAAATGTGTGTAGGCATTGGAAAAGATATAGTCGGGTTAGGACTTGAAAATAGCGGTGACATAAATAACATTAGTGAATGTCGACGTTCTTTTACGATGGGCGAGGGTTAGTGGATTTTATCCCACATTCAGTGTGGGAAAGGCCTTCGTGGTGTTTAAAAACACCACCACCTCTACAATGAATATGTCATGTACTTAGTGGATGTGGTGAATAAGGCAGTTAGTCGACAAATTAAGTAGATGTCGGATTATGCTGTGTACGTGCCAGTTCGATGGATTTGTCTATCAGTAAGATTTGGTGATGCCTGCCGAATTAAAAGAATATTCCTTGTATCAAATAGAATATTCCATGCTGCAAGGCCGGGGTGTGACTGCTCAGTTCTGCAAAAAAAATTTCTCTGTTGCCCGAAGGGCAAAAAAAAATTGAAAAAATACAATCGAAAATGCAGAGAAAAAAATTCTAGATCTAAATAAAATTAAATTGTAGATCTAAAAATGACCATACCCGAACTTGCAAATCGGGGCCTCTAGGTGCCAATTTGCAAAAAAAAAATTGCCTCACTGCCAACTTTGGCCTAGGGTAGCTGAATTTATAGTCGATTTGCACTGAATCAAGATTCCAGACGCAATGGCAAGGTCCATTCTGGGTCTAGATGCTCCCAATTCCTGCAGTACTTCGGATTCGAGCCAAGGTGCTAAAGCAATAGTAGTCTCAAACGACTATATGAAGAGAAAATATCCAAGCTCTGATACCATGTAAGAATTTGCCTTAGGGCAAAATTCATCCAAGAACTAAGAACTCAAACATAAGCACAACTGTAGATCAGAAAGGAGTATGATCAGAATAATAAAGTATTCAATTCAATATGCACTTAAGAGTACACTAGGAGTGGTTTTATATAAAGGCCTCTGAGATGCATCTAGAATGCTTAAGAATTAGCTACATGATGAGTCATACAACTAGACACATGTCCACCAGATATGGGTTATCTTCCATTAAGCACGAAAGTAAGTGCGATGATGAGAGGATAAACCTACAAGGGTGTAACACACAAATCAGTGTTGTAGACAACACGTGCTGAAATAGAGTTATGTACTTCTGTGTTGTCAACATGACAACTCAAAAAGGTACACAAACTCCTAAGTGTCTCACAAAATAAAATAATAAAATAATGCATTAACCTAAGTAAACTTAAGTAAGTGTAAATAGTAAACACGTATTTACACCAACAATAATATTAGTAATCATTAAAATGACCAACGAGGTTAAAATAAATTTCATGATCATTAGACAAACTTGATCCAAAGGGCTTGATATTTTTGTATAGTAAAATCCTCCATGTAGCATCATAGGTTTTATATTTTTCCTAAAGAAATTAAGAACCAAACTATCATTGTTTACCTCTAATTTGTTTTTTTCTTTCCATTTTAAAGGTGGTTAGTCACTTTCATAATGACATCCTTGTCGACATCAATGGAAATTGTTCCCGTCTTTACTCTCCTATCCTATCAAGATGATGCAAATTGAATTGAGAAATTTTCATCAAAACTATTGATATATTCAATGAATTGTACAACCCCACTCTTCAAAAAGATATACCACACTGCATCGTATTCTTTGAACTTTGCAAGAGTGCTCAACTCAATTCTCACTCTATCCCTACCCATGATTTCAACAAACACCAATAGGCACAACAAAAAACGAGACCAAGATGACAATTTTCACTATCGTAAGAGCTAACAAGCAAAAGGCCACTGTAGAATAATCCAAAATTTTATTTTTGAAGGAAATGGGATGCATGTATAAATAACAATAATTATTACCAGGCATTTTCATTAAACTCCAAATGTCCCTTCTCCTACCCACGGTACTCAAGAAAATATCTGGGAAGGTTAACCTTATGCAAGTCATCACAACCAAATATCTAAATAGTGAGAATTGACGGTTAATAAAATTTTGAATCACATTTGGCCAATACAACAATAAAAATAATGATGATATCCCATCATCGACAAATGACCCCGAGTAAGAGCCATACAGACAATCTAGGCAAGTGCCATGTTATCCAATGGGTGCATCACACCACTCCATAGGTTAAAGGGCTCGCTAACGAGTCATCAAGTATTTCCTGTCAATCCAACCATGTGGCCACATTTAGAAAGAAGCCTACGCAACCCAAAATAGTTGATATTTTGTTGCATTTTTAAATCTCACCATCACAACCATATGAAACTCCATTTCTCATCAATAGAATTCAAAAATTTATACAATGGACACAGTTTTGTCCTAAAGTGGTCACCAGACTAAGTTTCAAAAGGGTCTTAGAAAAATGATCATACATGTTGCTCATCATCATATCTCTTGTTTATATTCCACTCCTCGTAGAGAAGTCTTTACGATTTTTGAGGAAGGCACTCTTAGTTTCTCTAATATCTTCGTGACATAGTTTCCAAACCTAATAGAGTTGCATCCGCGTAAGTTATTATCTTTCTTATAAGTGCGAGCTCAAACATACCCAACCCTTGGAGGAGTTTGTGGATATCTATAGCTATATTTTCCAAGGACCAGCCTAGAGTGTTAAAATCTTTAACACAATCATCAATAAGATTGGAGGCACCTTCCAAGAGTAGAAGCATGATGTGAATAGAGAGGGAAAATCTAATTCCATGAAGAAGAGCTTTACATTCCACTTCATTTTTAATACCCCTCAATATGCCAGCATAAACAACCACAAAAACACCAATGTAAGATCTTATGACTCCACTTGTAGCCTAGTTGGGGTTATCCCGAGTTGTCCCTTCAAAATTGAGCTTATACCATATAAATCGTGGGGGAGCCATATGGTATTAAGCCTATCCATCCTCTTGGAGTTGTCAAATCCAAAGAGAATTGGGGAGGTTCTAATTATTCACAATAATATCATCAAAAGAGGTGGGGGTGTGATGTGAAAGCCTACTTGGGAAACCAAGATGCTATCCATTACAAACTTTGTCAAAGATTAGCAACCTCCTCTAATAAATTTTCTTCTTCCCTAAAAGTTTGACTGTTTCTCTTTCCAAAGTCTCCAACAAAGATGGGGTATGATTTAGCTCCATAATTTTTTAATAAGAGGATGTTGTGATGAGTTAGTCTAATCAAATATAAGGAGTGTGTTGTTAATAGACCAATAGATTTGGAGCTTCTACATAACACAACCCCACAGTTTATGAGAAAAGTTATTATGAAGCATGATATGCAAGATTGTATATTCTTCCTAAACCAATGCTTGATAAAATTATCTTGGGTTATGATTTTATTGTGCATTACAATCTTTGAAAGAAATTGAATTTGAGTAGTTGATAGTTTAAGACTTTTCTTCCACATGCCATCAGTTACCTTCCTTTAATAGCATACTATAGTTTGACTTGAATGATAAGTTCCCTTTGGAATTCTTGATCTTGACAAATTTTGTTTCCTTGTGGAATAGGGGAAGCCTAGTTTGTTGAAGTTGCTACGAGATAGAAGCCGTATGTATCAAATGTGTTGGTTTTGAAAACAATGTGTCGCATCCTTCTAAGAACTATTAAAGTGACAATTATGCCACAAACATCTTTGAAAACAAGGTACGTTACAAGAGTGATCCACTAGTCATCTATCCTCCCAAAAATGGATGAGATGACCAATTCCCACCTACCATTTAAGGCCAATAGAGGTTATTTCACAAGTTTTAAGGATATTGTTCTGAATCCAAGAACTACTTGGATATTCCAATGGTTGAGAGAAGTTTGTAGAATATTTTAAAATTAAGGTATTTGGCACTCATAATTTTGCTTCAGCCTCTATCATTTAATGAAAGATTCCACCCCATCTTAGCCACAAGGGCTTTGTTGAGATGGTTAATTCTCCTTACGCTCAAGCTCCCAAACTTCTTAGGGCAATGAACAATATCCCAATTAACCAACACCAACTTTTCTTAATCTCAACCCACAAAAAGTTCTTTGAATTCTTTCAAGTTTTTCAGCTATATTACAAGGAATTTAAAGTAGAGGAAATGCAATGAGATGTCTTGCAGGGAACCAACTAAGAGTTACTTTTTTCATTACTTCAGAATTTTCCTTTCCATCAAGGTAGTTTCTTTTGTGTCTTTTCCTCAACAGAGTTCCAAAAAAGTAGGGGTTCCATCCTTCACTACAAGAGGAAGCTCTACGTACACCCTTACAACAACAATTTGACAACCCAATTTTTTTTTGGATTTTTCATTTCAATTCATTCCCAATGTTTTAAAAAGGCCCTAGAAATACCATTAAGGACCAAGAATTTGATTGTAACATTCCTCACCCAATCAAATCAAATTGTCATGAAATATCTGTTAGAAATAAATAGGGGGGTGTTAGTTTGTGGTGATTGATTAGGGAAGTATTGTACATACTCCATAATTCCTTGGTAGGGTTTGAGGTCGGCCCAAGCCCCGAGTAGGAGTTTGGGGGTGGCAACCCCCAATACAGCGGGGGCCATTAAGTCATGGCTGTCGAGGATTTAGGGGCCCCCAAGATTTTTTTTTTTGGGAGCTATTTTATCAGCATTTTATGGCCAACATGTTGTAAATGATTTTAACCCTAAAACGACAAAATACTTGTATAAAAGGGCTTAGGGTTAGGGATTTTTTTCATAAGGTGTGATGTGAAAATTGCTTCTTGCGGCGGTATTGTGCTGTAAGGGATTACAGATTGTAATAATATTGGACTTGTTTGGTGGATGTAGCCTAGGAATTGGGTGAACCACATTAAATCTTCGTGTTTTGTGTCCTCTTCTATGTGATTTATTATTTTATGTTATTGTTTATATTTGCATGTAATTTTTATTTTTGTCCGTCAATATTCTACAAACTTTTTTTCCACAACTGAATATTGTTAATTACTTTATAACATGCATATGAAAGTAAACCAACAATGTTGAATAGTAAATAAATCAATGCACAAAGAGAACTCATAACACCATATTTTGTTAACTAGGGAAACCCTCACCAAGGGAAAACCCTAGTGGGGATGGTACCCACAAAATGATCCACTAAACAAAAGAATCCTATTAAGGATATTGACTCTGTTAGGAGTCTATAAAATACATATAGTGTCTCAATCCTTGTTAGAGGACTGGACCCTGTTAAAAGCCTCAACCCTATTAGGAGTTGGTATTACAAAATGTATGCAAGATGAGTACACTGCCCAAACATACAATTATACAATGTAGTTCTTCTATACAAAAGAGATAGATACAAAAACCTCTTTATTGATGACTATTGTACTTGGCTTATCTCTGATCTTACATTAGAATTCGCATCACATAGCCTTCACATAAGTTCGCATATCACATACAGAGTTCACATTAGCACACACAACTTCGCAAGTTATGATTTCTTACTTATACCTTTCCTTTTTACAAAACCTTATCCAATCGGTTTTAATGCTTTCACGTGTTTGACTAAATATAAAATTAACTCGTGCTAACTTAAGATTAAATATTAGGATGTCGTCCCTAATTAGTTAAGTAACTATTTTGTAACCAAAATAATTCCTTAACCTGTTTTTCACCTTTTACTGTTGTGTTTTGTTATGCTTTGTTTTGTGCCTTTATTGATAAAACAAATATATCTGATGTTGTATTGTCTGTATTGATTTGCGCTCTTGACCACGTCATCATGACAATCTGCACTATCCATACCTAACTACACACGTGTCAAATATCTTTGTAGACTTCTCAATACTAGAAACTATCTCCATATTGCCAGTGAAACTGTCTAACACTTAGACAAATTTATGTCTTTGACTGTGGGATCTTCACCTGTACATTATATCTTTCATTCCTGAGATATATGTTCTCATATATGACAACCCTAACTCATCCTACTTAGCCATATTGCCAACAATCTCATCTTCTCGAGGTCTTTAAAGAAGAAGTCCCAATTGACCCTATCCTAAGCCTTAGATATGTCAACAATCTTGAGTGTCATTTCTAGAAGTTGGGTTCTATCCATAAAATGTAAAATTTAATGAGTGTTGATGTTTGCATCTAGGATTTGTTCACTCAAGGAAAACCCTTTTTGGGTCCCATTGATGAGAGTATCGAAGATAGGCTTGGATTGATTCACCGAGATAATGTCTTATGGATTGTATTGCACAAACTAATCCATCTAAAATCAAATAGTCTTGATAGATCAAGGACCTTTACAATCAAAGCAATAAAAGAGTTGTTTGGCTTCTTTAGGATTTTTGCAATGAGAAAAAAACCCTTGATGGCCATAGTTGTAAAATTCAACTGTAGTTGAGCACATTGAATTGATATCGTCCCTCTTTTTTGTCAGATTTTCTATTTTCCGACAACCATGAACATAGTGTATATTATAGTGCATTAAATCAGGATATTCACACTAATTGCATCTGTTAGATGATGTATGTAAGTACTTATTTTTTAAAAGGTATCAGAATGTCAAATACTAT
This sequence comes from Cupressus sempervirens, assembly GCA_028749045.1. NCBI lineage: Eukaryota > Viridiplantae > Streptophyta > Pinopsida > Cupressales > Cupressaceae > Cupressus > Cupressus sempervirens. The sequence continues at coordinate 497,256,390 of CM053785.1, forward strand.
GAGCATTGTGCATTGAAATGTTTCTTTTATGACATTTTATTTAACTGGCATAATTTTGGCGAGCCTTTCAATATCACAAACCTTCCTTCTCTAACTTTTTACCCGTGTTAGTGTTTTATTGATAGGACTACTTATAGGACTGATATTATCATCATTGACTCTTACGATGCACAACAATGTAAGCCATTGTCATCCACAGTGTCCATGGACATTTAGGGTATTTGTTTCAGTACAACCTGTTGAGTGCAGAAACTTCTAGAGCTTAAGCATAGTGACATTCAAACATGAACAGCCAAAATAAAAGTGTACAGTTCTCTGAAGACTGGTTTCTTCTGATTGAATATATGATAATCAATTGCTACAAACTATAAGAAATGAACTATTAGATAAAAATAGCCTCTCATAATGCCATCCAGCTTTTATTAACAAAAGAAACTCCAAGATAGCCAAGATACCATCTCTCCATCTTTTGAGTCGGTAGGCTATATTGAACTCAATTTGGCACATTGTAAAATCACAAAAGACTCATATGAAGCAAAAACCTACATTGGTAAAAAAATTATAATACAAGAAACTAGTACAGCATTGTAAGAAAGCTGATCTTTATACAATTGCAGCTGATGAAAAGGCATTGATAGCTCTTTTAGCTGCCTGTACTTTGCTCACCAGCACCTTCCATTTCATTTCATCCTTCTTGCTTAGCTGTTTCACCTTTTCTTTAAAATGCCTGTATGAAAATATACTCTGATCATCTATAACAAAAAGAAGTATGCTTCTAGAAAATGTAATAATACCAATTGTACATGTAATAACAAAAGCCCTGCCTGTACCTGCACAGAGGAACCTTGCAGACATCTGGCTCATTACACATTCTTGAATGAAGTTCAAGAAGTTGCCACATTCTTTTACAGTGAACACATCCACCAGGGACTCGTGTCTTGCACCCAGCAAAATGTCTAACTAAAGATTCAAGGCCTTTGCATGCTGGGAAATTGCAGGGTCCCATAGTATCATCTAGGTCTTTGTCGTGGGGTCCTATCGTGCGACAACCATCTCTGCAGATGTGAACAAGTGCTTCCATGGCATCATATAATTGTAAATATATTCTTTTCTCCTCTATCTTGTGAAGCCTTTCTTGTTTTTGCTGTGAATACAAAGCAAACAAAGGATCACAAATTAAAATTATATCAATCTCAACAAAACTAAGAAACTACATTGGCATGAATACCAGCTACTTGTGAGAGATTTAGCTTCAAACCAAGTTCTCTACTTTAGTGTACCCTAACCACCTATAAATCAATTATTTGTTTCAGGATGTTTGTTATTACCGAATCAGCCTCGACAACAGATTCCAGAAGCTCTTGCTCTAGCTTAGGGTCAGACTGCCGCATAACTTTCCATCCTTCCGACTTTGAAACAGTCTTGAAGTTCTTTAGAATAAGGCGCATGCATAAAAGATTCAAGCGTGATGCATCACATAGTCTAGCTAGTTGTAGCATATCAATTACATTATCTGTTGTGAGCAATCCATGCTCCAAGTTCTGTGTGCACACTAATTTCAAAGATGGAACTGAAAACACATGTGAAAGTACCAGCAGATGAAGAGCAAATTTTTGCATATCTTCTTGCTCATACCTGAACATTCAAAAAAATAATAAAGATTAGGTCTCTCAGTCAAATGAAATTAATCAGAAACAGAAGAAAGCAAAATCCATGTCTAAGGCCTATTCATGAATCTTTACTGCTACTCAAAATTACTCGAATCAAAAGAAAGTTTAAAATTTCACAAATAAGTATAAAAGAATAATATATACCTACAACAAAGCTGAATATTTGTCACAAGGATAAGAATGACTTTGCTGACAAAGGTAACCTTATAAAACAGTGTTCCCAATACCAAGAAATTCAGAATAGCTTTATATCTGAAATTCTGGAAAACAAATCACCGCCCAAATAGACAGATCCACACATCTTCTAGGTTCTTCCCACATTTTATATGCACTTGAATTCTTAATGCTATTCATAGTTAAATATGTTTTTTTTTTTTTCCAAAAGTTGTATTTGGGCTGATAAATCGAGGGGAGAAGGTCAAAGTTCTTAGCTTTCTAAAAGTAATTGCTAGCAATTTTAGCATGATACTTGTAATTTTAATTTTAGAACAGAGCTTTCGACAGGAAGATACTTGCAGAAGCTCTGCTGTATAGTGCACAGAATTTTTTATCTATTATTTTGAGTGAGGTACATCACTCATCCTCAGGGAACCTTCTTCTTGTCTTACTAGAAAATATTTCTGAGAGATCATGCAATTTTACTTCTTGCCACATGATCTAAATTTTTTAATGGCAGATATTTGATTTTTGCACCATGACTGATCGATCTGAATTTATGCCAATTCAGCTCACCAGTGCATGTTCTCAAGCAGAGGTGGAAAACTGATCAAATGCAATTGCAAAGATGGAAAAAAAATCCTTAATGTTTTGGTGGAAAAATAATTTGTATGCCTTTATGTGCATGAACATAGTTTTCCAAAATTTGAGTTGGGTGCCATTCATCTTTATGAAATCTGTTTGCAATAGATTCTGGAATAGATTTTTGAAACCATTACATCTCTCTGCAATCGAATTTTGTTAGATATTCTGAAACCCCTAAATTTAAAGTTCCTTGACAATATAAATGTTGAAATCTCATATTGTCCCCATGAATTTTGCTCTTTGAGCAATTTGAAACCAATTCAAAATACTGCCTTTTAAGAACCCTTCCCCTCATGGTGGATCTCTTAGCAATGTGGGAGCTTTTTTGTCTTTATGATGTGCCACTGCGAGAACTTTAGAAAGTATGTTCACACACAGAATGTTATAAATTATATCACCAAAGATGTCTAGGGAATGATTCAGCCAAATCAAAAGACAGTTTTTCAATTTATTTGAATTAAATTGGGAAAAAATGTTTTAGAATTAGGGTTAGAGTCAGGGTCCGGAAAAAAGATGCTTAGAACTAGAGTTGGAGAAAATCAGAAAAAAAGTCATTGCAGAACCTTCAAAGTCCAGAAAACCTATTTATTTCAGGGTTAAAATCACTGGTATAAAAACTTAACTTTTCAACCCAAAAACATATAAAAGCTGCTACACTAACAAGGCAACCACCATGAGGCAGTAGGTGGTTTAAAGACAATTGTTTTGAATTCATTTCCATTTGCTCAAAATCATGAGAAAATTGCTGGCTGGCAATATAAATTAGAACTCCCATTTATACCATAATGTTAATCTTGGTTTAGTGGTTTAGAAACAAAGTATGTTTTTTGAGAAAGGTGTAATGTTTTCAAAAGACTATCCTGAAGAAAATTAATTGTTTGTCAGTATATATACATATCTTTTGCCTTGTGGTGGTTATCTTTTTTCACTTGTGAACTTAGTTCTTAGTCACGGGCTTTTGATTTACCACATATGATATGGATACCCTTTGCTGACTTCAGTCAGTTTAAATATCTCTGCTCCTCTTGTATAGCATTATATGAAAGAGCTATAATTGATTTATGTAATAAATTCTTCCCAAAGATAATCATTCAGATATAATGTAAATGTGCCACATTTTGCAGATATTAACTCATTTTAACAGTTACAAGAATTCTTAGGCGTATTGTTTCATCATCTTTCCCATGCAGAAACTGTCCACCTTTCTTTCATTGTTTATTGATCGAGGATATTGAAGTAGGAGGGAAAGGAACTGAGATAAGCTGGGTGCACATGGCTGTATCATTTTCTTGTCTCATCATTTATAAAGCAAACTGGTAAGAGGGAAAGTGTCAAAGTAGCACAAGGTGATTTCCTACTAATTGATAACTAAGTATAGAAAACTATATGTTTTGATGAGAATAGAAGTTGTAGTTATGCAAACAGATATGTCATAATAAGAAAACAGCACATCTGTGTTGTGACTCGACTGAACATTCAACAGATACACTAAAACAGCTGGAAGATGTTACTGTTGTGAGGTTGTAAAATCACTTTACAGTTTGTTTTGATAATATTTTAAAATTCTTCTAATTATTTATATTTTACCATTGACGTTTGAAGCTTTGTACCCCTATTTAGTATGTTATCCTTCAACCACAAGAGAGTTAAAGTGGAAAAGCTTCTTCAGTAATGTGTAAAGAAACAAGCAGTTTTCTTTGTTGATAATTTGATTATATTATTTGATAAAGGTTTCATAGATAGCGATATATTATATGCAACAAGATGGACAAATGAGGGAGCTCAGACCTAACTGGGTTTTAATGTTTTTAAAGAAAGAAAATTGTGTAATAGTGCTAATTGATGTAACTGAGAACATGAGCAGAACAGGGGAGCAGCCAGATTGGGATCTATTAACAAAAATGAAGCCAAAAATTTGGGAAAGATTAGGGGTTCAGACTTAATAAAGTTTTCATGGTTTTCCAGAAAGAAATTATACTGATACAACTGAGAACATGAGTAAAACAGGAGAGCAACCAAATTGGGATCAAATGAAAAAATGAAGCTATTAATCTGGGTTTGGGGATTCAGGTATTGGCTGGTAGGGCAATTCTTCTTTGGAGCTGAGTGATTTTACACCAAAAACATAAATATTCGTATTTTAGCCTGAAATCAGAATTTAAGTTCGGATAACCACATAACAGGCTCACAATAAACAAAACAACCATAAATATATATCCCGTGCAGAGTACAAAGCTACAACAATTGGCGGGGGCAGAGAGAAAACTTAGAATCTAATAATGCCAATGTTCATATGCATTAGACATTGAAGAACAAGAACAGAAGTTGTGAAAAGCAATAGAAAGCTCTAACAATTCTTAGGAAGAAACAATGGGTTCACGAGTTATGAAGGTCACTGTCTAGTTCATGATGTATAAGGCATGTACTGAACTTCAACAAGTTCAAGAATACAAGAAGACTGAAACTTCGTTCTTATTCACAGAGAAAGATAAATGAAGTTTAAAATAGAACAAATTGATCTAAAAGTACTTTAGTCTCCTCGACGTAAACAAATTTAAGTTCTTATGACAATCTTAAGTCCAATCATGATTTTAAAATTTCTGTATCTTTTTCAATCTTTCTTTCATCTCAGATTAGATTATTAATTGACACCAATACAAACTCATTTGTGTAAAAATCTTAAAATCAGAATCAATACCAGTACAAGCTTAGTTTTGTGAAGCTTCTTCTAGGAAAACTGTGTAACCCAAACAATCAGAATTAGTTTGGTATTCCATTGGAAGAGTACTAATAGTCTAATACCCACTTTATTATGCTTAAAAGACACATGAAACTAACCTTTAAAATTCAAGCTAAAGCAAATGCTTTTCAATTTTTCGTGAAAAAACTTCACCTGGAAGAATAAAGGAAGCGAATAAAAACTCGAGCAGCATTGTAAGGAACACCTGTAATGGAGAAACTGTGATTGCGAGATTTCCCCTTTTGTTGCTTCAAAATGTTTTTCAGCACTGGAGAAGCAATGCTCTGTGCAAAACAGGGCAATTTGGAAGAATATAAGAAATTGGAACTACCGAATGTTAGCTTCAGGACAATCCAAATCAAAGAAAATACAGCCAAAGATTCCACAGATTAAAAGTTCAAAACGAGAATGTGCGGAGTGAATTTTTTCAAAAAAAATATTTTACAATAATCCATACTTGAAACCCCAGTAAGCTGCCACGGTGAAGTTCGCTGGCTCATAAAGAGCCCACTTAGGATGAAGTGAAAAATGCACTGCATTCAAAGGGATGAGGCTGGGGAGGATAAGCACACCTGAGACCTTGACATTTTAGCTCAAGGAAACTTGTAATTCATAAGCTCTATAATAAAGGGTATTAAGCCGAGTGCAATAGCTAGCCCTAGATGGATCGTAAGAGTTCTTTTTAAGCCCAGAAAATCGAAAGAGGACACAATTAAAATAGAAAGAAAGAAACAGTCGGGGAATTATTTATATTGGCTGATGATTCAAGTTTGAACCTCAGCCCCCCAAAAAAACTAAAGAAACAAATTCAGACATTAATTAAAGCATTTCCTCCTGGAAGATCTTCCTTCCGCGATAACATAAATGGGTTATTGTCATGGCCCACTATAATTATCCATTTCATATATGGCATGGGGAAGTCGTGTTCAGCAGCAAAATTTTAAAAGCCATAAATGGAAGAAAAACTTTAGATAAAGGCATACCAGTACGTTCGAATGAGCTGGTATAACCCCACCATTTTCGGTGAAGATACGAACATCAGCTTGATACCCTCCTTCAAAGAGCTTATCCCAGCTGTTTACTGTCTCTTTTGGAACGCAACTATAACCAGCATGGCTGCCACAGGAACGCGTGACGGAAAATACTTTCTGCAAATGGTAGCGCCGGTAGTAAGCAGCGTCCGGCGGGGGAGGAGGTGTTGGGAATCCTTTACGCGAAACCGAAGGACTTAAAGATGGGTTGATGGAAACCTCGATTTTCGTTGAGCAGCTAACTGGGGCGCAATTTTCTTGCAAACGTTGCATTGATTGTTCGTACGATGGTGGAGACTCAGAGATCCGCGATGTGTCGATCTCGGCGACAGCAGCTTGAGCCATCGAATCTAAAAGCACAATAATCTAAACCTGCATGCCCATTTAAAAGTAAATGATTTAAGGTCCAGGAAACGAGCGCACGAAGTAAAGATCGAAAAAATAAATAGACCACTACCTGAAAGGTATAACCCTCATTTTCAACAAATTCCGACAATTTCCAAAATAAATAACTGACCTTTGATAAATTATAACTCAAATTTCGCTATAGTTTGCCAAATAAATAGAATCCAACACACCATGTTTAAAATTGAAGAAAATCTTGAAAATTTAGAAAATATGCTCGGTTTTAGGAGTTCCATCAAAGATTGAAGAAAGCATTCGTAGCAATTGCAAAGTTTAAAGAAACATGGCTAAAATTTAACCCCAACCGAACTGAAATCCAGCAAATTGTGTAAGAGACTGTGATAAACTCAATAGAATTTGCATTAAAATAATCTGTTTTTCTGTATTGATAACCCACAATACGCACTTAATTCATCGTTTTAAAATATAGGATCGAGAACAAACCGGTATAAATCACGGAAATTTCTTCCGTTCCAAGAAAATGGCGTTTAAGATTGAACAATAATCGCTAGTAGCTACCTCGAAAATAAGGCAATGAGGTGAAAGATCGAAGAAAGAAAGAATTGAAAAAGAATTCCTCGTCGCTTGAGTCTCCGAACAGAAAATAAAATCACGAGGCAATGAGGTGAAAGACCGAAGAAAGAAAGAATTGAAAAACAATTCCTCGTCGCTTGAGTCTCCAAACAGAAAATGCGGCAGAAAGCAGAAGCTGTAAAGCGGGAGCAAATATAGCAAATTCAATACATGACGAGTTTGGGATTTTGAACCATAAAGTGCTTCCACCTTCAAGTTATAAAATCTGAAGTTCAGAGCGGTTATTCATAATCAACAATAGAACACGCTGAATATTCTCCGCAGTTTACCTTGGCCGTTACTTCATATTTTACAAGAATTATTAAAAAAATCATTTAAGAAACAGCTTTCAGTACGACACGTATGCCTTCCATCAAATAAGCTATGCAACAACTGCATCCTCACCAAACCTCGAACACCTAACAGAGCTGACACAAGTTTTTTTTTAAACAACAGAGTGCATTACACTCTTGAAGACCAACATTAAAGAAATCTAGAGTTGTCAGATATTAATGGTGTTTAACAGATCCATTTCGACCAAACGTCTGAATTTACATCGATCCTTATATTAAATAAAGCTGGTCTTCGTACTTGTTCGGAGCAACAATTGTTGTACATTTGAAAATTAAAAATTAAAAACTACTCTGATTTCCACTACTTTCATTACCAGAATTTTTATTAAAAAGACTTCATTGCAGATTTTTTTCATAAAAAAATCTTTCCCTCCCAGATTTTAGATGAAAACAACTTCACTACAGATTTTCAAGGAAAACTGTTCCCATTACCAGTTTCATAGAAAAACAAACTTCCATTACAAGACTGCCAATACTTACAATAGGCGAGCAAATGAAAACGACATCATAATCGGATAAAACTATCAAGTCTCCTCAAAGTTAAACAATTACAGCAATCCAATGGGAGTCGATACGAACAAAGTAACGAAACACTTTACAAAGATACTTATAATAAAAAATCACGGTCTTATACTTGTCCGGAACGACATTCGTTGCAGATTTGAAAGAAAACAGCTTCCATTTCCAGGTTTTGTAGAAATCCAACTTTCATTACCAGATTTCATATGAAAACAACTTCACCGCAAATTTCAAAGGAAAACAACTTTCATTACCCGATTTAATCAGAAAACAACTCCATTGCAGATTTTAAAGGAACAAAATTTCCATCACCAGATTTTTCTAGAACTACAACTTTCATTATAAAATCCTGTGTTAATCACATCAAATGAAAACGACGGCAGCAAAATCTGATCAAACTCATCAACTCTTCTCAAAATTAAACATTTACAGCAATCCAATCGCAGGTCCAATAACTCTAAAGTAAAGATCAACCTACCTAAATTGCGATTACGCGAGGGCAGGAGCACGAGCACGAGCACGAGAATGAAATTGCAGGCATGGACAGGAGCAAGGAGGATCCTCGTCAAGCAGATACGTAAAATCCAAGAATCGATTCAGCTTGCCTTATAATAAACAGAAATCCTAGTAAGCGAGGCGTCAGTTACGGAGAGAACAAATAGGTCGCATAGCTGGAATCCGATTCATATCATTCCGCGTTCCACAGCCCTCCACTGCAAATCTTCAACTACAATATATTCGTAGCCCTCATTAAATTGACGATTCGATGTCCAGGCAAGTAAAAAGAGTACGAGTGAGTCAGAATACGTGGGATGAAATCTGCGTAGGGTCCATTAAAGGATGGGAAGAGAGCATCTCAGCTCAGCCCGTGGACTCCCATGGGACCGGGGTGGAAACAAAAGACAAAAGCAATGGAAGGGGCGGCGGAGGAATCGGACTTTCCAATATCAAAGTGAATGGGAAGTCTTCTTTATGGCCGGCATTGTCATTCGTCACCGACTGCTGGGTCCCTACTCTCCCCATTCCTCAGCCTCACGTTTTTTTGTTGCTTGGTTATAGGTATTCGTTCTCTCTCCGGGCATGGTTTCTAGAACCATCTTCCACTCTAGGTATTTACTTATTTATTTACTTATTTATTTACGGGTAAAAATGCATAACACACTATGAGCATATTGGATTTGTCACCCACAGACATGCGATGTGGCAGGAGATTCATATGACGCATATGACGGAATATGCCAAAAGTAGGATTCTGTGACACATGAGAGTCAAATTTGGAAAAGAATCTATGACGCGTCATAAGATTCTTCAACCCACTTAAAGCCAAGAATTTATGACGAATAAGCCAAATAGGGACATGCGTAAGACGTAATAATAATTCCTATGACGCATATGACAGAATATGCCAAAAGTAAGATTCTATGACACTCGAGAGTCAAATTTGGAAGAGAATCTATGACGCGTCATAAGATTCCTCAACCCACTTAAAGCCAAGAATCTATGACGAATAAGTCAAATAGGGACATGCGTAAGAGATAAGAATATTTGATTATGACAAATCTCAGCCAAGTGTCAAAGGAGAATCCACGAGGTGTCACATCCAAGTGTCATGATGATGAAATATTTTATGGAATATTTGAATTAAAAATCTTTTTATTCCACAAAATAAGAATTAGTAGAAAATGGAATTAATGATGGAAAATAGAACTTAGGAAATTAAGAATTTCCATGGTTTGCAGATAATGAATCAATTAATTAATAAAATTAATTAATCGAAGATGATAATTGGGAAGAATAATTAGAAAGAATAGGATTAAATTATGGGTTATTTAATCCTATAGAGAAAATTAGTAGATTATTGGCCAAATTGATTAAATGAATGCGACAGTATCCTTTGATGAAAATGTAATGATGATGGATATGGAATAAGATGATGAAAAGGTAGACCAAAGCCATGGTCAAATTGATTGATTGAAGTTGATAACATGCCAAGGATACATGACATGAATTGGTTGATATGTAACATTTAACCGACATTGTAAATGCTACAGGATTGAAATTGATTGATAAGGTTTGATCATAATAACATCGACGGACACTGTCAATATTATTAAAATGATTGATGATGTCATGATCTGACATTGAAAGCCTCAACAATGTCAAAGATTGGATGACATGAATGATATTTTGACCTAGTACTAACAGCCATGACAGTACTAAGGTCAGATTGATAAGATTGATAAGTTGATAGGTTTCCAAGACACTGAAAGCCACAACAATGCCTAGGAGCGGATAAAAGATGATTGATTTGGGATGTTTGATATGTTTTGGGTTGATTAGGACCAATTTCGAGTGATTTCGAGTTGATTTGGGGTGATTCCGAGTTGATTTGATATGATTCCGAGTTGATTTGATATGATTTCGAGTTGATATGAAATTGATGTGAAAGGGGATACAAATGACAAAATATGGTCAATCTGGCCAAAAGATCGAAGTTAGTAGAATGAGAAAATGGGATAAATTAGTATGAAGAAGTGATGAGGTCGTAGATGTGAACCATTTTTTAGCGTCTACAGTATGCTTTCTCATTAAAAATCCTATAATAGTTTGGTATAAAGAGTTTTAGATATTTTTTAGAATGAACAATAAGTATCAAAATTTTTTTAACTTAATCAATTAAAAATTTTCATTTAGTCTAATGATTGAAGATGATTTTCGTGTGGTGCAGATTGATTGGTTGAATCATTGAAAGACAAACTATATTGAAAGGCAAATTATTGACACAAGTTCAAAACTTAACTTGCCTAATTGCATCTAGAGTGGCTTCTAATATGTTTTATGCAGCCTAAAGGATTAGTCTTCTTGTCTCGATTGTGATGATGGGTCATAAAGTGTGATATGAAATGTTGACGATAAAAAACATACACGGTTGAATCCAGGAATAAAACTTGATTTGTCTTGATTGGTTAAGAATCAAATGGTCCTAAGTGAGGATACTTTTTGTGATATCAACATATAGATCTAAATAAATTACCGAGGATGGTTTTCGAATCAATATGGATTTTGAATTTTGATATAGTTGTTGGGATTCAACTATGTAGCTTTTTAGTCAAACTCATTGACCCATGTTTCATGAGTAGTGGTTCACACAAACCCACCTCTCATGAGAATGATTGGGACACTTAGCTCTCATTGGATCTAAGTGATTCTCATAGAGGTGAAGCACCAAGACTTTCGAGGAGGTCACCCATACTAGTACTACTCTAGATCACATGATGGGTGTCTGAGTGCTTCATCATTGTGAGCATCGCCTAGATCCAATGAGTGCTAAGTGTTCCAATCATTCTCATGAGAGATGAGTTCGCATGAATCACTACTCATGAAACATTGGTCAATGGGTTTGACTCAAAAACTACAAAATTGAATCATGAGAGTAATATCACAATTTGACTTTTGTGAAAAATATCTCCTACTTATCAATGGATTTTGAATATTGATGTATGTCAAAATTTGAAATCACAAACATTAGCCTAGTTATTTGCTTAATGATCAATATATTGTGTTATGATAATTCATTATCACACCTAACTAACAAGGATAGTTCTATGACTACAAGCTTGTTTTGTGCTAAACAACTTGAATTATGCAATATGCATGTGATTTTTCTCTTCTATGTATTAAGTACCTACAATTATTTTATACTTATTGACATATCTGTAGATTGGTGCTATTAATGAATACCATGATGTGGTTGTTGCATACCAAGGCACAAGAACATTATGCCTTGATCAACCCTTAAAATTGAATAGTATCCAAAACAAAATTCCTTAGTTATGCACAATGTTATAGAATGATTATGAAATACTAGGTTCATTTGAGCACAAAGTGGAGCATGTAGATGCAAATGATTTTTCTATTTCTTCCAATTTTAGAGGGGTTGCATCAAATGTTTTTTAAATACAAGGGCATAGGAACATATCATGCAAACTTATGAATATTTTTCTTTAGGGGAGAAGTTGGTCAAAATTTGTATCTAAATTTTTTTCACATCGTCTCTTCCATAAGATTTCAAATTTACTCAATATGCTAATTTTTTTATTTCTTGTGGGCTTAGAGAAGTGTAATTGTTTACATCATATGTCTTGATTATCAAGCCACATATGTCATAATAAACTAGTCATTTTAATAACAATATCAACCAAGGTTTGTGTGGGTCTATTTAGGAAGGAAATTTTAATAATATGAGAATTGTAGAGCTAATCAAGTTAGGGTTTGAAGGAAGATAAAATTACATTCTGTTGATTTTGCTCAAATATGTCAAGCATCTTGTATGGTCTTGTACCATCCTAAAACATTAGCACCCATAATTGAATACTCTATTAGGCTCTACTTTGGCGATTTTGAGATCTAATCTTTGTTATGGTTTATCCCTATAGCCTAACTTTTTCTTTCCTCATATCTTTTCTAACATCTCAACACCTAGTTCAATATTGTTATTCTCCTAGGTACAAAACTATTGACATAACTATCTAAAGTCTAAGGACTAACCGATGGAGATATTGGTGTACTCAACTATGATTAAGTGTCATTGATGTTAAGGTGAAGATGGAACATTGACTGATATGAAGCTAGGACCAGTGAGGCATACATAGCACATATGTGCAACTTGAGTTCACAAGGGTGAATGAAGGAATGAAAAGGAAAAGCCAAGTAGAGGCAATAATAAAGGACAACCACTTAGGGAGAGTCATGCTAAGTGAGTAAGAATGTGAAGAATAATGTCAAGTATGCAGGCAAGGTAGTGTAGCTAGTTATCATGCAGAAAGGTTAAGTCGAGTTAGTAAGAGGAAGCTAATGGAAAGATACCCATGACTGACACATCATGAAGTAGGTAGAAAGAACTTTTTATTGCACTTAATGGTGATGATGTTGTCACGTTGAGGATAGATGAAATAATTCAAATTTGAATTCTTTCTAGGAAAGCAAGCCATCAAAGTCACAAAACATTTGTGACTCTTATTCGTACATGATACATCTAACAAGAATGACTCATGGTAATAATAGGAGAACAAGTTAGGTATAGGCTTGAGAATAAAAAAATTGAATTCACAAATTAGAGTTTTAAAGAAAAGCACAAAAAGACTTTATAAGAGAATGTCGCTTTAAGGAAACAAGTTAGGTGGCAAAGTGAATAGAAAAAGAGCCACATGTTAAGTGTAATCTCAAGGTGAGAAGTGTGACATTGAGAAGTCACAAATAAAGTGTGAAAGATATTATGTTGAGGAGAAGCCGTTGTGCCCAGTCAACACAAATGACGAAGTATGTAGTAGCCAGTCGAGCCAAGCATGTAAATGATCACATTTGAGTTGTAGAGACAAGGGAGAGCAAAGAAAAATTGCAAATAAGTCCAAGGAGCATCAAAGTGATCTATATACAAGATAAGTAAAGTAAATATTCTAATTAGATCATTCCCTCTATTGTTTTCTAATCACTACAATAGTAAATCTCGTCGAGGGTGGACTTTAACTAGTACTTTGTATTAAGTCCCCTAACAAAGTGGCACATTAGTTTTTGTTTAGAAGTCCTTTAACCAGACTAATCTTAATTATGCAAGACTTTCACAGGTCTTATCTAAATCCCTTAACTAAGTGACATCAAATAGTGTCCTTGCAATCTTCTAAAAAAGATAAGCTATTGACTAGGTGCACTTCAAGAGAGTATAAACTTTGTGAGGATCATCTCACACATTGTGGTTTTCACCCTAGCTAGGTTTCCATGATTTAAATGTTTGTGTTATGTGATGCTATGTTTGTCTTTGTTGTTTTTTCTCAAACCTAATCAGTTAAGTTATAGCTAGCGGGTAAGTGCACAAAGATGGGGGACCAAAATGGGGGTATAAGTGCCACATGTTTTTTTCTTCTGAAATTAGACAAATCTGAACTTTGACAAGAAATTGAAGATAATTAGATTCAATATTTGAAGATTTGACAAAAACAAAAGTAGTAGTCCTCTGAATCTAGTTTCTAAAGTCCTAATTTTTTTGTTGAATGGTGGAGTTTAAGGCCCTCAAAAAGGGGGAGCACACAAAGTGGTCTTATTTTTTGAGTAAATTTATAACATAGTGTTAGGTGTGCTCCACCTAATTTTTCTTTTTTTTTGAAATTTTTTAATCACTCTAGTCAAAAAGCTAACACTACATAGTTTATCCTAGATTTTTAAAATAATATTTTACTCTATATTTGATTTATTATGAATTTTTGAAGTGGAGCCATATCGAAAACATAAAATTTTGTTGTGTCACCCCTAGAAATCATTGAAGACTAATCAAAATCAAAACTCCTTTTTTTTGAAGTGTGTAAGATAGAGTCTAGTTTCAATAAAACTAATAGTTTGTTGCAAGAGATGATGAAAGAGAAAAATCTATACCTGAAACACTACATGTTGGTTTTTGACAATAAATGGACATACATTGAAAGAAAAATAGTAATGAAAGGCTTAACTTAATATAAATTCAAAAAGAACATATGGTTAGATAGCTAACAAAGAGATTTATAATCTCATGTAAATTGATTCTCTCATTGTATAACCATGTGTAAATCTGATGAATACCGCATAACCAATATACTTTTTTTTTTGTAAACTTGCTAGAAAACGTGTCTTAGACCTATTTGAGATGCCCAAGCCTTTGGGTTGGATAACCAAGGAAAATCCAACCCTTAGGCATAGTGATCTTCAATGCCTTCCATAGCATGTATCTACAATAGTGCATACATGCCTATGATATTATGCAAAAATGGTACTTTTATGCTATTTTTAAATAGTGCATACACACGAGTATGTATGCACTATGAAAAAATATATTGCATATGCGCTATGACATGTACGCATAATGAAAAAACATAGTGTGTATGCACTATAGCGCATATGCACTATGTCTTAGATGGGGGAAAACCAAAAAATGACAACTTTTTGGTCCCTCATCTTTGTGCACATACCCTTAACAAGAAGATTAGTGTGAACATAGACAAGTGTAAAAAGTTGAAATTATCTAGGATATATTGACTCCCCCCCCCCACCTCTTAGTATATTTACCTGTGTGTGCACCAACAATCAATATAAGAGGCTAGGACCTCTAAGGAAAGGAGTCTAACAACTTGACGTAAAAGATCAAGATGTTGAAAAGGGAGGCACCAAAGTTTTCAAAATAAGACTACAACTTATGGTGTAAAAGAATGAGGTTTCATCTAAGAATTTTTGGAGATATATAAGTAGGAGTGATGCAGAGACAAAATATGTGGAACTTGCTACTCCACTTAGTGCAGACTAAGTAAAGGATAAATAGACTCATAGAACCACAATGGATGCACCAGCCAATAGTATGTCTTATGCTAAATAAAAGGATATAGAGGAGTCAAAGATGACATATGAGATGTGGGAAAAGCTAAAGATCATCTATGGTAGTCATAAGAATGTTCAAAAGGCCAAAGCTAATATCTTGAGAGGAAAGTATTATGTGTGAAGGAGAAGTCATTGAAACCTATGGGAAAAGGGTGAAGGATGTGATGCTAGCCATCAAAGATGTTGTAGGCACACTGCATGAAGATGATGTGGTGAGAAATATATTAAGAACATTGTTACCATAGTATACCATAAGGGTCTCATCCATTCAGGAAATGAGATTGATAGAGAAAATGGAGGTATCTCTTGATTTCTTGATAGGAAAGTCCATTGCATTTGAAATGAGCAACTTCGATAAAAACCAACCTAAGGTTGAAGGTGCATTAAAATACTTAGTTTCACTTATTGCAAGCCAAAGAGGAAAGGATGAAGAAATCACTTCTACCTACAGAAGAGAATGTTAGAATATATAGTCCACTGATATAACTGAGAGGTTGGGTGGGGGGGGGCGTGGGTTGTTGAATCAGTTATCCAACTAATATCACTATTAACAATCTTAACCATATGAGTAATGTAAACTAAAACCACAACAAGATACTTATACATAATTTAACACCAAATATGTTAACTAGGGAAACCCTTGATCAAAGGGAAAACCCCAGTGGGGATGGTACCCACAAGATGATGTACTAATATAAATATTCCTTGTTAGAGGATAGACCATGTTAGGAGTCTATTACGACATTCACTACATATGAGTCCCTGTTAGGAGTTGTGGAAGATAGCTAGACCCACTACCCAAAAAAATTCAAGGGCAAGACTAATGAACTCACTATACAAATGATCCCTATATTATTCCTTGTAGAATAATATAACTGAAATGCACTTCCTTCCTCTATCTCTATCCTGTCAACTATACTTCTACTCCTTTGTATCTTGTAACCAGATCTCAAATCTTGCATCCAATAATCCCTTGGATCACTTACACACATTTAGTAAGCACTTTGCTTCTTTTTATAATTCGCACTTTAGTGACACTCTCAATACACATCATGCTATTTATAATCAAGAGAAACATCTTTCCTTTATACCATATCTTCATAATAATTCCTTGAGTCGGCCTTGAGGCTTTCCAATTTAATTAAAATAAGATAATTAATTAAATTAAAATTCCAATAGCACTGTTGGCTCACAATCTATACAAAATTCACACATGCGATACTAAGGCTTGTGCACTTGCTTACATCATCACCTGACTATCCTTTGTCACTACCTGATTATGCATCACTTTATTACATCTGGAATGTAAGATAGACAAAAATCATTAGGAATTGTGTTCCCAATACTCTATCTCTGAACTACTCTCTATAAATTAGGTAAAACTTTCATATGTCATAATCTTAGACTCTACACACTTAACCATCTCATTAGGACATTGTGCTATACATGCCCATAACTGCACATGACTAGACAATCAAATCATTGTTTCTACCATCAAGATCTTTGTCTTCTACTTTGCCAGTTTTTATAGAAATAATGCTATGTTGACATCAATGACAAACACAGTCATGAATGCAACATATCAATACTCTCCAATGCTTAGGATACTCCCCCAATGTAGCATCATCAACATTCATGCTAACAATCTACCCCTTTGGCATTGATGGAAACATAGATGAAAAAATCTAAGTTCCAAGAATACCAAGTAGTACTATGTTGCTGCTTTTGTCCTCATCTCATGCATATTCTCCCCCTTGCTTTAGGAAGTTTTTTTCATGCATATTTTCTTCCCCATTGATATCAATGTCAAAGGTGTCAATATCAATACCAATTGTTAATCAACTGCTCCAAGTCATCAACTAGCTCAAGTGTCCAAAGACACTATTCAATACCAAATGCTAAGAGTCCTCAATGACTTAGTACATACTAGATACTCCCCCATATAGGAAGCATCGTCATTCAATCCAGTCAAATAATAGTGCTTTGTACCACTAGACTTATGCACTCTCTACATCAACTTTTCAAAAGTAGGCAGGGGCATAACCCCAAGCATACCTTGCAGGTACTCAAATGTATCTTTAGGCAAAGGCTCATAAAGATATCTGCAATTTGATCCTTAGTACTTACATACTCCAATCTGATCTCCTTTTCTGTTGCTTTCTCTCTTAGCACATTGGGTTCAACTTGAGATATTAGGCATATATCCTCATTTCCTCTGTTCCTTATCATAACACCTTTGTCTTTACTTCCAATTATCTGCTCAGGAGGGTGATTCCTTGTCAGATTTATGTTTGGGGTAGGAATTGACATTTCAACTCTTATCTCTTCTCTAGGTTAACAACTCTGTTCTCCTCTATGCTCAAAAGCTAGCACATCATTCTGCAAGTCATTGTTAGTCTTAACTAAAACTTCAACATTATGTCTAACAATTCTAGAGTTGTTTTCTTCTTCATCTAAATTATAATTTTCCATCTTTTCTTTAGTTCCAAACTTCTCATCAATCCTTACATTTGTGCATTCAACTATTATCTTAGTTTTATAGTTGAAACGTCTATAAGCCTTACTTTTCAAAGAGTAGCCAAGAAACATATCTCCATCGCTTCTTGGATCAAACTTACCAATGTCATCATCTCTCTTAATATAACATTTACTCCCAAATATCCTGAAATATTTGACTGATGGTGAATGTCCAAACCATAGTTCATAAGGTGTCTTGTCCATACCTTTTCTAATATGCACTTTGTTAAGAGTGTATACTGTTGTATTCATTGCTTCTCTCTAGAATTTTTTAGAAATATCATTCTCAAATCACATCAATTTAGCTATCTCTGCTAAATAATTATTTCTTCTCTTAGAAATCCCATTTTGCTCAGGTGTTCTAGGTGTAGATAGTTATCTTTTGATTCAATTTTCTTCACAAAATATGTCAAATTCTTTGGAGGTGAATTCTCCTCCTCTATTAGATCTCAAACTCCCAATCTTAACACTAGATTCATTCTCAACTCTATTCTTAAATATCTTGAACTTCTCAAAAGCTTCAAATTTATCTTTAAGAAATTCTACCCACATCATTTTAGTGAAATTGTCAACAAAAATCATAAAATACCTTTAACAATAGAGTCCTCTTGTTCTAGAAGGACCACTTAGATATGTGTGAATGATCTCCAGCTTCTTTGTGGTAGTGAACTTCTTGCTAGGGAATGATACTTTCTTCTTCTTAGCCAAAATACATTCCTTACACAACATTAGTAGGCTTAACAATCTTAGGCAAGTCTCTAACTGCAAAAGTGCTACTAACCTTCACAATATTATCAAAGAACTATGAAAAAATCTTCTATGCCATAACTAACTATTATCCACTTTAGCTACCAAACATGTCATTTTAGTAGGATTAAACTGAAATACATTACCTCTCGATCTAGTGCCAGTTCCAATCATCTTACCATCTTTGTCTTTGATAGTGCAGGTGTTGGTGTTTGAAAATGTTACCGATTTCCAAATTACCCCAATGAGAATATGGTACATCTAGGGGCAACTAACTCCCATCTTCAACATACTATTTCAGACACTAGGCCAACTATAAGGCTAGACCCTTCTACTTCAGGCTCTGCAAAATCTAGGTAGGTGAACCACAGATCCAATTAATATGGTACCCATGCAAAACATATCCCTAGATCTCACAAAGTAGATAAAAACTCTTATTTCTCCTAATAACCTATGTAGTAACAAAGAAATGCAGTAGCAAATTACAATTCTATGATATTCACAAGCTGAGTGAGGGTTAGATTGTTCTAACTCTTCAACATAAAATGTAAAAATGATTTGAATTCGATTTGATTTTATGTGGGTGGGGAAGGTGGATGAAAACAATGCATGGACAACAAATTAATGATCCTGTAGTTGATCAGTGCCCCATCCATTGGACAATTCAAGAATCTCCCTCATGCATTTTGGATATCTAGGACACATATTTTATGCCAAGACTCCAGATCTATCCATTTATCCTGTAAATTGGATATCAATTTTCAATCTAAATCTCATTCTTACCTAATATCTTCCTCAATAAACTTGCAACCTTGTTGATTTCTCTAAAGCATTTACATAATTCCTTCAATTACAAGCAACAATGAAGCAACATACAACCTTAAGGGACTACAACTATGATCTAAGATCTTTGTTCAAAAATCATAAAACATCACAACTCACTAAGAAAGGAGACAAGATTTAAACTAAAACTCAACATTTTTTGTTCCTTGTATTGATTTCTTTGAAATAATACATAAAATGCATGAAATTAACTCATAAAGAACCTAATAAACCAAACTATACAATGAACAAATGCTGTCATACAAGAGAGAAAATGGCGGGAATGAGAAACTAATGGGATGGAAGGGGGCATCACAGCCAAAGCAAAAGCTTCATGGTTTGAAACCAACACATTCCAGATCTTCCGTTCAGACTTCATCAATTCTAGGGCCAATTCTACTAAATGTCTTCATTCTAGAGAAACTTTCCAATATTTTCCTACCCTTGCAAAAGAGAAGAAGAAAGAATAAATAGAAAGGAAGCAATTCTCAGATAAGTTATGCAACTGACATGTGTCCCTTCATAATTTCCCTCAAGAAGCTGAAAAGAATCTCTCTACCTTCTCTCTTAAATTTCTAATCATATCCTTTCTGTTTTGCCTTTTCAAATGCAAAGTATCTGAGCAAAAGACAAAGATCTGCTAACTGAACTTGGATATGTGCCAATTAATCAAATTGAAGACAAAACACCACAAAAACTCAAAATGATCAGATACAAGGGTCACTGGATGTGTTTAAGGTGTTTTTCCACTTAATTCTACAACTGGTGGCTCAAAACACTTGATAAAACATGTAAATCAATTTGAGAGAAAAAACCCTCTTGTAGCATGTATCGATGTCATTCTATGGAAAAAAAACTTCATATTCAAAAAATTCAATTTCTCCTGGTTCCGACGATATATAACATCACTATATTTGCTTACTAGGAACCCCCAGGAAGCCATTTTGAAAATCGTCCCTCTGCTACATGGCTTAGGTCTGCATCTCTTTTAAATTTTAAAAATTTCAAAAATTTAAAATATCTAAAGTTTGAACTTTAGAATAAATGCCCCTTTTGATTTAAACACTTGCACATATACCCATTTTGAAAAAAACAAATTTAAAATGACATTTTATTTTTTCCTCACCCCCTTCAATTTTGGGGTCAACCCTTCTTTTGATTGAGCACTATGTGGCAGCATCCTAGTTGCCAACCTCTATCTAGTCACCTACCTCGTCATCATTGGGCGGGCTTGATGCCACGTGTTGATCACTCGCTTACCCACACTACTTATCCAGTGAGCATCTTTCTTTTGCGAGAGTGCGCAGATCATTGGATGAGGACACATGTCATGATCCTATGGTTTGCCTCTGAACCTGTCATCAATTGCCACATCACTGTCAGTTGGGCCTGTTGTCACATGGTGCACGCTCGCATACCCGCATTATCTAATAACCTCACATCTTCATCTTGCGGGTATGCGCCAAGTTTCCGATCTTCCACGTGTCAGCATCCTATGAGTTCACCTTTGATCTGCCACATCATCGCACTTGAATCTTTGTTTAAATTTTTTCTTATTTCATCTTCCAACTGTCAACTACGTCTAACAACATGGGTGGGGCTCCTATGCGAGCTTGGCTTCCAAAAGCTTCTTGTCTTAAGACATAATGACTATTGAGTAAAGTATTATTTAAACAATAAAAAATTTCCTCCCACGAGGCATGTGGTATAATGGCTTTTACTAGTTTTTCCCTTCATGTCACCATTGCAAAGTCGTGGAGACCCCTTCGACCAGCATGGAAGGCTTTTCTTGCCTAGGACTGAGTGGGGCTTGATTTATTTTTCATTCCCTGCCTCCTATGCATGTTTTCCTTAGCAATCGGTGGCTTTCTCTTCTTTATTGCTCCTTTGCTGAGATGGTGGTCTGCTCTTGACGGCCTTAGCAAGAGCCAACTTGCCTAGTTTGACAATGGCTTGACATTCAGATGTTGTTCCAATAGAATCAGCCAAAGATATGGATGAGAAACAAGCAACAGAGCCATTAGTGGCTATTGTCTTTGATGGCTATTGTGAAGAAAAAACTTCACAAGCTTTGCGCTTTTTTAATGTGCTTGACAAATTTTCTAGGGAAACAAAGTCTCTGGCTATACTAGGATCCAATGTTTTTGCCACTTTTAAAAAACTCTCTAATGTAGACCGTACATGTAAAGATAGAAGACTTGGAAATAATTTTAGTCTCTCAAATATGCATCGACCTACAGCATGCAACAAAGCCCCATATACACGCCAAGCTTAATGACACTTGATTTCATTTTTTGCCACTTCCTCTTTGAAATGCGGGTTCCTCTGTTATGCGTCATGGCTTTTTCTTTGTTCCATCAGCTTTGGACTGCTTTGCGTGGGTCCTTATCAATTGCAAATGGCGTGATTTTCTTTTTATTCACACGTTTTTGGCTCTGAACCTGCGGCTTTCTCCTTTTAACATGGTTCTAAAAAAAAACAAAAAAAATTATCCATTTTCAAACACATCTGGAGCTCTCTGTTGGCAGCTTGTTCTATGGTGGCTTCATTCTGAATATTGCCCCTACGTTCAATAAAATGAAAACTTCCTCCTTTTGCTTGCGTGTGGAAAGCTCTGCCCTCAAACAAGTCTACTCCTGCTTGGCGTGGGCTAGTCTTTACTTCCATACACTGGCTCTCTTTTATTTATATGTGAAGCTCCTCATTCAATGTGGAGTGCTTCCTTTATGCCACACATTGCCATTTTGCACACATGGCATTCTTAGCAATACTGTGCTCCCCTATTTTGATGTTGAGATTTTGGTCTGGGATGAACAACACTAGTATCCAACAGATTCATTGAGCTGTCTTTGTGACAACAAGAATTTATCTCTCTGAATACAGTATCACTTTTGTCCTGCAAACTTAAAGGTCCTCTATAACTGTGATTAGTTCCATTTCTTGACAAAGCATTGTTACTTTTTGTCAAGGGGCATTTTCTAACATTCTCCTTTGTATTCATGACCTTGTCTTCCTTCTTCCTCTCGCTTGATTCCTCGGATTTAGGGGAAGAAGAACTAGAAGAGTCTCTTGTATACTTTGCAAAGTTCTGTATCTTAAAAGAACTAATATTTCTCCTCGAGGAAGCCATAATTGTTACAGTTCCAGCTCATGTTTCTCCTGCTGGTCTCCAACGGGACAAATGCAAGATAGGTTTGACCTCACTCCCTCATCCTCTATCCCACATCACAAGAAGGCAACCTATTATTCCCACTCCTATTTTTGATCATTGACACTTCTTCTAAAGTAGAGTTTCCATAGCTAAAACAAAAGCATATTCTTCAAACATGGGGCTTTCCTCACACATGGAAATTCTATTATTTTTTAGTGGCTTGGCACATTTCCCTTGCTACATAAGCCACTATTTAGAGCTGATACAACTTGCCAAATAATGCTTGGTTGGCTACTTGAAGGTGAAAGGATTGCAATGTCTATAGATGACCAATCCTAGAACATTTATAAATCATATCCACTTTGCTTTGCATAGAAGTGTGATTGAGGATGAAAATGGCCAATCATAATGTTTATCTTTATTTCCTTGTACTCACTTTGTGCATGCTCCATAACCCTTTTGTATCTAGCTTTGCAAAGGCATATGTATTTATCCATAATTTGCAACAAATTAAATGTTTTCTCTCAAAATATGTTACCTATGTTTGAAAAGCTCCAAAATTTCAATTCAAATCTAGTTGACTAGCATTAGACTCCATGCCTTAAGTGTATGTGCACCACAATACCCGATTGATTCAGAACAACTAAAAGTGCTTATTGAAAAATTATAATTGTTGCAACCATTATAATCTCCATTTAAAACGAAACAACTTGAAACTCAATGTTTTACCAACTTGATGGAATCAACCATGTCCCAAAGTGGGCCTGACTAAATTTTTTTTTGTTTTCGAACAATTGAACCTTCAAACTGGCTCATTGATTATCTGGCATTGATTTGAATCAAAATCCATCACTGAGACATCATTTTAACTCATTTTATTACTTATTTGCAACTTTTGACTTTCTGCTAATAGGGCCTCTCGGTTGGCTTTAAAAATTAACCTGAACAAATAACTAGGCTCTGAAATCAATAGTACTAAATCTTTGTTCTGCATATTCCTACCATGTCAAATCTTATCTCATTACGAATTCGAGGTCATAAGATGTTGACCATCAAAGTTGCCTTCTTAAAATCTCCTACAGATAAACATGTCAAAAAACACTAAATTGCATTCGAAATCGGCTTCAAAAATTGGGTAAACTGACACTTGGGAGGATGAAAACTAGGGCGTGGGTTCACTATCATGAAGACAATTTGAATCTATGGTTTGGGCTCATGATGAATAACAAGACACAAATGGCAAGTGGTCAAAGTGGGCTACTCAAAATTTGCAAATTAAAACAATAGCAAAAATCATTTTTTGGAAATGAAATTGACTTGGAAAAGTGTGCAGATGGATTCATCAAAGCTTGCAAACTGGCACAGTTAAAGAATTTTTAGAGTACAACACAGTAGTACAATCCATTAGATCTCACCTATCATAGATTAGGAGTTATAACATCATGAACAGGGGTATTGAAAAATTTGCATGTGCTGACACCAGTAAAAAGCTAGAGATTGCATTTGGAATTGCATTTGAAAATTGATCAAATGGATTTGTAATAAGATCAAACTTGAAACATAACATGTATCTAACCTCTAAAATGTAATGCAAAAGGAATTTTAACATCCTGGTCAACTAGTTCAAAGTTATAACATGTCAAGCAGGGATTCCCAGAATTCAAAACAAATTGGATCAGCCTGACATCGATAAACAACCAACTTTGAGGGATTCAAAACCTAGTCAAATGGATTTGAAATGACTCAAAATATGAAACATAGGTTCTCTGGTATGGACACTAAATACTCCCAAAGTGGTGAGTCATGAAACATTTTTGGGTACGGGATATTCAATGACAAACACAACCTCCTGTCACTGTTTGACACTTAGGTGAAAATGTAGATTTGACAATTGCTCAAAATAGGATCTCATGAAACGACTCGAAATAGAAATTTAACATCATGAAACACATAGGTATATTGAATGCAAGGTGCTAGAAGCATTAAACACCTGTTGGGGCTCAAAAGTACAACAGGGTACATATGCATTAAAAGGCATTTATAGGGCTTGAAATTCTTAATGGTACTCAAAATCGAGGCTACAATTTTGAGTGCCAACAGTGGCTCTGTCTAGGGATGCTTGTCCCTTGTGGGCATGGCAAGGATTTAGATCTCTGGTAGAAGCAAACCACACACCTGACATCAAAAACTCCTTTTGAATAGCTTTATTGAAAGCAAGAAACAATTACTCCTATGTACAAGCGATGGCCCCCGACCACTGAAAAGTTTTCAAAACTCCTTACCTTTGTCATACACCTGATTCTCATTTACATTTTCTTGAGGTAAACTAAAATTGTCTTTCTCCTTTGTTTCACCCAATACATCAGCATTTTCAATAATTTCGTTAGGCAAAACAAGACTATTATCATCACTTTCATAGTGCATATAAAAAGCAAACATATTTTCTTCATCTTGCTCACTATGAAAATATGAATCAGTGTGATCATAATTGCTGATATGAAACTGAAATTGATCATCACTAACTGACTCATGGATACGTTCAATTGGAAACACAAAAGCTTGGTATTCTACTTCATTCAACAAGTTACACGAATCAAATTGTAACTCACCTTGTGCCTCTAGATGTGAAGAGAATGAAAAATATGATTTCTCCTTATTTGTCATATCAATACTCCATAAATCAAACCGAACATTCGCTGCAATCTCTTCACATTCAAACAACTGATTAGACACCAAATCACAAGAATTATCATGAAATTGCCTTCTCACAATATGTTGATCTATATCAATTTTTTCCTCAAATAACTCACTAGAATAAACCACTTCATTAGTATTACTTTCCTTATCACATGAGCAATCTAAATATATCTCAGCCTCATGAAAACAAGAGAATAGTGAATCAACAATAGACCTTATCTCTACATCTTCATTTTCAACAAAGAAGTCATCATGTGTATTGACGTATGAATTACTATCACATACACCTCCTAAACTTGAAATAGCATATTTTGAAACTATATCCTCTTTAGCATCAAATTTAGGGGAAATGAATTCACTATATGAAATTTCAAAATGTGGCAAAGCACAAGCATCCTTGGATATATTAGCATACCTTTTGAAATCATGAGCCAACAAATCAAAAATCTCATCAACACTTAACAAGACTTCATTACTCATTTCTTTTCCTTGGCTATGATTATTATCCAAATAGCTTGACACATTTACAACAACAAACTTATTAGTGACATATTCTAAAGAATCAAAATCCTGATCATTCCATACATCTTCTTCTTTAGACAATGCCTCAACAACCAGCATCATAACACATTCACATTCATCACTAGAAGAAAGACTATTACTGTTGTTACACTTTTCCACTTCCTTATACTCATCATCATAAAAAGATGAATCCACATTATGCATGTTATCAAACTGCTGGTTACTATCCTCTGATTCATAAAGCTGAGACTCTTCATATTCAATATCACTTTCAATAGACTCATTGCATTCACTATCATTTGCAGCATATTCATTTCTACTATCATTAGATTCATTAGCATTCAAAGCACTTTCAATTTCTATGATAAAATCTTGGAATTCAATAATCTTTTTTGACCTTGACTTGGCTGACCAATCAACTAAATGCAGCATAAAAACTTCTAAGAGTACCATTGGCCATGAAGACTTCTCAGGTCTGAAGGACTCATCAAGATTCATAACTACTAATTTAAACTTCATGTAAGTTTGAAATCTATTAAGACCCTTAATACTACCAATTGTATTTCTTATGCCAATAATAGTCTTATTATGCATTTCTCTTTTTAGCCAAGCAATATTTGCATGAATACTTTCAAGAGTTGGCACATCATTGTTAGACCTAGACTCTGGATTCATCTTTCAAAATTTTAAACTTCTACCTCTATTTTCTTAGTGCTAAAACCACTAGATGGAGGCAACCATTTTGTTCATTCAACTTTCATGAAAGACAGATACATGAAAATTGAAAATACCTTTATGTGTTGTTGTATGAAACCTCTAATCTGCTGATTGGCATAGGTGCAAACATGAAATCATTCATACCGTAGGTAGAATCCTTGTAGAGATGCCACCTCCTTGAAGATGAAAATGAAATCAAAATCATGATTCACCCTTTGAAAACAATTACTTCAGCAAATACAAACAACCACATAAACTATCAGTCAAGAAACTTATAATTTCTCATTCCCGACAAAGTAGATCTACCCACAAATACTGAAAGCCTCTGATATTTAAAATAAAACATGCACTAGCACAAAGATTTAGACTTACAATCACCACTCGCACTTAGTGAGAAAATATTGAAACTATTTATCACTTGTAATTCTAAACTAGACTTTCAATATGGAAAATCTTGCATATTCACAATTTGCAGCAGATCTATACAACCTTCTACTAAATAACTCTCTTTAAATACACTTCACAAACTTAAATAAAACAATTGAAACCCAATCCAATGAAGTGTATGAAACTTTGTCAAACTATTCTCCTTCTCTTAGTGTTGAAACTCACTTGATGGAGAACACTACCTCTTAACAATCAATTTTCATGAAAAGATAATACATGAAAATAGAAATACGTCAAGATTCGGATGGTTGAAAGTTCTTTGTCCACTATTTACAATAGTAGACTCAAAATCTCACCAATTCTTTATTGAACCTTTTGGAACAACACATCACAAATCTTACTAGGCTTTTGAATGTTTCAACCTCTTCGAATCTGCTCTTCTCCTGTAGCAACTAATCACAATTCATGCATAGAACTGCACTAGTATAGAGATTAATTTCAAGTCACCACTCACATTAAGTGAGACATGAATTACATTAGTCTTAAAGATACCACACACTAATTTGAAACAATAGCAGATTGAAGACATCTCTTTAGATTTATCTTAAATTTGAAACTTTTGCACAAAGATGAAACATAACTTTCTCAACTTTGAAATTACAACAACTCACAAATCTGAACTAATTGAAGGTATACACATTTCTTAGCACAATTTACATCCAATTCAAGAACTACTTCTATAAGAGAATAAAACTTATTGGGGAACAAGAAATTCCAACAAGGATATGGAAAACACCTCACAACCCCATTGCTGTAGCAAATTTTTCTGATCTATTGAATCTTCTTTAAATTCTCAAGGTTTGTCTATCACACAAATTCAATACATTCCCCAATAGAGTCACCATTTTGTTGGTGTTTGAAAACATTACCAGTTTCCAATTACCGCAATGAGAATATGGTACATCTAGGGGCAGCTAACTCCCATCTTCAACACACTATTTCAGATATTGGGCCAACTATAAGGCTAGACCCTTCTTCTACTTCAGGCTCTGCAAAACCTAAGTAGGTGAACCTCAAATCCAATTAATATGGTACCAGTGCAAAACATATCCCTGGATCTCACAAAGCAGATAAAAACTCTTATTTCTCCTAATAACCTATGCAATAACAAAGAAGTGTAGTAGGAAATTTCAATTCTAGGATATTCACAAACTGAGTGAGGGTTAGACTGTTCTAGCTCTTCAACATAAAATGTAAAGATGATTTGAATTTGATTTGATTTTATGTGGGTGGGGAAAGTGGATGAAAATCCTGCATGGACAACAAATTAATGATCCTATAGCTGATCAGTGCCTCATCCATTGGGCAATTCATGAATCTCCCTCATGCATTTCGGATATCTAGGACACATATTTTATGCAAAGACTCCAGATCTATCCATTTACATTGTAAGTTGGATATCAATGTTCAATCTAAATCTCATTCTTACCTGATATCCTCCTCAATAAACTTGCAACCTTGTTGATTTCCCTGAAGCATTTACATAATTCCTTGAATTACAAGCAACAATGAAGCAACATATAGCCTTAAGGGATTGCAACTATGATCTAAGCTCTTTGTTCAAAGATCATAAAACATTACAACTCACTGAGAAAGGAGACAATATTTAAATTGAAACTCAACATTTGTTGTTCCTTGTATTGATTTCCTTGAAATAATACATACAATGCATGAAATTAACTCATAAAGAACCTAATAAACCAGACTATACAATGAAAAAATATTGTCATACAAGAGAGAAAATGGTGGGAATGAGAAACTGATGGGATGGGAAGGGGATATCACAGCCAAAGAAAAAGCTTTATGGTCTAGAACCAGTACATCCTAGATCTTCCATTTAGAGTTCATCAATTCAAGGGCCAATTCTACTAAATGTCTTCATTCAAGAGAAACTTTCCAATATTTTCCAACCCTTGCAAAAGAGAAGAAGGAAGAATAAATAGAAAGGAAACAATTCTTAGATCAGTTATGCAATTGACATGTGTCCCTTCATAATTCTCCCTCAAGAAGTTGAAAAGAATCTCTCTACCTTATCTCCTCAACTGCTAATCATATCCTTTTTGTTTTGCCTTTTCAAATGCAAAGTATCTGAGCAAAAGACAAAGATCTGCTAACGGAACCCAGATATGTGCCAATTGATCAAATTGAAGCCAAAACACCACAAAAACTCAAAATGATCAGATACAAGGGTCATTGGATGTGTTTAAGGTGTTTTTTCACTTAATCTTGCAACTGGTGACTCAAAACACTTGATAAAACATGTAAATCAATCTGAGAGAAAAAGCCTCTTGCGGCATGTACCAGTGGCATTCTGTGCAAAAACAAACTTCATATTTAGAAAATTCAGTTTCTCTTGGTCCCGACGATATATAACATTGCTATATTTGCTTACCAAAAACCCCTAGGAAGCGATTTTGAAAATCGTCCCTCTGCTACATGGCTTAGGTCTGCATCTCTTTTAAATTTTAAAATTTTAAAAAATTTAAAATATCTAAAGTTTGAACTTTAGAAAAAATGCCCCTTTTGACTTAAAAACTTGCACATATACCCATTTTGAAAAAACAAGTTTAAAATGACAGTTTAATTTTTTATTTTTTTTTCTTACCCCCTTCAATTTCGAGGTCAACCGTCCTTTGAGCAAGTGCCACGTAGCACCATCCTATTGGCCAACCTCTGTCCAGTCACCTACCTTGCCATCACTGGGTGGGCCCAATGCCATGTGTCAATCAATTGCTTACCTACACTAATTATCCAGTGAGCATCTTTCTTTTGCGGGGGTGCACAGACCATTGGATGAGGACACATGTCATGATCCTATGCTTTATATTTGAACCTGCCATCGATTGCTACGTCACCGCCAGTCGAGACCTGCTACCACATGGCACATACCCACATACTCACATTATCTAACTTCCTCACATCTTTATCTTGCGGGTATGCGCCAGTCCTCCGATCTTCCACGTGTTAGCATCCTATGAGTTCACCTTTGATTTGCCACATCATCACACTTGAATCTTTGTTTAAAATTTTCCTTACATCATCTTCTAGCTATCAACTATGTCTAACACACGAGTAGGGCCCCTGTGCGAGCTTGACTTCTAAAAGCCTCTTGTCTTAAGACACAATGACTATTGAGTGAAGTACTATTTAAAGAATGAAAAATTCCCTCCCACGAGGCATGTGAGATAATGGCTTTTACTGGTTTTTCCCTTCATGTCACCATTGCAAAGATGTGGAGACCCCTTCAACCAGCACGGAAGGCTTCTTTTGCCTTGGACTTAGTGGGGCATGATTTATTTTTAAATTCCCTTCCTCCTATGCATGTTTTCTTTAGCAATCAATGGCTTTCTCTTCTTTATTGTTCCTTTGCTGAGATGGTGGTCTTCTCCTGATGGCCTTAGTAAGAGCCAACTCTCCTAGTTTGACATTTAGATGTTGCTCCAATAGAATCAGCCAAAGATTTCAATGAGAAACAAGCAATAGAGCCATTAGTGGCTATTTTCTTTGATGGCTGCTATGAAGAAAAAACTTCACAAGCTTTGCACTTTTTTAATGTGCTTGATAGATTTTATGGGGAAACAATGTCTCTGGCATTACTAGGATCCAATGTTTTTTCCACTTTTAAAAAACTCTCTAATGTAGACCATACAGGTAAAGATAGAAGACTTGGAAATAATTTTAGTCTCTCAAATATGCATCGACCTGCAACATGGAACAAAGCCCCATATACACACCAAGCTTCATGATGCTTGATTTCATTTTTTGCCACTTCCTCTTTGAAATGTGGGTTCCTCTATTATGCATCATGGCTTTTTCTTTGTTCCATCAACTTTGGACTACTTTGCATGGGTCTTTATCAATTGCAAATGACGCGAGCTTCCCTCTATTCACATGTTTTTGGCTCTGAACCTACAACTTTCTCCTTTTAACATGGTTCTAAAAAAAACAAAGAAAATTATCCATTTTCAAACGCATTAAGAGCTCTTTGTTGGCATCTTGTTCTTTGGTGGCTCCATTCTACATATTGCCCCTACATTCAATAAAAAGAAAATTCCCTCCTTTTGCTTGCGTGTGGAAAGCTCTGCATTCTAACAAGTCTACTCTTACCTAGCATGGGCTAGTCTTTACTTCCATACACTGGCTCTCTTTTGTTTACATGTGAAGCTTCTCATTCAATATGGAGTGCTTCCTTTATGTTGTGGCTTGCCATTTTGCACACATGGCTTTCTTAGCAATGCTATGCTCCCCTGTTTTGATGTTGAGATTTTGGTTTGGGATGAACAACACTAGTATCCAACAAATTCATTGAGTTGTTTTTGTGACAACAAGAATTTATCTCTCTAAATATAGTATCACTATTCTCCTGTAAACTTAAAGGTCCTCTGTAACTATGATTAGTTCCATTTCTTGACAAAGCATTGTTACTTTTTGTCATGGGGCATTTTCTAACATTCTCCTTTGTATTCATGATCTCGTCTTCCTTCTTCATCTCGCTTGATTCCTCAGATTTAGGGGAAGAAGAACTAGAAGAGTCTCTTGTATACTTTGTAGAGTTATGTATCTTAAAAGAACTACTATTTCTCCTCGAAGAAGCCATAATTGTTATAGTTATAGCCCATGTTTCTCTTGCTGTTCTCCAATGGGACAAATGCAAGATAGGTTTGACCTCACTCCCTCATCTTCTATCCCACATCACAAGAAGGAAACCTACTATTCCCACTCCTATTTTTTATCATTGACGCTTCTTCTAAAGGAGAGTTTCCATATCTAAAAGAAAAGAATATTCTTCAAACATGGGGCTTTCCTCACACATGGAAATTCTATTATTTTTGAGTGGTTTGGCACATTTCCCTTGCTACATAAGCCACTATTCAAAGCTGATACAACTTGCCAAATAATGCCTGGTTGGCTGCTTGAAGGTGAAGGGATTGTAATGTCTATAGATGGCCAATCCTAGAACATTTATAAATCATATTCACTTTTCTTTGCATCAAAGTGTGATTGAGAATGAAAATGGCCAATCATTATGTTTATCTTTATTTCCTTTTACTCACTTTGTGCATGCTCCATAACCCTTTTGTATCTATCTTTGCAAAAGGCATATATATTTATCCATAATTTGTAACAAATTAAATGTTTTCTCTCAAAATACATTCCCTATGCTTGAAAGGATCCCAAATTTCAATTCAAATCTAGTTGACTAGCATTACACTCCATGCCTTAAGTGTATGTGCACCACAATACTTGATTGATTCAAAATGACTAAAAGTTCTTATTGAAAAATTATAATTTTTGCAACCTTTATAATCTCCATTTAAAATGAAACAACTTGAAACTCAATGTTTTACCAACCTTATGGAATCAGTCGGGTCCCAAAGTGGGCTCGGCTAAATTTTTTTCATTTTCGAACAACTAAACCTTCAAACTAGCTCATTGATTATCTAGCACTGATTTGAATCAAAATCCATCATTGAGACATCATTTTAACTCATTTTATCACTTATCTGCAACTTTCAACTTTCTGCTAACTGAGCCTCTTAGCTGGCTGTAAAAACTAACCCGAACAAATAACTAGGCTTTGAAATCAATAGTATTGAATCTCTATTCTGCATATTCCTACCCTATCGAATCTTGTCTCGTGATGAATTCATGGTCAAAAGATATTGACCATCAAAGTTGCCTTCTTAAAATCTCTTGCAGATAAACATGTCAGAAAACACTAAATCGCATTCGGAATCGGCTTCAAAAATTGGGTAAACTGACACTTGGGAGGACAAAAACTAGGGCGTGGGTTCATTGTCATGAGGATAGTATGAATCTATGATTTGGGCTCATGAAGAATAATAGGACGCAAATGACAAGCGATCAAAGTGGGCTACTCAAAATTTGCAGATTGAAACAATAGCAAAAAGCATTTTTTGCAAATGGAATTGACCTGGAAATGTGTGCAGATGTATTCGTCAAATATTGCAAATTGGCACACTTAAAGTATTTTTAGAGTACAACATAGTGGTACAATCCATTAGATCTCACCTATCACAAATTAGGAGTTATAACATCACAAACAAGAATACTGACAAATTTGCATGTGCTGACACTAGTGAAAAGCTAGAGATTGCATTTGGAATCGTATTTGAAAACTAATCAAACAGATTCATCATAAGGTCAAACTTGAAACATAACATGTCTCTGACCTCTAAAATGTAATGTAAAAGGAATTTTAGCATCTTGGTCAACTGGGTCAAAGTTATAACATGTCAAACAGGGCTTCCCAGAATTTAGAACAAATTGCATCAGCATGACATTGATAAACAACCAAATTTGAGGGATTCAAAACCTAGTCAAATAGATTCAAAATGACTCAAAATCTAAAAAATAGGTTCTTTGGTATGGACACTAAATACTCCCAAAGCGGCGAGTCATGAAACATTTCTGGGCACGAGATATTCAATGACAAATACAACCTCCTCTCACTATTTGACACAGGTGAAAATGCAAATTTGAAAATTGCTCAAAACGAGATCTCATGAAATGACTCAAAATGGCAATTTAACATCGTGAAACACATAGGTATACTGAATGCAAGGTGCTAGAAGCATTAAACACCCCTTGGGGCTCAAAAGTATAATAAGGTACATATGCATTAAAAGGCATTTATAGGGCTTAAATTTTTTAATGGTACTCAAAATTAGGGCTACAGTTTTGAGCACCAATAGCAAGTCTTCTTAGTAAACTACAATTGATAACCTTTGTCCACCAACTATGCAACACTCAAAAATTTGTGCTTCAATCTATCAACAATATCGACATCATTAGTGTTAGTTTTACCATCAAGAGTAACAGATCCAATTCCTATTATCTGACACGATGCATTGTTTCCAACTCTAAGAATGCCTCCATCATGATTCTTAAACTTGACAAACTTATTCATATCACTAGTCATGCAACGTGAACAACCACTATCAATTATCCAATCATACTTCTTTTCTACTTGGGTAACCAGAGTTCTTTCTTCTCTAATTTCTCTATCAAGATTGTCTTCCTTGATAGCCAAAAATCTTAATTCATCATCACTTTCACTTTGACCTTTGTCATCAGATTCTTCATCTTCATTTGCATATAAACAATTTCTATCTCTATCTCTTCTAGGGTTAAATATTCCCTTGTACTTTTTCTCTCTTTTAGGACATTTAGATGCATAATGACCAAATTCATTACAAGTCCAACATTTAAATATTTTCTTACCATCTTTTTCTCTTCTCATCAAAAGGGCTATTGCTTCCCCAATCTTCATGTCTTCATCAGCTTTGTTACTACAAATTTTTTTCCATGGGTGCTTGCACTCCTTGTCAAATTGGGTCAAATGTTTAGGGCACTAAAGGCTATTTTGACTCTTGCAAGTTCACCAAACTATCTCAGATCTACTTCTTTTGATTCTAATATTCCAAGTAATGTTTCCTTAGTGAAATCCTTAGTGCAGGGCATCACTAGTTGAATCATCTGAGCTGTCAGCTTGAATGGTGGTGTTAAAATTTTCAAGATCTTCTATATGGCTCCATCATCTTCCTTGTTTCCACCATGAGACTAAATCCCTATAGCCATTTCTAATATTCTGCTAATATAACTTCTTACATATTCATGTTCCATCATTCTAGCATCTTGAAAGGTGCATATCCAATTTTGTATTCTCATTCTTTTTGCATGATCATCACCTTCAAAAGTAGATTCTAAAGCTTTCCAAATTTCATGAGATGTTAAAAGTGATTTTACCTGACTATACTCATTCTTTGGAAGTGTTGTCACTAGGGCTTCTCTTGCTCTCATGTTACACATCAATAGATCTCTCTCTTCTTCATTGCAACCTTCAAGGTCTTCTTCTTTAACAATTGTCTTCTGACTTTTTGTCAGGATCCAATATCTTGGATCCATGTACAATAGATGAGTCTTCATATTCTCCTTCCAACTATCATAGTTGGCCTCATCGAATGTTGGACTACCCTTCCTAAACATATTTGCCATTGATCTCCCAAAATTGTTAAGCTTTTTCTTCAAGGACTTGAACCTCTAATACCAATTGTTAAAATATATAGTCCACTGATATAACTTGGGGGGTGAGGTGAATCAGTTATCCAACTAATATCACTATTAACAATCTTAAAAAATCTTAACCATATGAGTAATATAAACTAAAATCACAACAAGATTCCATACATAATAACAACAAATATGTTAACTAGGGAAACTCTTGATCAATGGGAAACCCTCAGTGGTGATGGTACCCACAAGATGATGTACTAATATAAATATTCCTTGTTAGAGGATAGACCTTGTTAGGAGTTTGTTACAACATTCACTACATATGAGTCCCTGTAAGGAGATTCCAACCCTATTAGAAGTTGTACTAACCCTGTTAGGATTTGTGGAAGACAGGTGGATCCACTGCCCAAATAGCTTCAAGGGCAAGACCAATGAACCCACCGTCCAAATGATCTTTGTATTATTCGTTGCAAAATAATATAATTGAAATGTACTTCCTTTCTCTGTCTTTGTCCTATCAACCAGCCTTCTACTCCTTTAGATCTTGTAACCAGATCTCGAATTTTACATCCAATAATCCCTTGGATTGCTTACAAGCATTCAATAAGCACTCTACTTCTTTTTGCAATTCACACTTCCAAAATGATCTCAATACACATCATTCTATTTACAATCAAGGAAAACATCTTTCCTTTATACCATATCTTCATAATAATTCTTTAAGTTGGCCTTGAGGCTTTCCCAATTAATTAAAATAAGATAATTAATTAAATTACAATTCCAATAGCACTGTCAACTCACAATCTATACAAAAATTAACATGTGTACTACTAATTCTTGGGCACTCATTGACATCATCACCTGACTATCCTCTGTTACAACTTGACTACATGACATCACTTCATTACATCTAGGATGTAAGATAGAAAAAAATTATTAGGAATTACTTTCCTTGTACTTTGTCTCTGAACTGCTCTTTGTGAATCAGGTACAACTTTTTTGTGCCGTCGTCTTAGACTTTGTGCACTTAACCATGTCATTAGAACATTGTGTTGTACATTTCCATGAATGCACATGACCAAACAATCAAATCATTGTCTGTACCATCAAGCTATCTACTACTCTACCAGTCTTTACAAAAATAATGCTATATTGACATCAATGAAAAACACAATCATGAATGCAACATATCAATATTCTCCAATGCTCAAGATACTCCCCTAATTTAGTATCATCAACATTCATGCTAACAGAGACTTAGAGAGTCTCAATGCTAAAGAATCCAAATAAGAAGAGTTTGAGACTTTATTTGTAGAGAGAATGGCAAGAGGAAAATTGAAGTACAAAGTTAACACTTTAACTATAAAAAGGTAGGACACTATGTTGCTAGACGTCTAGAGCTAGTTAAGAAGAAAAATTCCAAAAGGTTTTCAAGATTTAAAGAAAAAGAGTTGAAGAATCAACCATACATTGATGAGCAAAGAGTTATTGATGAAGAGTCAAACAGTTGAAGATGAGGATGAAATATCCTTTGTGGCCATAACATAAGAAAGGGTGGAGAGAGCACTACTAACAAGCACTAGTAGAAATGATAATTATATAACTGATAGCATTTTATCTCATGACATGTCTAGTGATAAGAGAAAATTTGGTGAGGTGGAGGCCTATAATGGAGGAATGGTGATATTTGGCAACAACTCACCATGCATGGTAATAGATAAGGGTACTATATCCCTAAATTAACTGTGAAGATGTATATCTATTGGAAGGTCTCAAGGATAAGATGTTGAGTGTGTCTCAATTAAAAGATAAAAGTTATAATTTTGAGTTTAACAATGGCTCTTGCAGAATCTTTGACAAGATAGGTAGACTATCTCCTTTAGGAGAAAAAAGAAAAGGTAACCTCTTCTACCTCAATGTTTTTGAGAATAACTATATAGTAGCTAAGAATTTTAGTAGTTGGTTATGGTGTACAAGGTTGTGTCATGTTAATTTTTGAAAGAATTACTATGGTAGGAAAGAAGAAATGTGTAAGAGGCTTTCCTCCTATTACTAAACCTTACAATGTAATGTGTAAAGATTGTCAACTAGGAAATTTAGCCAGTTCTAGTTTTTCTAGCAAGTCATTTACATTTGAATAGATTTTAGAGTTAGTACATATTGACTGGCATGGTCTGATGAGGACTAAGAGTATATATGGTGACATATACTTTATATTGTTCATTGATGATTTTTCCATAATGGTATGGACTATTTACTTAAAGGAAATGCCAAAATATTTTCACATGTTTAAAGCTTATAGAGCAAAGGTGGAAAATGAGATTGATAAGGTATTGAAATACTCGAGATCAGATTAAGGAGGTGATTTCACCTCAAAAAAAAAATGAGATCTATTGCCAAGAGCACAGGGTCATAAGGAAAATGTCAGCCCTCTAGATAACACAATATAAGAATGATGTAGAAAGAAGAAACTAAACAATCATAGATTGTGCCAGGACATTGGTGATTCAAAAAATGTTGCACAAATACACTAGAGAGAAACTATGAGCATGGTTGTGTACAATGTGAATAGGGGAACAAGTGAAGAAGGGTGCAAACAAGATACCCTATGAGATATAGTTTTGACACTCACAATTGGTGAACCATTTCAAAGTATTTAGGAGAAAATGCTACATTAAGAGGAATGAGTGCCAAGGAAAATATGAGCCAAAATAGTGTTAAAGGCATATTCTTAGGTTACTCTACGAAGAGAAAGGTGTACCAATTATTGAACATCCATACAAATTACAAGATTGTGGAATCTTCTAGTGTAAAGTATACGAGTTCTCAAAGAAGAACAAGGATAAGAGAAAGAAGGAGTTAGAATATTACAAAAGGTTTGAATATATTTTAATAAATGACTCAATGGAAGTAATATTGGTGGATGTGGAAGTTGTAGAAGAAATTATACCAACATAAGCAGAAGCAGTTCAACTTGAAGAACCAAGAGTAGAGACAACTAAAGGAGCACATGTGCTAGCTAAGAATATGAGAATAAACAACTTAGTTGATCGAATCATTGGAGACAAAGATGCTAGTGTAATGATAAGGAGAAAGGCAAGAGAGATAGTATGTCTACTCTCACACATGGAGCCCAAAGTCACATGGGAATAACTTAAGGGTGAAGAGTGGAGAAAGGCCATGGATGAAGACATTGACCAAATTATAAACAATGACACGTGGACCTTGGTAACCTATCCAAAGGAAAAAATATCATTGGAAAATAATGGGCATTTAGAAACAAAATGAATAAGGATGGAGAAGTGGTCATAAACAAGGCTAGACTTGTCTACAAGGGATATGCACAAGAAGAAGGCATAAAATCTGGAGATAATTTTACATCGATAGCCAGACCAAAGGGAGTGAGAATGATCCTATCATTTGTGGTGCATAAGAGCTTCAAGGTATACCAAATTGATGAAAAATTGATAATCTTGAATGGAGTTCTAGAGGAAGAACCCTTGATTGAACAACATAATGATTTGAGAATGAAGAAGGCAAAAGCCAAGTGTGAAAACTAAAGAAATCCCTATATGGATTGAAATAGGCACCAAGAGCATGGCATGATAGGTTGCACTCATACTTGATATAAATTAGCTTTGCAAGAACAAGCAACAACAAAAAAATCTACCTAAAGAAAGAAACATGAGTTGGTTTGATCATGGATGATATCATATTTGGAGATGATGATAAGATGATCATTGAATTTTTTTAAGCAATAAAGATAGAATTTGAAATGTCTATGATCAGTGAGATGAGTTTCTTCATTGGACTTTAAGTATTCCAACTAATAAGGAGGAATCTTTATAAAAAAAATAAAGTATGCAGGGAGATTCTAAAGACATTCAGAATGGAAGAAGCTAAGGTAGTAGGCACCCCAATGGTGATTGTTTATAAATTGACAAAGGAGGATGAGAGACCTACAGTGATTGAAACTCTTTACCGATCTATTATTGGTAAATTACAGTATGTTGTGCATAATAGAATGGATTTTTCACAAGTTGTTGGTATAGTGGCTAGATTTTGAGCCAATCCAAAGGAATCACACATGGTCAATATGATTTGGATCTTCAAATATCTAAAGGGTACCAAAGAATGTGGCTTATGGTATCCTTACAAAGGAAACTTTGAGCTCATTATTTTTACCAATGTTGAATGGGTGGGGAACATAGATTAAAGAAAGAGCATGACTAGTGGTGCCTTATTTCTTAGAGAAAGATTGGTTACATGGGCCAACAAGAAACAAAACTATGTATCGAAGTCAACAACAAAAGAAAATTATGAAGTTGCATCAATGAACTATGCTCAGGTTATTTGGGTCAAACAATTACTTGAAGGAATTCAAGAAAATATGGAGGAACCAATGGTTATCAACTATGGAAAGTGCCATAAATATATCAAAAAATCCAATCACACACTCCAAGAGAAAGTATATATCCATAAAGTACCAATTCTTAGGAGAGAAAGTGTAAGAGAAATAGATAAGGTTTGAATAGGTACCAACCGAAGACCAAATGGATGATATATTCACAAAGTCTCTTCAAAAGGATACTTTTGAGTATCTTAGATAAAAGTT
Source organism: Cupressus sempervirens (assembly GCA_028749045.1). NCBI lineage: Eukaryota > Viridiplantae > Streptophyta > Pinopsida > Cupressales > Cupressaceae > Cupressus > Cupressus sempervirens. Next base: position 497,296,152 of record CM053785.1, read on the forward strand.
AGGGGTATTACCATTATCAAGCTTGAAGTATAGATATCAGGGGAGGTATCAATCCATGATCTGCAAATGACCAATAAAAAGTATGGATTGATGAGAAATGGGGACTACTCCATAAGGGGAGTGGTCACAAAGACATGATGTGTGCCTTTGGAATTGTTATCAAAGAAAGAGACGAGACTAGGAAAACAAGAGACAAGAATGAAATATGATAGATGAAAAGAAGAGGGGAAAAGAAGAGACAAGAAGAGAAGAGAATAGAATTGAACAAAAGAGAAATAAAGAGAATAGGGTAGAAGTCAAGAAGAACCAAGTGAACCCCTAAAGATGACTCAAAATAGTCAAAGGATGTGGATGCATCATCTTAGGGGGAGATGTTCAATAAAGAGATAAGAAGAGAAGAGAATTGAATAGAAGAGAAAAAGGGAGAAGTCAAATAGAATCAAGTGAACTCACAAAGATGAATTAGAGAAGTCAAATGATGTGGATGCATTATCCTAGAGGGAGATGTTGAATAAAGAGAGAAGAAGAAGGTAAATTTATGATATTATCCGCTAAGCATGAAGTAGTGATAAAGGGTAGGATTGAGTGTGATCATAATGCCAAAGGGAGATATTCTTGGCATAACTGTCTAACATCTAGGACTAACTGGTGGAGTTACTAGTTTACTCAACTATGGCTAGTTGTCATTGATGTTAAGGTGAAGATGGAAAATTAACCAATATGAATCTAGGATCTGTGAGGCATACTAAGAAAATTAATGTGACTTGAGTTCACAAGGGTGATTAGAGGAATGAAAAGGACAAGAAAAGAAGATGCAGTAATGAAGGACAACCACTTAGGGAGAGTCATGCTAAGTGAGTAAGAATGTGAAGAATGATGACAAATATGCAAGAAAGTGTAACTAATTGTCATGCAGAAAGGTTAAGTTGCATCAATAAGAGGGAGCTAATGGAAATATACACGTGATGGATGACATGTCATGAAGTAGGTAGAATACACTTTACATTGCATTTGATGGTGATGGTCTTGTCACATCAAGGACAGATGAAATAATTCAAATTTGAATTCTTTCCAACAAAGCAAGCCATCAAAGTCATAGAACATATGTGACTTTTTTTTGTACATGGTACATATGACAAGAATGAAAAAGGACAATAATAGGAGAACAAGATAGATATGGGCTTGAGAATTTAAAATTTGAATTTGTAGATTAAGGTTTCAAAGTAGAGCATGAAAAGACTTTATAAGAGAGTTTTTCTTAAAGGAAAATATTTAGATTGTAGAGTGAATAGAAAAAGAGCCACAAAGATGAGCTGAGCATAATCTAAAGGAGAGAAGTGCATTGGACACAATTAAAGCTAATAAAGAAAGGTGAGATTGTTAGACATAAAGTGATAGTGATGAGGAACAAGGTCAATTAACTGAGTTATGTATTGTATGTAGAATGGTTAGATACATTTTAATATTGTCATTGATGTCAAGATGGTTGACAATTTTAATTCATTTAAGTTGCAAAACATCTAAAGGATGTGGTGTTGAATGGAGAAATGAATGATAAAGTTAGAAGATGGAATGAAGAAGTGATGTTGAGTATGTGGTGTTAATGAGAAAACTAATGAATTGGTCTATGGAAAGAAAATAATGATTTGATTGTTTTACATGATTTGATGAAGAGTTAGGTGATGCACACACAAGTAAATTTGGTTAGTAAGAAAGGAATGAAATTATAAGGTGAAAAGAGAAGGAATCAGTAAGGTAAACCAAGATGGAAATAAATGTTGATAAATGAAGAAGTAGAAAGGTTAAGTAAAGGAGAAAATATTGACCAAGAAAGCATAGTGTTATGGAGAAAGGATAATTATCGAGTGTGGTATCAACTGAGTGATGGAGGTGTTCGGTAAAGCTTGAACATTGTTCAGTGAAGATGAACAATTTTTGGAAGATCAAGTAAATGACAACATCAAGTAAAGGATCTAGACCATTATAGAAGATTTTAAGATAAGGAAAAAGTTAGTTAGCAAGATCAATGAAGGAAATTGACAAGATGAAATTTGATGGTGAAGATTTAGGGTGTGTTTCATGATTGAAGAAAAAATAGAAAGTTTGAGGTTAATTTTTATTATCAAGTATCTAGATTCAATGCATTTGAGCTAGAAGGTGATCAAATGATTATGATTAAGTGGAAAAACCTAGATGAATGTGATAAAGGGACAAAAATATGTCTATATAAGGAGAGGACAAGAAGGAAAATATTGTTAGTCTATTTTTTGATATGGTGTTGGTAAAGTTGTTGAACGAGTTAATCATACCAAGCAAGTCTAAAGTGTGAAGTAAAGTGTGTTGAGGATGTTAGTGTGATAGAAATTTAGGAAGGAAAGATATATTTAGAATGGAGATCTGAATAGAAAAAGTGAGTTACATATTTATTAGTGTTGGCTACAATTGTTAATTGTGTATTGTCTTTGATGTTACACAAATGTCATATCAGCCATCAGATAGAGTCTACCAAGCTCAGATGGTTAGCAAAGCAATTTATAGTGATTACCGAACATTCTTGAACATTACACAATAAGTTAGCTTTTACCGAGCTCACTTGGTAAGCGAAGAAAAGTTATTTTTTACCGAGCTCACTCGATAAGCAAAGGAAAGTTAGCTTTTACCAAGCTCAATCAGTAAGCAAAGGAAAGTTAGCTTTTACTGAGCTCACTCGGTAAGTAAAGAAAAATTAGCTTTTACTGAGCTCATTTGGTAAACAAAGGAAGGTTAGTATTTACCGAGTTAACTCGGCCTCCGAAGGAAGTTGCAAGGTTTGTAGTGTTTACCAAGCTCCATTTGGTTAACACTGGGGAAACCATTCTGAGCACTGGTCACCGAGCTGGGTCGGGCAGTGAAGAATTTTATTGTTGTAAAGAATTAAGTTTAATTATTTTATGCAGCCAACTGATTTATGTTTTTCAGTTGATTGATCCGACTTGACAATCTGTAAGGTATATATGAAAGGTCAAGTTGTGAATTCAAAAAAATGCAAAAGTGTGTGGATGCATAAAAGTGTGAATGTATGAATAAGCAAATATATGAGCGAATGTTGAGGAAGAATTAGATATCCCTATGAAGCTGTAAAGTTGCATTCGATCAGTGAGGATTTAGTGAAGCAGAACTGAGATTTGTATTCAGCAAAGATAAGTTGCATATATTTCAGATCACTTCATTGTTGCTTTCTAATCATTGTAACAGTGATTCAAAATCTCTTAACAGAGTTGGTTTGACAACCATTTTGTAAATCTTCTAACAAGGTGACAATTCCGTTGAATTGTTTTAAAGACCTCTGACAAGGCCACTTCTAACAAGGTGATCAAATCCTCTAACAGGGTCACACCTAACAGTGTGTTTTGTAATCTTTAACAAGGTTGGCTCCTAACAGGGCTCACTTCAGAAGAGTGAAAATTGGTAACTAGTTACTTGGTGGTTTTTCCCAAATTGGGTTTCCACGTTAAATCTGGTGTCTCTTGTGTTCATGTTATTTCTTTATGCATGCATGTTATCACTTTAAATGCTAAATAAGTTATCAGAACATTTATCAAGTTTCAGATTTATTTGTGAGATTGTCAGCAGCTATATTTAAAGTCATCTAAGGATCTGTGGATTTATTTTTGTGGTAACTAATTCACCCCTCCCCTCTCAGTTACTCCATCTCTATTTCCAACAATTAGATCATTTTATGGTTACTCTCTAACCATTGTAGTAGAAAATATCTTAATCGAGTGGTCTTAACAATCTTTATTTGTAAATCCTTTTGTAAGGTGACATTCTATTGAGTGTTTGTAAGTCCTTTAGATAGGCCACTCATTAAAAGGTGATAAGGTCTAGATTATCTTTAGTGTAAATCCCCTTACATGGACACATCTAGCAAATGTGTGTGTAGCCGTTAACAGGCTTGGGTGGCTCCCTTCAGAAGAGTGAATTATTTTGGGTGACTAGTCCCAAGTGGTTTATATGCCAATCGGGTTTCCATGTTAAAAATATTGTTTCCAATGTGTGATTGAATTTTTACATGTTATTTCATGTTTATCTAATGCAAACTATAGTTAATTATTGATACTTAGTAGGAAGGTCTAATCTTGTTACACGTTTAACATTGATGAAGTTAATTTGTTTACCAAGTGAATTGATGATAAGTTAAAGTAGAGAGAAGTGTGGTGAATTTCTTAAAAGGACATGAGTATAACTAATTCACCCCCCCACCCTTAGTTATCTAACAAGTGGCATAAGAGCCAAGGTGCTTGGAGGAACAAGTTTGAAAGAGTTAAGTTAAAGATCCAAAGATGTATAAGAGAGAAGTACCAAAGTTGAACAAGGAGAACTTTCCCTCATGGAAATGAAGGATGAAGTTGTACCTAATTGGAATTAGAGACTATGCATTATACTACTTTGACAATCAATACGAACTACCACTCCTTGGACCCATGCTAGTTGTGCAGATTAGATAAAAGCAAGAACACAACTCCTTGATGATAGAGTTTGCTTCTTCCTTGATTGATGATATATTTGATTATGTTAAATATTTCTCTACAAAAAGGAAATGTGGGACAAACTTACACTTTTTTATAGAGGAGATCAAAATGTATTCAAATAAAAGTGTGAAAGTCTCAGAGCAAAGTTTGATGACATGATAATACAAGATGGTGAGAATATTATGTAATGTAGTAACCGAATCAAGGAAGTGGTTAATGCTATCAAAGGAGATGATGGAATCATAAGTGAAGAATTTGTGGTGAGAAAATTTCTTATAACTCTATTACCTATCTATGCTATTAGAGTTTCTACTATTTAGGATTTGAGATCTATACTTGGTAATGTCATTACTCTTGATGCTTTGGTCAGTAGATTGATTGTCTTTAAGCTTGATAATTTTGATAACTATTTACCAAAGATTGAAATTGATTTCTAGACATCTCTAACCATTCGTAGTTTAAAAAAAGAAAAGATCTCACATTAACTATGAATTAGAGGAGCAAGAGCAAGAAGATCTAGAAGCATTGGTGTAAAAAAGGTTACCAAGAGGAAAAGGAAAGTATAAAGGTAAATTATTGAAAATCAAGTGGGAAAGTAAGATATTGAGGTTGGGGGGGGGGGAGAGGCTGAATTAGGTTCACTAAAACTTTTACCACTTCAAACATAAACCGTGTTCATACTTAATTCACCATTCATAATCCTTAACCTTGTATGTAATCAAATATGAAAATTTATGAAATATCAGATCTAACATATACTGACATGAATAAAACACATAATCAACACAACACTCAATTTGGTGATGCACAAACCCTCCAAGGTGAAGGTAAATATGCAGTGGGGATGACACCGAAATTTTTTTCACTACTACAACAATAAAGTATGCCTATTAGGGATACAAAGTTTGATCACTTATGATGATCTACCCTATGAGGGGTATGCCCTATTAAGAGCTTACAAGACTATTAAGTCTACCTTGATTAAATGATTTAAACTGCACAATTAAGTGAGCACTCTATTAAGAGATTTAAATAGGCCTGTTAGGACCACTCTATTAAGAGATTCACCCTGATATACTTGTTAGAATGTAATAGTACCTTGATCCTTCAGTTCACACTTGAATGTTGATGATAGATCACCTCTTTCCAATATGTAATCATCTCTATGTGATAGATTTACACTAATTTCTCTCTACACTTCTTGGTCACCTTACTTCATAACTTGCTAATTCACCTTAGCTTCACACACATGAAACCCTTCAACTCTCAACAAAAAAATTATGGGTTGGAATTTTCTCAAATAGCCATCTTAGAAGTTTCTAGATCTCAAGCATTAATCTAGATTCATCCTTTTTGCTGCTTAATCCTTCTAATTTTTTGATTGGTTGATCTCATTGTATAGGGATTAATGATGCATAATGATAGGCGTAATTACCTCCTTGAATAACTCCTCAATAATAATAAAATACTTCTAGCTCAAAAAAATGGTTTAGATAAGGTTTTGTACCATTCCAAACATATATAAAAAACTATCTAACTTAGCACATATACCTTCCCAATGCTCAGTCCCTTGGCATAAATTGTCCTCAACTTCTCATGTATTTCTTGAACTCTATAGGTTTTCTCAACAACCACTACTTCTTGTCAACAACTGAATATATACACTTCTTTACATAGCTTAGCTTGTATAGAGTAGCTCAGCTATAGTTTTGATGGAACAACTCTGCCTTGTGAATGACTAAGTGTTTTGCACTAACTATGATGCAAGGAATGGGTGAAAACCAATAGGATATCCTACTATCCCTTCTTAGGACCTACTCAAGACTAGAGTAGTGGTGATTGGTCTCTTCCACATACCAAATTCACCTTCACAATCCTATCCCTATCTTCTAAGTAGCCTCAAACATTCATAAAGGAAAAAAAACTTCCCTACACCTCACTCCCTTCCACCCTCTAGGATCTTAGACTCCAAGATACTTTTGCACATCCTTCTCTACCTTTTCACCAAGTTTCATAACACTCTAATAGGTTTTGGGCTTCTTCCTAAGCCAAACTTGCAAGTTTCTCTAAGAGGCCTAAAAGGGGCTCTTTCTTAGTAGCCATGTTTAACCAAAATAGTCATAAAAATCCAAGAAATTCTAAACAAACCTCCAAAAAAATTGTAGAATATATAATAGCATACAAAGGCCTAACTAATCCCATGCCATGGGTTCTAGGTTGACTCTCTTGACCCTTTAACTCTTGAGCCCTAGTTTTAGGCTTAGTAGGCTTAAAATCACTGTTTGACCTTCTAAGCCTCCAAAATTGAAATCCACATACAAATTTCCTCTTAGATACCAAGGAAATATTTCTACCTTTCTATTCACCAAACCTCAAGCATCCATGAGTTGTTCTTTGTCTACTACAATGTTACTTCTGATTATCATCATGCTAAGCATACCCATTGGTTAGCTTTAGATGTTATTAGAACATCCCAAGTAGGTGGGTAATGAAAAAATAAAAAACACTCAAGAAAAATCCATCCTAATACCCTTCTACAAACCAATCATTAGGACTTTCCACCATGGAATCAGGAGGGAGGAGCCATTTTAGTTCAAACCTTAACTGTAGAATAGGTTAACCAGCAAGCATAACCAAAATAAAGAAGTATACCAATGTATATACCACTACCAAAAAAAATTAGTATATTCAAAAGTAACCTAAAATAGAACTCTCCATGGGCATAATAGGTACTTCATTTAACTCTACACGTAGATTACAATTATGTACTCATAGACTGTATATGGTTTTCCCACGAAAAAACACTTGTTATATTATTCTAGTTCCATACAACACATTCCAACCCTAAACTAGGTTGAAGATATTCACTTTATAGGTCACAATGCTTGACCTTACAACTTCATTTTCCATGCTCAATCCAAACAGTGATTTGACTATTATACTTCCATTTTGCAAGAAAAATTACAAAAATGTTGCATGACAACTTTTATTGCAATTTTGTAATTTTTACAACTTTTACACATACTTCAAACAAAATAATCAAAATGCCTACTAAAATTTACCAAAACATTCAATAAGATTAGGAAATATGAAAATGAAGATTTTTGGTCAACTCATAATGTTGACCAACATTGACCAACCTTTGACTTACCTCAATGCCTTATTACAACATATAAAAACTTGCCTAAATGCATTCTAGGGATGCTTGAGATTGCCTAAAATGTCTTCTGTCATCTTGGACACTTATTGACCTCCTATTCTATCCACCTTGGTATTTGACCACCTTATGTAGGACCTAGGGCCCCTACACCATACCCCCCTAGTTTGAAAAACTTAAGTTCCTTGAGTTGCCAAATGTTGAAGAGTGGTGCCATGCTTTATTATATCTTCCTCTCTATCATCCAGATTGCTTCCACCTTAGGTAGGCTTTGCCATTTCACCAAGTATTCCTTTAATGTATTGTTTCTAATCTTTTTGACTATCTTCGTATCCAATATATACTCCAACTATAATGGTTTGTTGGGTGGTAGGTCCTTCACCCATTCCACTTCAGAATCTACCCTTCTCCTACTAATAGAACTCATGCTATTGTTGTCCCCTCTGTACAATGTAAGGTTTTCTATATTAAAAATGGGTGATATTCCTATCCCTTGTGGTAGTTTCAATTCATATGTATTGTTCCCATATTTATGTAAAATTTTGCAAGGACCAATCTGTTTCATCTGTATCTTACTACTTGGTCCTTTAGGTAACCTATCCTTGTTTAGGAGTGCCATCACTAGGTCACCAACCTTAAAATGGATCTCTTTCTTCTTCCAATTTTCCTTGTCCTTGTACTTAGTTACTGATTTCTCCAAGTGATCCTTAACTTGATCATGGACTATCTTCATCAATTCTACAAGTGTGTCCCTTGTGGCACTTCTAGACTTCATGTCTTGCAAATCCCTTAGTTCCATGGGTCATCTTGGATGAAAACCATATACTTCTTCAAAAGGTGTCCTGCTTGTTGATTTATTAACATAATCATTATATGTATATTCAACTTGATTGATTACTTGATCTTAAACTAAACCATGTTGTTTTGTGAGACACTTAAGTAGATTTCCCAAGGACCTATTCACTGCCTCAATTTGGACATCAGTCTGAGGGTGATAAGCTGATGAATAAGCCAAATGTGTTCCAAGTTTCTTCCACAAGGTTCTCCAAAAATTGCCAATGAATTTGGTGTCTCTATCAGTTACTATTGTTATAGGAACTCATTGAATTCTCACTACTTCCTTGAAGAAAATATTTGCAATCTGAGATGCATCATGGCTGCTCCTGCAAGGTATAGTATGAACCATTTTTGTGAACTTGTCAACCACTACAAAGTCCATGTCTTCTCCTCTAGAATTTTTAGGTAACCCCAGGACAAAGTCCATGCTTATGCTATCCCAAGGTTTTGTAGGTATTCAAAAAGGCTAATATAAACTTGCATTAGATGATGTACCTTTGGCTTTTTGACAAATTAGACAACTTTCCACATATCTTCCAACTTCATTCTACAATCTAATCCAATAATAGAACCTTGCAACTTGTTCTAGTGTCTTGTCTACTCTAAAATGTCCTCCAAGAGCTCCATTGTGTTTCTCCTTAATAATGTTTTCCCTCATTGATGACTTAGCTATACATAACCTACTACCTTTAAATAATAAATCATCCTACAATAGATAATCAAAAAATTCACCATGAAAAGTGTTAGCATACTCCAAAAAAGTTTTATAGGCTTCTCTGAAATCAAAATCTTTATACAGATCCTTGATCTACTCTAATCCCACACTTTGTAGCTTGACTTCTTGGACTAAAAGTATCCTCTTGTTTAAAGCATTGGCCACCTTGTTGGAAGTTCCCTTTTTGTGTTTTATTGAAAAGTTAAGTGCTTGAATCTGCTCCACCCATTTAACACATCTATGGTTGAATTTATCTTGCCTATTTAAAAAACTGAGGGCACGATTATCAATATACACTATGAACTCCTTAGGCATGAGGTACTATTTCCATTTCTTTAGTGCTTGAACCATGGAGTATAGTTCAAGGTCATAGCTTTAATACTTTTTCTTAGCTTCATTCAATTTTTCTGAGAAAAAATGCAATGGGATGATTCTCTTGACTAAGGATTGCTCCTATATCATAATTTCTAGCATCACACTCCATAGTAAATTCCTTATCAAAATATGTAGCATTAGGGTGGGTAATTCTGCAACTTTCTTCTTCAAAAATTGGAAACTCTTCTCTACTATTTCAGTCCACCTAAGCTTACATTTGATTCCTCCTTTTATGGTATCAAGTATGGGAGCTACTATCCCACTGAATCACCTAATGAATTTCCTATAAAAGGTAGCTAGGCCATGAAAGCTCCTAATATCCCCTACTACCTTAGGACTTGGCTAATTCAAAATAGCTTCTACCTTTCTAGGATCCATTTTTAGGCATCCTTTTGAAATCACAGAACCAAGATAAACCAATTCAGACTTAAAGAACTCATATTTTTACAAATTGATGTGTAGCTTCTCCTCATGCAATTTCTTCATCACAATTCTAAGATGCTCCAGGTTTTCTTCTCTATTCCTGTTAAATATCAAAATATCATCTAAATAGACTATTAATTTTTTTTGCAATGAATTGTACCAAAACTTCATTTATTAATCTCATGAATGTACTAGGTGCATTTCCCAAGCCAAATGGCATCATTAACCATTCATATAGTCCCTCATTAGTTTTAAAAATTGTTTTCCACTCATCCCCTTATCTGATCCTAATTTGGTGATATCCCAATTTCAAGTCCAATTTAGAATAAACACATGATTCTCATAGATAATCCATTAGGTCTTCAATTCTAGGAATGAGAAACCTATACCGAATTGCAAGCTTATTGATTTCCCTTGAATCAACATAGTCTCCACTTACCATCCTTCTTGGGTTCTAGAACTGATGGACATGCACATGGGCTCAAAATTTTCTTGACCAATCCTTTATTCAGTAAATCCACAACTTGTCTACTAAACTCTACATTCTGCTATGGTGTGAGCTTGTAGGCAGGCTTGTTGGGCAAAGTTGCACCTAGCACTAAGTCAATTTGATGACTTATGCTTTTGATAGGTGGTAGAGATTTTGGTTTCTCCTCTGCAAATATTGAAGGATACTGTTTTAGTAATTCTACAACCTTTGCAGGTATTGGTTCTTTGTTTTTTACTTCCTCCTTGGGCTTGGTAATCAAAGCATATCCTTGAAAATCATCTTCTTTAGTCCACTATAGGAACTCTTTACCTCTAATTAGTTTGACTACACCATTATCTTGATCTTTCACCATATGATCAATTAAAGATTCCATCTTGAAATGTCTTCAATTCTTCTCTATCAGATAGGTGTTCTTTTCACCATTATTTTGGGCTTTTACATGAAACTACCATGGCTTTCCTAGGATCAAATGACAAGCATCTACAGGAATAATCTCACGTAGAACCTTATCCTTATACTCACCAAGTTCAAACTCTACCCATGCTTGTTCTACAACTATCAAACTATGATTCTTGTTTAACCATGAAATTTGATGGGAAGCCAAATGGGGTAACCTCTTAAGTTTACACTTCTCAGCCATCTCTAAGGATACAACATTCTCTATTGATCCAGAGTTAACAATGATTTTACATAATTTTCCATATGCCTTACCTTGAGTTTTGAACAAGGATTTTCTTTGTGGTGGCTCTGTCTTCAAAGGCATCTTCAACATGGTCCTTCTTAGCATCATTTTATTTCCATTAAACATTGGTACTACACTTCCAGCTTGTGTGTAACTACTATTGAAACAAGATTCATTAGTCATGGCTAATTGATTCCTTCTATATCTATTCTAGTTAGGAGGATTTGTGTTCTTGAGTGGACACTAAGCCATTGTATGCTCAGGTTTCCCACATGAATAGCACTTTAGGGTCCCATGTCCCCTTCCTTGTCCACCTTCATATCCTTTGCCTCTATTGAATGGCCTCTACTGCCCTCTGAATCCTTGATTCCCTCTGTATGAGCTTTCACCTTTGTTACAACCTTCACTATTTTTTTGACTGTCTTTTAGCCTCCTTGGGAAATTTCCTATTCCCTTTGTTGATTAGTTCTTCCTCCTCTCCCCTAGCTAGAATTTTGTTGTCTCCTTTTTATCTTCTCTTCAATCTTTACTACTAACTAAAAAAACTTTGCTATTGTGTTGGTGCATAATATGGTAACCTCTTCTTGTATATTATACCTTAGACCATTCAGATATTTGGCCACCTTCACATTGTCTGACTCCACCATCCTTCACATGATGCAGAGCCTATGAAACTCCTTAGTATATGAGCTCATAGTCATCTCCTTTTGCCAAAGATTTTGTCTCCTCATGTGTAATTGGACTTCATAGTTCTCTAGAACATAAGTATTTCTTATCATATTATAAATTACCGTGCAAGATGTAATTCTATTCTTACCTTCTTTGACTCTCTCCTCCTAAATGAAATTCCACCAAGTGAGTATTGCCCCTTTCATTCTTGATTGAGCTAGCCTCACCTTCTTCCTGTCTGTTACTCCATGGCATACAAAGTGACTCTCAAAAGCCTCTATCCAATCCATGATAGCATCAAGATCAATCTTCCCTCCAAAAATAGGGGTATCAATAGATTTAATCCCAAAGATCTCTAGGGATTTTATGAATGTTGTCTAGTTTGTAGGCATGTTGTCATAGTCATCATCTACATATTGCTCTTCCTCTTCCTCCATCTATTGTTCTCCTTTGTTGAGGTCTTCGTCAATCTTCTCAATAGCTTTCTCTACTACTTCCATCTTGGTTTCAAACTACACCAACCTTTCATTCAACTTCTAATTCTCATCTTTATGCTCTTGAAGCTCCTTGGCCAATTCTACATTTGTCACCATTTTGTCTATCCTTGATGTAGAACACTCATCAAGTGCAAACATCCATTTTGCAAGCTCCAACCTGAGCTCTAATACAACTTATGATTCACGGAATGGGTGTAAACCAATAGGATATCCTACTATCCCTTATTAGGACCTACACAAAACTAGGGTAGTGGTGATTGGTCTCTTTCACACACCAACTTCACCTTCACAATCCTATCCCTATCTTCCAAGTAGCCTCAGACCTTCATAAAGGAAAAAAACTTCCCCACACCTCACTCCCTTGAACCCCCCTAGATATCATACTCAAAGATACCTCTACACATCCTTCTCCACCTTTTCACCAAGTTTCATAGCACTTTGATAGGTTTTGGGGTTCTTCTTAACCCTAGCTTGCAAGTTGCTTTAGGAGGCCTAATAGGGGATCTTTCTTAGTAGCCCTATTTAACCAAAATAGCCATCAAACTCCAAGAACTTGCAAAAAAACCTCCAAAAAAAATTTATAATCTCTCATAGAATACAAAGGCCTAATTAATCCCACAAGATTGGTTTGGTTCGACTCTCTAGACCCTTTAACTCTCGAGCCCTAGTTTTAGGCTTATTAGCCTTAAAATTATTGTTTGGCCTTCTAAGCCTCCAAAATTGAAACCCACATCCAAATTTCTTCTTCCATCACCGAGGATATCTCTCTACCTTACTATTCACCAAATCTTAAGCACCCATGAGTTGTTCTCTTTCTGCTGCAATGTTACTTCTAACTGTTAGCATGCCAAGTATAGTAGTTGCTTAGCTGTAGATGTTGTTAGAACATCCCAAGCATGTGGGTAATGTCAAAATAAAAACCAAACAAGAAAAACCCATCCTAATACCCTTCTACACACCAATCATGAGGATTTTCTACCATGAGAATTAGGAGGGAGGAGCCATTTTAGTTCAAACCCTAACTAGAGAATAGGTTAACCAACAAGCATAACCAGCCAAAACAAAGATGTATACCAACATATCTACCAATACCAAAAAAATTTAGTAAATTAAAAAGTTACCTAAAAAAAAAACTCTCCATGAGCATAATAGGTACTTACTTCCACTATGCATGCAGATTACAAATATGTACTCATAGACTGTACATTGTTTTCCCACGAGAAACACTTGTTATATTATTCCAGTTCCATACAACATGTTCCAACCCGAAACTAGGTTGAAGATATTCAATTTATAGGTCACAAATCTTGACCCTAAAACTCCATTCTTTTATGCTTGATCCAAACAATAATCTAACTGTTAGACTTCCATTTTGCAAGAAAAATTGCAAAAAAAGTTGCATGACAACTATTATTGCAATTTTGCAATTTTTACATTTTTTACACATACTTCAAACAAAAGACTCCAAAAGCCTACTAAAATTCACCAAAACATGCAAGAAGATTAGGAAATATGAAAATGAAGATTTTTGGTCAACTCACATTGTTGACCAACCATTGACCAACCTTTGACTTGCCTCAATGCCTTATTACAAAATATTAAAACTTTCATAGATACATTCTAGGGATTCTTGAGATTTCCTAAAATGTCTTGTGTCATCTTGAACACTGATTGACCTCCTATTCTATCCACCTTACTATTTGACCACCTTATTTAGGACCTAGGGCCCTTGCACCAAACTAGCAATACTATGATTGCCTTTAGGGTCAAAAATCTTTGTTTTTGGCATTCATGGAAAAAATACTTGTCATGATCAAAGCTTAACATACCAAAAACTTAAAAATATGTACTCCTCCTTAGGATGTACACCATACCTATAGGTCAATTTACATATTCTGTCATAACTTGCATTTTCAAAATCTTTTCCATTTTTTTTGTTTTCCAGCATTAGAACATAATATCCTTATTACACCATTTATTCAAAGTGCAAAATATACATAACAAAATCTCATACATACTCAACTCATACTTAATTGATCATACCATTTCCCCCTTATTTTTTGTCACTTAGGCCTAGAATGAATGTTCAATTGGGGCTTAGGGACTATAACAAGCACTTTAAAAATGGATGGTGAAATCTAATAACTATAGCCATTGTGTTATCCCAATTAGTCTTCAAAGTTTCAAGGAACTACTTCTCAATCTCTATCTTGGCCACTAGATTTTCCATGTTATCAACAATGGATAAGTGTTGGTTTTGAATAAGATCTTTTCTAGTCTGTAGGTTCATTTGCATAAATTCCATATGAGGTAATATTCGGGCTTGGATAGAAGTTAACTCATTCTAATATGGCATTCTTCATATAATAATTATGATTTCTTACCTTGCTTTATCTAATCTTTGTAAAATATACTAAGCTAGAACTTGGATCCATGCTCAATATTTTGTTGTCCTTTTTATGATTAGCATTGATCTTATCGATCCTCTCCCTTATAGTCTTGTAGTATGAGGGGATATCATTACATAATTTGGAAAAAAATCTATTTTCATTAGTAACTAAATTTTCTAAATCATTAATGAGAGTGGATAGCTCAAATTGTTGTATTTATATCTCTTTGGATACCTTCTCTAACACTCCATTTCCAAAATTTTTGTTTGACCACTACATAAGCTTTTCTTATGTGTCAATGTTAGGTTCATTAAATCCCTCCACTATCTTAACTAATTTCTCAATTATGAGATATTTTTCATCTAAATCTTCAACAATAGTTTTATAAAGAAATATATCCTTGATGCCATCTAACACTTCTTTCTATTGATGTTCCCTCCTCAATTCTTCTTTCTTGGCCTTTCTTGCCAATATATCACTCAAAATCCTTATTTTCTCTTTAGTTAGATTGGATGTATTCCAGTCAAGAATTATATTCTCCTCATCCAATGTAATAGGTTTACCTTTAATTACTGATGGAAACTTCATTTTCTTTTTCAATTTCTTACCTTTGGAGATTGGTATGCTGTTACTTGGAATACTCTACTGTAGACCTTGTGTTTGTACCTCCATACTTGGCTTTTGTTGCTCCATCTTGATCTCCTCATCTTTACGAGATAATACACCTGACTTACTTTCCTCTCCTCTGCTCTTGTATACAACCTATGTATAGTGTAATGTCCCCTTTTCAAATTTCTTTATACTAAACAATTGGAAAGGTATTTATGCTTTAGTTTTTAGAGAACACAAAGATATTTGATCTTAAAATGATTTTATCAAACCAATACAATAAGGAAAACATAATTGGATATTTAATTTATTATTCAAGTATAGGAGGAGAAATCATAATAGGATGCCCTGTTACCCAATCACTAGGTCTCACTGTTCTCCCTCATTATTGTTGCCTCTCTCCAATTATCATTCCCAAGATAGTGCATTTGTATGATGTACCCTGGGATATTTTCTCCACCGTAGGCTTTACCTAGTACCCTTGGATGATGAAGCCCAATGCCCATCTCACCACAGGCCTTACCTAGTACCTTCAAGTGGTGTCACCCGACCCATTCCACCGCAAGCCTTACCTTATGTTGGAAAATTATGATCTTATTAATTTTAAGTTTTATTCAATTATTATCCTAATACATTTCCTTAGTTAAGGAATTATTATTAATTACCTTTATTGTATTTTAACTCTATCTGTCCCTTAAATTTTAAATTGGATATTCATCCTTATTGGTGAACATACCACTTACCATATGTGTATAGATGCTAATGTCCTACATCACCCGATGCATTGCTACAGTACCTTGTTGAGTTGATGTGAAACCCCATGAAGACTTGAATACAAGCTTTAGTGCTGATTCCTATTCTCCCCTTGTTCTACGCTTTGTTTCTTGACTCGAATTCAAAATGTTGTCCTCCTCAGTCCTTCTCACTCCTAATAAATAATACTGACTCAGCTATGGGAGGATGTGAAGTGAGTAGATGTGTCTCTTGGGTTATGTAGCTTTTATCAATTTGTTTATTGGTCTTATTAATATATTGTTTATCACATTAGTTATATATGTTGATTATATATATTGGATTTATATTTATAATTGTTAAAGTATTTGTAATATAATTAAATGATTAATATATTTAGATTAATATTAAATGAAAAGTATTTGTAATACAATTATAAGAGTTAGATGATCAATACATTTTGTATCAATATTAAATGATTTAAACAATTTATAATTACATTTTGGGCTAATTAAGGGGATATGACAGCCATCCCCTCTCACGATTACTTGTCCTCAAGCAATTCCTCTAAGATTTGGGTGATCCAATATTTGAGATCCCTCCCATGTTGCATCTTCCACCTGTAATCCTTTCCATTTAATTAGATATTCTTCAATGGTTCTATTCCTTAGTCTTTTCTATCATATTCTAAGAATAGTCTCTGGTTCTAGGATTAATCTTCCTTCATCATCTTGTGGTTGTAGTTCCAAGCATTGAGTAGTATGTTGCCCCAAAACCTTATTCAGTCTTGACACATGGAATATGTTATGAATCTAACTATTTGAGGGAAGCTCTAGTTCACAGGCTGCTTCACCTATCTTCTTTATCACTTTATAGTGCCCATAGAATTAGGGTTTGAGTTTCTCAACTCCATTAACTTTGATGGAAGTTTTTTTATATGGTTGTAGTCTTAAGAAGACTATATCCTCTATTTCAAATGTCTATTTCATTCTCTTCTTATTAGCGTAAATCTTCTATTGATTTTGTGCTTCATGTAGGTTGTTCTTGAGTGAATTTATGATGTCTATATTTTCTTATATGAAGTCTCTGGTACCTTGTACTTGACTCTCTATTTGGATCAAGTCTCCAAAAGATGTTGCTTCATATATGCATAGTGCCTAAAAGGGGGTCATCCCTATTGACATATGATGGGTTGTATTATAAAAATATTCTCCTAAGTGCAACCATTTAATCCATCTGCTTTTCTACCATGTAACATAGTTTCTTAGGTATCCTTCTAGCCATTTGTTAATAATTTCTATCTGACCATTAGTTTTTGGATGGTAACCGGTGCTAGGTGTAAGCTCTATCCTAGATAGTTCGAACATTTCTTTCCAAAATAAGTTGAGGAATTTTGGATCTCGATCGCTGACAATGTTTCGAGGAATTCCATGTAGTTTTAAGATTTATTTAAAGAATACTTCTACTAGTTGAGGGGCTTTGAAGTCTGTTGATATGGCCATGAAGTGTGCATAATTAGTTAGGTGATCCACCACCACATAAATGTTGTATTTCCATTGTATCTTTGGTAATCCTATATTAAAATCCATAGAAATACTTTCCCATTTTTTATTAGGTATTGGCAATGGTTGGAGAAGTCCTATTCGATGTATGTATTTTTTTTTCTTTTTTTTTGACAAACTAGACATTCATCAGTATATTTGAGAAGTTCCATTTTAAGACCTTTCCATGTGAACCTTTCTCTTATTCTCTTATATGTTTTGAAGTATCCTTGGTGTCCTAAAAGTGGGTTATCATGGTAAGTCTTCAAAATCTCTTTTTTTAATTTGGATCCTTGTTGAATATACTTTCTATTTTTATATAGGATGATATCATCTTGAATTTGATACCTCTCATCCTGTATTCTTCCTTCTAATATATGGCTAGAAAATTGATCCTTTGTTATTCAGAAATCAATAGTGTCTTCCACTATGTACTTATTGTTGTCATGGTACCCAAATGTGGTCATCATAATAAGGCATCAACTACAATATTATTCTTTCCTTTCATGTATTCGATGTCAAAATCATACACTTGTAGTTTAATTACCCACTTCTACTATCTATCATTTAAATCTTTCTGGCTAAAAAAGAACTCGAGGCTATTGTGATCCATTTTTACAATGAATTTTCAGAAAATTAAATATTGTCTAAACTTTTCAAGGGCATGCATAATGGCTAGCATTTCCTTATCATACACTGAATTGTTCATTCTATGTCTTTCAATTTCCTGCTTTCAAATGCTATGGGGTGCTTATGTTGTGTTAATACTGCTCCAATTCCTTCCCTTGAGGCATCACAATATAGTTCAAATGGTGAAGAAAAATTAGGTATCACAAGAACTGGGCAGGAGCTCATAACTTCATTAAGTTTTTCAAAGGTTCCCTTGCTTCTTCATTCCAAGAAAAGGCTTCTTCCTTGGTGAGATTACTAAGGGGAGCAATTAGTCTAGAGAATCCCTTCACAAATATTCTATGGTAGCATTTTGCATTTGAGTC
This sequence comes from Cupressus sempervirens, assembly GCA_028749045.1. Taxonomy (NCBI): domain Eukaryota; kingdom Viridiplantae; phylum Streptophyta; class Pinopsida; order Cupressales; family Cupressaceae; genus Cupressus; species Cupressus sempervirens. Next base: position 497,314,775 of record CM053785.1, read on the forward strand.
AAGAAACAAAGCATGGAATGAGGGGAGAATAGGAATCAAAGCCAAAGCTCATACAAAGGTCTTCATTAGGTTTCACATCAACTTAACAAGGTACTGTAATAGTGTACCAGGTGACATAGGATGTCAACATTTGTACACATAAGGTAAGGGGTATCTTCACCAATAAGGATGAATATCTAATTTAAAATTTAAGGGACAAATAGAGTTAAAATACAATAAAGGTAATTAATAATAATTTCTTAAATAAGGAAATGTATTAGGATAATAATTGAATAAAACTTAAAATTAATAAGATTATAGTTTTCAAAGATAAGATAAGGCCTACGGTGGAATGGGCTGGGTGACACCACTCAGAGGTACTAGGTAAGGCCTATGGTGAGATGAGCATTGGGCTTCATCATCCAAGAGTACTAGGTAAAGTCTACAATGGAGAAAATATCCCAGGGTACATCATACAAAGGCATTATCTTTGGAATGATGATTGGAGAGAGGCAAGAATAATGAGGGAGAATGGTGAGGCCCAATGATTGGGTAATATGACACCCTATTATGTTGTCTCCTCCTACACTTGAATGATAAATCAAATATCCAATTATGTTTTCCTTATTGTATTGGTTTGATAAAATCACTTTAAGATCAAATCTCTTTGTGTTCTCTAAAAACTAAAGCATAAATACCTTGCCAGGGGTTTAGTATAAACAAATTAAAAAAGGGGACATTATGAGTGGTACCACAAACTCATATTGTTTATCCTTAACATTATCTATTTGGAATTCACTTGCTAAACTCAGTTGTCCTACCTCTTTTGTTCCCTCCTACATAGGTCCCATGACACTTGGTCTAATACCTATAGCAAACTAATCTTCTTGATCATTTATGATCTTATATTTCTTCTCACCTTCTACATTTTGATGAGGACACAACCCAAGACAAAATGAGCACAATAGGAAAAGGGGAATATTATTATTAGAAGTGATATGCTATTACATCTAATACAACAAAAATAGACTCCACAACATGCCCTATGGGCTTACAATGTTATGAGATACTGGAGAAAACCCTTTTCATAGTACCTTCTCCCAAACTCCACCAAAAATTGCCTTTACAATGCCAAAAATGTTCTTAAGTAAACCAAATTAGGTTTAGGGTTAGGAATAGATTTTAGAATATGCCATTTGGAATCCACTGCCAAAATACAAGGTTTTAGAAAACATGTCAGAAGTCGGTGTAAAATTGGAAGAATCTAGAAATGGTAGTCCAACTTCTGGGAGGCATAACTTTTGATCTAAGACTCCGATTGACAAATTGTTTACATTTCTAAAAAAATCTCTAAGCACTCTATAACCATACAGACCAATTTTTCTTGTCCCCCATTTTTTGGGCATGTACAAGGCCATTTAGTGCTTCAAATTTGACTCTAAAGTGCTCTTAGGAGGTCTCTAGGCAACTTAATATTTCAATAACTTTCAAAAAGTAAAGCCTTTTGACCTGATTATTTTTTTGGAGTGCTTGAAATTACAATTATAATAATCTCTCCAACTTACACCCTCTAACTCATTATAATTATGGCTATTTTACAAAATAACCTATTTTCTACATTGGCACGTATCCTAAGGTGCTCAAAAACTCTAACCTAAAAAACCAATAGTGGAGCTATGAGAGTTGGAATATTTATTTGACCCAAATGGGTATCCAAAAATGAAAACACTTTAAATAGAAACTAACACTAAGCATATTTTTTCAGTGATACATGAATTGCCCTTACAACATTGGATGCTCCTGCATCACATTTACATATGCAGGAGCATCTTGGGTCTTTGAGCAATATTGCATCAACCAAAAATATATCTTATTTTCTACGCTAGTCTATTGTTCGTAAAGTATCCATTGGTGTTGTTGATGTCATATTATGCATGATTAACATGTTAATGAGGACCTATCATTGATCCTCCTATTCAAAGTGCAATCTTTGATCATTTGTATTTCTCAAGTAGTGAATTGTTCTTTGCGGTCTCTATTTTGGCATATTTCCTTCTAGCGAGGTGTGATGTTTCATTTGGCATGATTTCTTATGTTAACATGATGCATTTTGAAGTTAGGAGACAACTCTTAGGACATGTGTGCATTCACCCTCAAGTGCGCATTGTTTTATGTTTTATGTAGCACTAGTTTTGGTTTACTCTTCTTAGATTGGACCTATAATCTAATGAAATGCTTGACTAGCCAACTTGTGGCCTAGTTGGCTATATAAGAAGCTTGGTTAGAGATAGAAAGACATGGTTAGTGGATGACATGAGATATTGAGAAGTAGGATAGGATGTGAAATTGGATTCTAACTTCATAAACTCATTGTATATGGCCTAAACGTGGAAGGCTTCACAGCCAAATACGTTGACAGGCTTCTTTTAATTATTAGACCAATGCAACTACTAATTGCCAAGTCTTATGTTCAATGTGTTACCTATTAATTACACCTGAGTAAAGGTCTAGAATCTTACCTTATGTACATTGTTTTGTATGTTTCTTCCATTTGTAACTCTGAGTAGGATTGTTTGTAAGCTTAAGTTGACATGATTTTGCTTAAGTTTTCCCTCTCCCTGCATCAGATGGTATTAGAGCTAGTTATTTCTTGAGAATTGGATCATGGGAAACCTTATTGGATTGGTTTTAGGGTGGTAGATCTAAGCTCTGATCTGTAATTTTCCAAAGGTTATGATCTTGTAGGAACTATTGTCAAGATGGTTTCTGGTAGAGGGAATGTTGATAATGTTATAATGGATATGTTGAGGTAGATTGTAACTAGACTTGAAGTTGTGGAGAAAACCCAGAGAAGAGGAGTACATCTTGAAGATGTTAGTGATGAAGAAGAGGCAATACCTAACCCTAATCCTAAACTTGAAGTTAAACAAGATGAAGAAAGGCTTTTGAAATTTTTATCTAAAGAAAATTCTAGACCAACTATTGAAGTTGCTTATTATGATGGAAAACTTGAGACTAATGTGGTATTGGATTAGATCTCTGAAATCAAAAAGTATTTTGAGTATGAAGGCACTCCTAATAATACAAAGGTTAAGATATAAGTTACAAAGTTGAAAGGTCACACATCTCTTTGGTGAGATCATTTGCAAGTTCATAGACAAAAGAGAGGAAAAGAAAATATCAAGACATGGAGGAAAATGCTTGGAAAGATAGAGAAGTAGTTCCTTGCTACACACTACCAAGCTATTTTGTTGAGGAAGATGCAAAATTTAAGGAAAAAAGATATGAGTGTGAAGGAATATACTGAGGAATTCTACAAAATAGATATTAGATTTGGACATGTGGATGATGAAGTTAAAAAGATGGTTAGATACCTTACTAGCCTAAGAATATCAATTCAAGATGAGATTAGACAAGTTAAGATGGATAGTGTGGAGGAATCATATCAATTTTATTTGAAGGTTGAAGAAATATTAATAAAGAAACATGATCAAAGAAAAAGAGGAAGAGGTGGTAGATTTCAGAGAAGTAGAGGCAGAACTTATGGAGAAAGTAATGGATTTGACAATTCAGTGCAAGATAAAGGATGGAAAGATGAACTTGTTGGTACAAGAGATAATTAATCTAGTGGAAACTATACTAGTTACTCTGGGAATAAAAATAATGGAAAAAGGGAAGAAAGGTCTTGGTTTAAGGGTACTTGTTACAAATGGGGAGAAGAAGGTCACAAAACTTTTGAATGTACTAACTCTAGAAAGAAAGCTAGAGGTAATGGCAAAAACACTTTAGCTTTTAAAAAATTTTGTGAAACATCTAATGAACCTGAGAAGGGTGAAAAATTGATGGTAAGAAGAGTCTTATGGAATGAAGAAATTGATGAAGAGCCTATCTTAAGAAGATGTTTATTCAAAACTAGATGCAAGGACACTAAAAAATGTTGCAAAGTAATCATTAATAGTGGAAGTTATGATAACTTGGCATCTGAAGAATTGGTTAAAAAATTGTAGTTGTAGAGGTTGAGACATCCTAAGCCTTGTTAGTTGGTGGTGACTAATTAGGGAAGTACTATACATACTTTATAAATTCTTTGGGCCCTATTTAATCAGGATTTTGGGTTGACATGTAATTATTAATTATAACCCTAAAGCGGTAAAAATAATTAAATAAAAGGGCTTAGGGTTAGGGATTGTTTCATTGTGGGTGATGTGAAAATTGGTTCTTGTAGTGGTATTGAGCTATAAGGGATTACATATTGTAATCAAGTTGTAATCACTAGATCATAATAATATTGGACTTACTATTTGGTAGATGTAGCCTAGGAATTGGGTGAACCACATTAAATCTTGGTGTCTTGCATTTTTTTTCTGTGATCTATTATTTTTTGATATGGTTTATATTTGCATGTAATTATTATTTTTGTCTAAGGTTTAATCCTAACAAGAGGTATTAGAGTGATTTTTTTTTTTTAGTTATTCTCTGCAAGAAAGTCTCACGGTTGAGTGGGAGTCTCACAGTTGAGTGAGAGCGATGGAAGACAAGGGTAAGTTGAGGGTTGACAAGTTTAATGGGCAGAAATTTTAGTTAGGAAAAATGCAAATGGATGACTATCTTTATCAAAAGGATTTATGGATGTTGTTGGAAGGAAAAACCAAGAATCAAGGATCTATGTCAAATAATGAGTGGGATCTTTTAGATAGAAAAACACTTGGAAGCATTCAATTATGCCTGGCACCATTGATGGCATTTAATATTTTTAAAAAAAGACAACAAAAGAGTTGATGGAAACGCTAAGGAAATTGTATGAAAAACCCTCCGCTTCAAACAAGGTATTTCTCATGAAACATTTATTTAATATGAAAATGATAGAAGGTGGATCTATTGTAGATCATTTAAATGCGTTTAATACTATTACTAGTCAGTTATCTTCTTTGGGTATTAATTTTGATGAAGAAATTAGGGCTCTCTTGATTTTGTGTTCTTTCCCTGAAAGCTAGAATGGCTTGGTAATGGCTGTGAGTAATTCTATTTTTGTATCTAGTATGATGATGTAATTAGTGTTATTTTGAGTGAGGAAACTCGTAGGAAAACCTCTGGTGGATCTACATTAGGAAGTTCTTGGAACACACAAAGTCAAGGTAGAATGACTTAGAGAGGAAGTAATTCCATAAATTGTGGGAAATCAAGAAGAAAGTCAAAGGGGAGGAGGTCTCAATCGAGAGGACCAAATGACTACTAGTACTATGGTAAAATAGGGCATAAAAAGAAAGATAGTTGGAATTGAAAGAAAAATGAAGGAGATAAACTAGATGGAGGCAAGGAGGCAAATGTGGTAAGTAAAAAATTCAAAGAGGATGCTTTTCTTATGTGTTTAGAAAGTCTTGATAATTCATAGGTTTTAGATTTTGGTGCTTCATTTCATGCTACACCTTATAGAGGTTATTTCATTGATTATGTCCAAGGGGATTTTGGACTTGTTTATTTGGGGAATAATGAACCCTGTCAGATTGTTGGAAAGGGAAAAGTTAAGATTAAGTTGTAGAATGGAAATCATTGGCTACTACATGAGGTCAGACATGTTCCAAAGCTGAGTAGGAAATTAATTTCAGCAGGGCAACTCAGTGATGAGGGTTGTGTAGTTACTTTTAATGATAAAAATTGAAAGGTTTCAAAAGGTTCCCTTGTAGTAGAAAAAGGTGTGAATGTAGGCACCATATATCTTTGTACAGGTCATATTGTTCCTTCTACATTAATTGTTTCAAAGAAAAATAAATGTTTCGAAATAGTTGTTGCAGTTGAGTAGGAAGAACAAATAGCTGTTGTAGATTCTAAAATACTATTGTAGCACAAAAAATTTAGGCACATGAGTGAGAAAGGTACAAAATTAATTCATTCACAGAAGGTTTTACAAGTCTAAAATGTGTTAAAATGGATTTCTATGAAAGTTGTGTGTATGGAAATCAAAAGAGAGTGAGTTTTGTGAAGATTGGGAAGGAAAATAAAAAGAAAAAATTAGAGCTTGTGCATACTGATGTATGGGGACCAACTCAAATATCTTCCTTTGGTGGATCTCATTATTATGTTACATTTATTGATGATGCAACTAGAAAAGTATGGGTTTATTTCCTTAGATAGAAATATGATGTATTTCAAACTTTTAAAAAATGAAAATGCTTGGTTGAAAATGAGACTGGTAAGAAATTAAAATGTCAAGTGAGTATTGCAGTCATAAATTTGAAGATTATTGCTCCACTAATGGTATTCATAGATAGAAAATTGTTCCAAAGAGTCCACAGGAAAATGGAGTGGCTAAACACATGAACATGACTATAATGGAGTGTGCAAGGAGCATGAGGTTTCATGTTGGGTTTACCTTAAACATGTGGGTGGAGGCTATTAATACTGCTGTATATTTGATTAATAGAGGTCCCTCTACTCCTTTGGATTGTGGTATTCTAAAGGAAGCATGTACTGGTAAGAAGGTGAGTTATTCTTTTCTCAGAACCTTTGGTTATGAAGCACTTGCTCATATAGATTATGAAAATAAAACCAAACTGGAAGCTAAGCCAAAGAAATCTGTATTTTTTGGATATGAAATTAATGAAATTGGTTACAGGCTTTGGAATTTTGAAAACCATAAAATTGTAAGAAGTAGGGATCTCATATTCAATGAGAAAGTGTTGTACAAAGATCTATTGTAGCAACATGAGAAGAAATAAGATGATTATGTAGTGTTGGATGATACTCCAAAAATTGATATTCCAACAAATCCTCATGATGTGAAACAACTACAACAAAAAATATCACACACCCTAGTGAATGTTAGATAGTCAACAAGGATGAGTAGACCTCTAGAAATATTTTCTCCCTCTTTGTATTTTATTTTACTTACTGATGCTAGTGAACCTAAATGTTATAATGAAGCTATGAAGGTATATACTAAGATTTAGTGGGAGTTTTCAATAAAAGATGAAATGGACTCTTTGTCGAAAAATAAGACATGAGATTTATGCAAGTTTCTTGCAAGTAAAAGGGCTTTACAAAATAATTGATTTTATAAGTTGAAAGAAGAGGAAGGAGGTAAGCAAAGATTTAAAGCCAGGTTAGTTGTAAAAGGATTTGCACATGAAAAAGGCATTGATTTTGATGAGATATTTTCTCCTATTTTTAAAATGACTTCTATTCATACTATTTTAAGTATTATGGCTACTAAATATTTGAATTTGGAGCAACTTGATGTTAAAACAACCTTACTTCATGGTGATTTGGATGAAGAGATATCTATGGCACAACCACAGGGATTTGAGGTCAAGGGTAAGGAGAACTTAGTGTGCGAATTGAAGAAAAATTTATATGGCTTGAAGCAAGAACCTTGACAATGGTATCTAAAATTTGACAATTTTATGCATGAGCATGGATATAGTAGGTGTTATTCAGATCATTGTGTTTACTTTAAGAGGTTGGATGATGATAGCTACATTATTTTATGTTTATATGTTGATGATATGCTTGTAGTTGGGTCTAATATGAATCATATTAAGGGGCTTAAACGCCAATTAGAACATGCATTTGCTATGAAGGATTTGGGGGAAGAAAAACAAATCCTTGGTATTAAGATTTGCATAGATAGGAAGAATAGGAAATTGATGCTATCTTCGGCTGATTATGTTCAAAAGGTGTTGCAACATTTCTCTATGGAGAATGCTAAAGCTGTCAGCACACATTTACCTAGTCATTTGAAGTTGACTAAGGGGATGTGTCCAAAGACACAAGAAGAGAAGGATAAGATGTCCAAGGTAGCCTATGCTTTAGCTATAGGTAGCTTGATGTATGCTATGGTATGTACAAGGCAAGATATTTCACATGCAGTGGGAGTCGTTAGCAGGTATATGAGTCATCTAAGAATTGAGCATTGGAATGCAGTCAAATGGATTCTTTGATATTTGAGAGGAACATCTAGAAAGTGTTTACACATTAGGGGCTCTACTATTGATTTATAAGGCTATGTTGACTCCGATTTGGTAGGGACTATTGATACTAGTCAAAGTACTATAGGTTATGTATTTACTATTGGTGGGGAAGTAGTGAGTTGGGTTTCTAGGTTATAGAAGGTTAATTCTTTATCCACTATAGAGACAGAGTATGTTTCTGCTATAGAGGTAGCTAAGGAGATCATATGGCTTTAGTTCTTCTTAGAAGAATTGGAACATCCTCAGAAGGATAATTATTTGCTTATAGATAGTCAAAGTGCCATTCATCTTACAAATAATTTGGCTCTGCATTCAGAGACAAAACACATGCAGTTGTAGTACCATTTCATTTGATCCATTTTGGATGATGGATAGTTAAATATGGACAAGAAACATACAAATGAAAATCTAGTGGATATGTTTACAAAGGTAGTGACAAGGGAGAAGCTAAATCCTCTTTAGCTTTGGTTGGTCTTCTAGACTGAACGGGAATAAAAGAACAACAAAGTCCAAGGTGGTCTGATCTAGTGGGACCCCATGTGGTAGTGGTATTGCTATAGGATTAGTCTCCATGTGGGAGATTGTTGTCTAGTGTGGGGTCTGATCAATCCCCAAATGAGAGATTGTTAGTTTGTGGTGATTGATCAGGGAAGTACTATACATACTTCATAAATTCTTTGGGCAATATTTTATTAGGATTTTGAGCTGAAATGTAATTATTAATTATAACCCTGAAGTAGTAAAAATACTTGTATAAAAGGGCTTAGGGTTAGGGATTGTTTCATTGTGGGTGATGCAAAAATTGGTTCTTGTGGTGATATTGAGTTTTAAGGCATTACAGATTGTATTTAGGCTATAATCACTGGATTGTAATAATATTGGACTTGCTGTTTGGTCGATGTAGCCTAGGGATTGGGCAAAACATGTTAAATCTTGGTGTCTTGTGTTTTTTTTTTGTGTGATCTATTATTTTCTAATATGGTTTATATTTGCATATAATTATTATTTTTTATCTAAGGTTTAATGCTAACAAGCCTTACCATGTTTCTTGGATCTAGAAGGAGCATAAGTTACTTGTAAGTGAATAATGCCTTGTTAAATTTAAAATTGGGAATTATCATGATGAAGTCTTTTGTGATATTACATCTATGGATTGTTGTTATATTCTTTTGGGTAGACCTTGGAAGTATGATAGATAAGCTTTGCATGATGCTAGATTGAATCAATATACTATTTGGGTGAATGGGAAAAAAAAATGTTGTTACCTTTGGTAGAGAAGTTGATTGAAAATCATTGTAATACAGTTAGAGTATGCTTGGTGAGGGTAATAAGTTTACAATAGAGGTGAAAGAACATAATTTTTTCTATGCTTTGGTTCAAAGGAAAATTGAGAAATAAGATGAATTAACACATGCACCTCAGATTGAACCATTACTAAAAGAGTTTCATGACATCATTACTAACAATGTACGTGATGGTTTGCCTCCTATGATAAGTATAAGTCATTGAATGGATTTGATACCTAGACCTAGTTTGTTTAATAAAGTACCACATATGTTAACACTTGATGAGAAGATTGAGTAGATAAGTGCAGGAATTGCTGGAGAAAGGATTGATCAGAGAAAATTTGAGTCCATGTGCTATACTCGCAGTATTGGTGCCTACAAAAAATGGAGAATGGAGTTTGTACACTGATTCAAGAGATATAAATAAGATAACAGTGAAATGCAAATTTCCTTTGCCTAGGATGGATGAAATAATGGATAGTTTGGTGGAGCAAAACATTTTACAAAGATTGTTTTGAAGAGTAGATATCACTAGATTAGAATCAGAGAAGGAGATGAATGGAAGACTACTTTTAAGACTAATGAATGTTTATATGAATGGTTGGTTATTCCCTTTGGTCTGACTAGTTGACCTAGTACTTTTATGAGGTTGATGAAAAAAGTTTTGAGAATTTTCTTGGGTAAGTTTGTGATTGAATACCTTGATGACATTTTGATATTTAGTAAAAGTAAGAAAGAACACCTTGAACATATTAGAAAAGTGTTGTAGAGCTTGAAAGAGGAAATATTGTTGATTAACTTAAAGAAATGTTCATTTATGAAAGAGGAGATAGTCTACCTTGGTTTTGTAATTTTAGCTAATGGTTTGAAGATGGGCCTTGAAAAGGTATGAGTAATTCTTGATTGGCCTACACCTGAGAATATTGGAGAGTGAAGATCATTTCATGGATTGTCAAATTTTTATTGGAAGTTTATTAGGAATTTCATTTCTATTTGTAATGCCATGAATTAGACCATGAGAGGAGATAAAAGGGATTTCAAATGGACACATAGAGCAAAAAAGAGTTTTGAAACATTCAAGCAAAAGATTGTAGAATTGCCTACACTTGCTTTGCTTGATTTCAGTAAAGTTTCTCAAATTGAATGTGATGCTAGTGGAAGTGCAATTGGAAATGTTTTGAGTCAAGAAGTAAGGCATTTATCTTTCTTTAATGAAAAATTGAATGATGCTAAGAGAAAATATTTATTTTATGATAAGGAAATCTATGCTATTATTCAAACTTTGAAGAAATTGAGACATTATTTGATGCCTAAGGATTTTGTATTGAACACTTACCATAAAGCTTTGCAGTATTTGGCAAGTTAGAATAAGTTGAATCAAAGACATATGAAGTGGGTTGAGTTCTTGTAGAGTTTTTCCTTTCCATTATAGTATAAGAGTGGACAGTTAAAAAAAGTTGCTGATGCACTAAGCCGAATAATTTTTTTGTGACACAGATGAGAGTTGAGGTACTTGGTTTTGATGACTTGAAGTTTTTGTATGAAATTGATGTAGATTTTGCAAAACCTTGGAAAGTTTGTAAGGAAAAAGATAGTGAGTGATAAGTGGACAGATTATTTCATTCAAGAATACATGTTGTTTAGAGGAATTTAGTTGTGCATACCTAGAGGGTTTATGAGAGAGAAAATAATAAAAGAAAAATATAGTGGTCGAGTTGTTGGACATTTTTGAGTTGATAAGACTATTAAACTAATTTATAAGAGATAATTTTGGCCATAGATTTATATGGATGTGCAGAGAATGGTTAGAAGTTGCATAATTTTTCAAGTAGCAAAAGGAACTAGTTAGAATGTGGGATTTTATTCGCCTTTACCTGTACCAAATAGACCTTCGAAAGATGTGAGAATGGATTTTTTTCTTGGGTTTCCTAGAAATCATAGAGGTAATGATTCTATTTTGGTAGTGGTTGACATATTTTCAAAGATGACACATTATATACCTTATAAGTGTTATAATTCTTTAGAATAAATGAGAGGGGGGGGGGGGGGTGAATCAGTTATTTAAGGTCCAAATGCCCTAATAATAATTTTTCTCTTTTCTTTACAAATCCTTAATGGTGCATAACTGAAATTATCATGTATGCAATTTTAATATTGAAATAACTATGAAAAGTAAACATGCATCACACCATAACACTAAGAATTTTATAACCCAAAAACCCTCCAGGAATAAGAAGGTAAAACTGGAGTGGGGATGATACGCACAAAATAACACCACAATTTATTTCAACCACTTCTGATAGTCTGCCCTATTAAAAGCTTGCCCTATTAAAGGCTACAACACATTGTTAAATGTGACCTTGTTAGAGGATTTCACCATACTGTTAGGAATGGGCCTGGTTAAAGGACTTTGGAACATTCACTTGGAATGTCACCCTATTAAAGGATTTATAACATGGCTATTAAACCAACCTAAGTCCATAGGATTTATCTTAACTGTTACAATTGCTAGAGAATAACAACAATGGCTTTTGATCTGATACAACTTACAACATATCTTGTAGATTACAGATCATACTTTGGTTCAATCCTTTGGTTGGCTTTAATCACTTCAGCTCTGACAACTTGTCATCTCAAGCTTTGTCTCCTTGAGTCTTCTTGCTCATCATACCAATGCAATCATATCTGTGGTCATCTAGCGAAACAAAGTATTTGTGCTCTCTTTCTCCTTAGTACCTTCTTTAGAATTTCATGCTTTCATGCTTTTCCACCACACCTCTTCTTTGTGACCTTATGACTCCTTAAATAGAAATCTGAAATACCTTTCTCACTCGATTCACCCTCTCCAACTTTAGGTTTTCAATGAATTAGGTAAGATACAATGTATCTATCCCATATTTTTCTCTTATCTAGGAAATTCATCTAGAATCTAATTGTTTTTGTCAAAAATGGTTTACATAGTGTTCTGTGCCACCAAATCATCATTCTTATCCTCTATTTGATTCATAGAATTCTAGATAACTACCACATCGGCTCAGATCTTGTGAATCTTCAATTTTCAAAATAATGCAGCAACTCGGCATTATTGATTTACTGATGCTCAACACCTGAAGAAATTTTGTGAAACTCAGCTCTTGAAATTTACTCGGCACTTCAATATCGCTCAACACTTATATCTTTCTCAGCACTTGTATCTTGCTCGACACCTGAAGATCACTTGACACACACTAAGTAGTACTTTTCTCGGCTTCAACTGAGAGTCTATTCGACACTAACTAACTTGCCTTGAAATTTGTCATGTCTTGGTGTATTCATCCTTTGTGTCTTAGAGTATGTCATCAATACACTATTTCATCAATGGCTTAGCTATTCCTTATACTTCATTACAACATCATAACTTCAACCTTTCTCTAGGTACTCTAGTTACATCTTATTGATTGCCACCTCCTTGTCAATCAACCAAATTATAGTATTTGGACCACTAAAGCAATTGTCATTCCTACAAGTAGCAAGTTTGGCATCAATGACAAAACAATGATTGAAAACATTCTTTACCAGTTCCATTACTCTTCATGGATTTTCAATCATTTCCAACAATAAGAAGACCTCTAATGCATTGCATGTAGTTGAGTTATTTTTCAAGGAACTAGTAGGATTGCATGGTTTGCCTAAGACTATTATTTTAGATAGAGACACTAAGTTTGCTAGCTATTTTTTGAGATGAATTTGGAAAATGATGAATACAATGCTGAATTTTAGTTCTACATTTCACCCTTAGATAGATGGATAAATTGAAGCAATGGATAAAATTTTGGGTAACTTACTAAGATGTTTTAGTTGGAGATAAACCTACTAATTGGGATTTAGTTTTGGTGCGGGAAGAATTTTTATACAATAATTTTGTGAATAGATGTACTAAGAAAACATGATTTGAGATTGTTACTAGATTTCATCTTAAAGGAACCATAGAGTTAAGAGAATTTCCTATCAAGACAAGAAGGAGTGTTGAAGCAAAAGACTTTGCAATTTTCATAAAGACTTTAAATGAGGAAGTTAAAAGAAAACTAGAAGATAGTAAATATAAGTAATAGGCAGAGAGATGATAAAAGGAAGAGACACAAGTCTTTTGAAGTTGGTGATGAAGTAATAATTCATTTGAAGAAATATAGATTCTCAGTTGGTACCTACAATAAGCTAAAAATGAAGAAGTTTGGACCTTGTAAGATTTTGAGAAGGTTTGATAGTGGAAATGCCTATGAAGTGGAGTTACCAAAAGATATGGATATATCACCTATATTTAACATTGCATATATCTTTGAGTACTATGAATCAGAAGATGAGAATGAAAGTAACCTAGATTATCCTAGAAAGAAGAAAGAAGACATTGAAAAGATTCTAAATAGAAGAGTATGCAAGAGTACTAGAGGAAAGGATTACATTGAATACCTAGTTTAGTGGAAAGATAAACCAGTTGAAGATAGTTCTTAGGTTACACAAGATGAGTTAGATCTTATTAATTCTAGTTAGAATATGAGTAGTGCCTCATGTGGATATCAGTTCTTTATTAACCCTTGGGGCCTGATGTAGGAACATCTTGGGTCTTTGAGAAATCTTGCATTGAAAATAAAATATATATCTTATTTTCTATACCAGTTTGTTGTTCATGAAGTAGATATTATTGTTTTTGGTGTCATGTTATGTGTGGTTAATGTGTTGATGAGGACCTATCCTCAATCCTCCTCCTAAAAGCACAAGATTTGATCATTTGTATTTCTCAAGTTATAAACTATTCTTTGCAGTCTTTGTTTTGGCGTATTTTCTTCTAGCAAGGCATGTTTTTCATTTGTTGTGGTTTCTTATGTTAATGTGCTATGGCCTTAATATTGGTTTACATAGGGTTATGAATAGTCAACTTGTGGCTAAGTCATGTTATCATTATTATATTATTATTTAAGTAGTTAGGTTGGCCTAGGTGTTATGTAGGGTTGTGTCTATTCAACCTAAGCATAATTAGGTATATATAGGAGGTTGTGAGTCTTATTTCAACATCATATTGTGAAGTGTGTTCTCATTGGAGATATTTGGAGGTTTCCCACTCAAAGTGGCCTATTACTCTCAATTATTATCAAGTATTTTTATAATATTTCATATTATTTCTTCTATTGTGCAACTTATTTCATTACATAATGTGACGTAATATGAAGTTAGGATTCGACTCCTAGTACATGTATGGATTTTCCCTCAAGTGCTCTTTTTTGTATGTTTTATTTAGCACTAGTTTTGGTTTACTCTTCTTAAGTTGGACCTATAATGTAATTAAATGCTTGACTAGCTGACTTGTGGCTTAGCTAGCTATATAAGAAGCTTGGTTAGAGACAAAAAGGCATGGGTAGTGGATGACATGAGATATTGAGATGTAGGATAGGATGAGAAATTGGATTCTAACTTTGTAAACTCATCGTTTATGGCCAAAACTCAAAAAGCCTCACTATTGAGCATGTTGATAGACTTCTTTTAATTATTACACTAGTGTGTCTACCAATTGTTGAGCCTTATGTTCAATCTTTTACTTATTAATTACACTTGAGTAAAGGTCTGGCATCTTGCCTTATGTACATTTTTTTGTATGTTTCTTTCATGTGTAACTTTGAGCAGGGCTATTTGTAAGCTTAAGTTGAGCTGATTCTACTTAAGTTTGCCCTCTCCCTTTGTCATTTACATTCACATTTCCCTCATTGAGATAATTTTATTTTACATTCTTAGGTGCATTTATTCCTTCATTAGTTGTTGTATACCATGTTTCTCAACATCACCATCTTTTGCTTCACCTTGACTAACATTTTGACTTACTATAACAATGGAAATAGTAGGAATAAATGGTGTAGAGTCTACTAGTTGTGTACATACATGTGTGTCTATCTCATGATAGTATTTTAATTTCACCAACACAAGATTTGGGTTGAGCAATACCTCTTGTGCTGACTTGGGTTATGGAGCTCCCTCCTTTTGTTCTTACTCAGTTAGCATAACCTTTTTTGGTTTAGATTCTTTAGTTGTTACAACCTTCACTAGATTATCCTTAGGCTCATTTTATATTGTTATTATTTTAGCACTACAGCTTGTAGAACTATGTCATCATTGAAATATTCTTCTATTTGTTCATTCTCCTTTTCCTAATTCTTCTATTCATCTATAGGGATTAATGCATATACCTTCTTCCATATAGTTTTTCTTTCTTCTATTACATGTTCTATTTTTCCTTTTAAAATCATAAAGGCTCTAGTTTTAGGAACATTTTTTTTGGTGTAATCTTTTGTTGCCTTAGAATTTTTTTTCCTACTCAATTTAGGCATAACAGTAGCAAGTGCACCTTCTCTAATTTGTCTTTAAGTTCTTATAGAAAATTTCCACATCTCATCATCTTTGACATATAATTCATTAGGCATCATGTTTTCTAACTCCAATGGGGTATATTTGAATTTAGCCATCATATCCAAAGTGGCTTCATCAACTTTTTTATTATTAACAACATCTAATTTTTCATTCTTGATGAAATTAAAACTTGAAAGTCCTACACTGTTCTTGATGTTGTGACATATTTCATCAATTGCCTTTGAGGGTTTGTGCATTGTAACTCTAAAATGACTTATATCTTCTAATTATATCTTCTCTTCATCATCCTCTTCATCAATTACATGCCTTCTCCTAGGCTTCTTAGTAGGCCTACTTGGCTTTGTCTCATCTTCAATACTCTTCCTCTTTGTTAGAGTCTTCCTCTGAATAGGTTTAGTAGCCTTAGCTACTCCATTCTTTTTTCAGCTACAACTGTAATGGTGGATACTCTAGTCCTTTATCTAGTTACTCTTGGTGGTACAAATGCAACCTAAGTAACTATTTTCAAGCTCTTCTACACTTGGGGCTCGACAATTACAATTTATTTTCTTTTAGCCTTTTGTGGCTTGGTAGCCACTATCTCTTTTCCCTTTCCTTTTGCTTCTTCTTCTTCATTGTCTTCTTCTTCTTCTTTATCCTCACTACTCATATCCTCACCTTTACCTTCTATTATTTGAAGAGGCATCTCCTTCTCTATTCCTTCTCCTAATGCTTTCTCTAGATTTTCAATCACGCTTCTTCTCTTCTTGTTTATCTATGGAGCATTTATTTGTTCAGTTATTTTCAATTTAGCTATTTTATACCTGCTAAATAGCTTAACATCCTTATCAACTTCCTCAGTCAATAAAGTAATAATTGATGTTGACACTTCATCAATGTTAACCTCATATGGTAGAGGTCTCAACCATGCAACCATGGGTATACCTACATGTGCATATGTATAATCTATGTCCATTGAGAAACATATATCATTGTAGTATTGATCAACAAGGGATTGAGGAATTCTTGATCTATTATTGATCGTTCTCTTAAATTCTTCAAAATAGCCATCCATGATTTTCTCAAAATTTGCACCCATTTTGAATTAAATAAATTCATTTATTTGTTGGGTTACATGTTTCTTCCTATCCCGAATGACATTACCAATGGTAGGAAATGAATTTTGAACATAGAAGAAAATAAAAACAATCAGAGATCCAAACTTACACAAATTGTTCTTAGCTTTCCTTATGGTTCTGAAGTTCTTGGCTAGCTATGTTAGTTGGAGATTTGCAAGGTCATAACTCTAATCTTTCTTGATAATCTTCCACACTAAATAAAAAAAAACATAGGGTACACTATTAGGTTGGCTAGATTGATATAATTTGTGCTTAATGACTCTAACAAGAAGCTCAATCTCTACATGCTTGATGGTAGAGATTGTCATTCCTCTCTTGTTCTATTTGGCCAATGTTTTTGCTTCAATCACATGTTTTCCTTGGCACCAAATGGTCTTCAACCATTCTATAATAGGGTAAATTTTAACATGATGAAAGATTTTATTGGTAATCCTTAGTAGTCCATCTTCCAACTAGAGTATACACTTTACTTTCTAGATGGACCTCCTCTATATCTTTACTAGTTAGTGTATACCAAGCTCACTCAAGCAATGAAGATAGTTTCCTATGTCTACCGAGCATTCCAGTGTTTGCCAAGTTTAGAAGATAGTGTCTATTGAGTTCACTCAGGAATCTAAGAGAAGTTCACATAAGCCTAGTGTTAACCAAGGCTTACTTGGTTAACAAAGGAAAGTTAATGGAACTAGTGTTAATTGAGCTCACCTGATTACCAAAGGAATTTTACAACATTGTAGTGTTAATCGATTTCACTTTATTAACATAGGAAAATCATTTTAGAGTTAGTATCTACTAAGCTGGGTTAGCTAACAAAGGTAGTATCTATTAAGTTGGGTCAGCTAACAAAGGATTTTCATTTTGGTATATTGAGTTTAATGGATTTGTTTATTGGTTCTAGCTGACTAAAGAGATGATGAATTATTATTATAAGTTTTATTCAAGATGACTTGAAAATGTATATGATATAAGTATAAGGTCAAGTTGAGGATTAAATAAGTGAGAATGTGTGGAAGATGCTAAGAGGAAGCAAATTTGAAGGATACAAAAAATATCCTTGTTGCATTGCAAAGATTAATCTGATTAGGAAGGATCAAGTATTCAAGACAAAGTTGAGATCTAAAATTAGTAATACAGTTGTATTAGCAATTAGGTCATATCATTGTTACTCTCTAACTATTGTAGTACTGTATCAAATCTCTTAACAGAGTTATCTTAATAGCTATTTGTAAATCCTCTAATAAGGTGGAATTTCTAGATTGAAGTGTCTAAAGACCTCTAAAAAGGCCACTCCTAATAGGTTGATTAAATCCTCTAATAGGGTCACACCTAATAGTGGGTTTTGTAACCTTTAACAGGGGTCGCTCCTAATAGGGCTCACTTTAGAAGAGTGAAAAATAGCAACTAGTTGCAAATGGTTTTTTTTCCCAAATTGGGTTTCCATGTTAAATCTTGGTGGCACTTGTGTTAATGGTATTTATTTTATGTGTATGCAACTAAGTTAATTAAGGTTAATTACACTTAACATCTTAAGATTTGCATGTTCAATATTTTCCGAGTAATAATTGATATTATAGTGCTTGGCGAGTTACAACATATTGATAGTATTAACTAAGAGCCTATGCGTTAACTGAGTCATAATAGTTTCAACATAGTTTATGTTTTGTACTAACATCTAAGGAATTTGGGATTTATTTTTGTGGTAATTGACTCATCCATCCCCTCTCAGTTACTCCTCTAATATTTCCAACAATTGTTATTAGAGAATTTGGTGCTTGTAGAGAAGGTTTGAAGGACCTAAGCTAAATATCAAGATGTCTTATAGAAGAGAGATTCCAAAGTTGAACAAAGATAACTTCGAGGCATGGTAGGAGCTTATGAAGCTACATCTAGCAACCATCAGTGATTCAGGTCTAAAATATTTAAATACCCAGTATAAGGCTCCTATTGGAACTTTGACTATGGAGGAGATTACTAAAAAGAAGAATCATAACTTTATGATGATTGGCATTCTATCTACTCTTAACTATGTTTAATTTGATTGAAGTCAAAGGGTGTGCTACTACTCATGAGATGTGGACCAAGCTAAAAGATATCTATGGAGGTGATGATAATGTAAGAAGAGCTAATGAAAAAATCTTAAGAGGTGAGTTCAATTAGATGAATATGAGGGAAGATAAAAACATTGAAAAATATGTTGAGAGAATCAAAGCTAGTATAAGTGCAATCAATGCCTCTAGAGGGAAAATTGATTATGTCACAGTTGTAAGCAAGTTACTTAGAACCCTTCTCCCTTTCTATGCAATTAGAGTGTTAGCTATTCAAGAGATAAGATGTGATCCCAATAATAAGATAAATGTGGATGCTCTAGTGGTAAGGTTTACAACATTTGAGATAGATAACTATGATAATTATGTTCCTAGTTCTAGCAATTTTGAGTTTACATTTGAAGCTAAGTTGTCACTTAAGAAGAAAGATACAAATTTGAAAGGAAAACAATCTAAAAGTGAAGAGGAAGATAGTTCTAACAATGATCTTGAATCCATTGAAGCCCTACGTGCAAGAAGATATCCCAAAGGAAAAGGAAAGTACAAGGTAAAATTCCTCTAATATATTTTTCTTGTGAAGAAGTTGGTCACATTGTTGCAAGGTGTCCAAATAGAGAAGACAAAAAAGAAAAGGAGAACAACAAGTACAAAGGAAAATAGGATTTTAAAAACTACAAGGACTACAAGGATAAAGGTAAGAAGTTCTATTTCATGGCTAAAGATTCCGATAGTATTGATGATGATGAAATGGTTTACATTATTGTAAAAGATGAATCAAATAATGAAGATGATAAGATGGCACTTATTTCCCATTTTAGCAAAAATGATACATGGATTGTTGATAGTGGTTATTTGTAACATATGACTGGTGATAAATTTTTTTGAACAAATGGAACACTATGATGGTGGAAGTGTAAGATTTGGAAACAACAGAGCATGTTGCATAAAAGGAAAATGTTGTATTTTACTAACTAGTGAACTCAAATGTGACAATGCTTATTGGGTTGAAGAAATAAATAATAATCTACTAAGTGTGGCATGGTTAAATAACATTGGATTCAAGGTAGAATTCATGAATGGAAAGGCCAAGATGCTAGATAGAAAAGGAAATCTGGTTGGGTCTGGTAATCAAACAAAAGGTAACTTATTTTAACTAGATCTAAGTGAAAGTTCATGTTTCATTGCTCAAGTAGAAGAAAAATAGTTATAACATAAAATATTGTGTCATGTGAACTTTTATAACTTAATCAAGATAAGAAAAAACAAAAGACTAAGAGGTATTCCTAGTCTGAGAAAACCTAACATGGGCATGTGTAAGAATTGTCATATTGGTAAGATGGGCAAGACAAGTTTCAAGAGCAAGAACTATCATTTTGAAGAAGTCTCGCAACTGGTTCATATAGACCTTTGTGGACCTATTGGCATAGAGAGCTATGCTAGAGATAAGTATTTCATTTTTTTTGTTAATGATTATTCTAGGATGATGATAGTAATGTATTTGAAAGATAAGTCTGAAGCTTTTCAAAAGTTTAAATGGTATCTGGATAGAGTTGAGAAAGAAATGAGAAAGAAACAAAAATGTTTAAGGTTAGATAAATGAGGTGAATTCATTTCTAATGAATTCAATGAATTATGCACTAAGAAAGGAATCAAAAGACAAGTATCAAACCCTAGTACACCTTAGTATAATGGTATAGCAGAAAGAAGGAATAGATCAATCATGGATTGTGTAAGAACCTCGATGATAGAAAAGAATGTTGCAATCAAATACTTGAAGGAAGCAATCGGTATAGTAGTTCATACCTTAAATAGAGCATAGCTAAAGAAAGACTCAAATCAGATTGCTTATGAACTATGGTATGGCTATAAACCTAATTTAAGTTACTTAAAAGTATTTGACAGCAAATTTGATGTCAAAAGTGATGAAGGCATATTCCTAGGATACTCTAGTAGAATTAAAGCATACAAATATTTGAATGTAACTACTCAAAAGATCATATAAAGTTCACATGTGAGAATTAACAAGTTCGCAGAAAAGTGTACATAAGAGAGCAACAAAGAACCTGAAGACTATAGAAAGTTTATTTACTATGAACTTGATATATTGCCTAATCTAATTATAAGTTAGAATACTTCACCTCTCGAGTCTTCAAAATCTCTAAAAGCAACCAAGTTATAACCAGTGCAACCCATCATAGCCTGAAGGACCTGAGTCATAGTCAAAAGCTACCAAGTTACAACTAGCACAACCTGAGTCTGAGTATGAAGGACCCGAGTCACAGATAGTGGGACTCAAGCATGATATAGAAGATCATGGTGAGGCAAGTGTAACAAGCTCTAAATCCAAAGTTCTTAGACTTGCAAGACATGTTAGAAGGCACCATGCACCTGAGTAGATCACTGGAGACAAGTGAGATGATACACTAACAAGGAACAGATTGAAAGGTACATGTTTTCTTATTAAATTTAAACTTATGAAAGTTAAAGATTCTTTGGATAATGAAAGTTGTATTGAAGAAATGAACAAAGAAATATAATAGATGGAAAGGAATAAGAGTTGGACTCTTGTTCCTATACCCAAGGATAAGAATGTAATTGGCACAAAGTGGGTGTTAAAAAATAAGATGAATGAAGATGGAGAAGTTTCAAGAAACAAAGAAAGGTTAGTATGAAAATTTTATTCTCAAGAGGAAGGTATTGATAATGGTGAAACTTTTTATCCTGTTGAAAAATTATAAGGTGTTAGGACCCTACTTGCTTATGCAGCACACAAAGGATTTAAAGTGTATCAGATGGATGTAAAATTTGCATTCTTGAATGGAATTCTAGAAGAAGAAGTCTACATAGAGAAACGTGAAGGTTTTGTAGATCCTAGCAAAAAGGATATGGTTTTTAAACTACAAAAATCATTATATAGTCTCAAACAAGCTCCCAAAGCTTGCTATGAAAGACTTCATAATAATTTTATAAAGATTGGTTTTCAAAGGACAAATGATAACAACAACCTATACATCAAAGAATGAATAGATAAGAAGATTGTGTTGGTAGAAATCTTTGTGGATGATACATTATTTACTAGAAATGATGATTTGTGCAAATCTTTTTTAGAGAAAAGGAGTAAGGAATCTGAGATGTCAATGTTTGGAGAAATAAAATTCTTTGTTGGCTTTCAAATTCAATAGAAGAAAAATGGTATTTATATTGCTCAATCTAAGTATATCAAGGAGATACTGAAGAAGTTTGGAATAGAGGATTAAAGACTAGTTAGAACACCTATGTCTATTGGACATAAGATTTCCAAAAATGATGATTCCAAGGAGGTAGATCAGACCATATATAGATCTATGATAGGAAAACTTTAGTATGTAGTACATACTAGGCCTAATATTGCTCTTGCACTTGGTATGGTGGCAATATTTTTAGCTAATCCTAAAGAAAATTATATGATAGAAATAAAGAGAATCATGAGGTATCTATAAGGTACTAAAGATTATGGATCATGGTACAAGAAAGGAGGCAACTTAGATTTGAAAGCCTTCACTGATGTAGATTGGATAGGAAGTTTTAATGACATGAAGAAAATCATATGATAGAAATGAAGAGAATTATGAGGTATCTACAAGGTACTAAAGATTATGGATTATGGTACAAGAAAGGAGGAAACTTAGATTTGAAAGCCTTCATTGATGTAGATTGGATAGGAAGTTTTAATGACATGAAGAGCACTGGTGGTAGAGCATTATTTCTTGGTAAGAGACTAGTCTCTTGGACAAGTAAAAAGAAGAATTTCATCTCTCAGTCTACAAAAAAGGAAAAATATGTTGCAACAATAGTCATTTGTTCCAATATTGTTTGGTTCAAACAACTGTTGGCAGGTATGAAGGTAGAAATCAAGGATCTAGTGGTCATGTTCTATGATAACACCAATGCAATCAATATATCAAAGAATCTTGTGATGCATACCAAGACCAATCATATTGTAATAAAATATCATTTTCTAAGAGAATTGGTGCAAGACAAAGAGGTGAGATTGGAATATGTGAATACTAAAGAGCAAATTTCAGACATATTCACCAAGCCATTACCTAAGGATGCATTTTTGTAGCTAAGAGGTAGGATAGGGGTTATTCCCCCATCTGAAGCTCACTTAAAAAAAATTAGTGATGCATCAACTGAGTATTCTTGAAGATCAGTCAAATTGAGGTAGTAATGAAAGGGAAGATTACATATGAATCACTATATCAAGTACATTGAAATTCACTGAATATTGTCTTTTGCATAAGATGTCAAAGAGGGAGGATTTTGTTGTGGTATCATAGAAGTTTTGTAAAGAGAGAGTTTTCTATATCAAAGAATTTTTTCTAAATGTTTGGAGATTTCAAAGATGATGATTTTGATGAAGAATAAACTTGGAGAGTTTGCTAATAGAGGGAAAAACTAAAATCAGAGGGAGAGATTGATGTTAGAGGGAGTTCACACTGATAGAGAGAGTTCTCATGGATTTGAATTAGAATGAAACTAAGGATATTATTCATTACTTTTATTTTTCTCTAAAATTTCATTGTATTATAAAATATTGTGTTTTCATCAATGCCAAAGAGGGAGATTGTTGAAAATAATTGATTTATTGTATATTGTCTTTGATGTTACACAAAATGTCATATATTCATTGGTCAGTATATGCCAAGCTCACTCAGGTGATGAAGACAATTTCTTATGTCTGTTGAGCATTCTAGTGTTTGCCAAGTTTAGAAGATAGTGTCTATGGAGTTCACTCGGGCACCCAAGAGAAGTTCACATAAATTTAGTGTTAGCTAAGCTTACTAGGTGAACAAAGGAAAGTTGGATGGAACCAATGTTAATTGAGCTCACTCAATTACCAGAGAAAGTTTATGATGTTTCAGTGTTAACCAAGTTCACTTGAGTAATACACAAAAATCATTTTAGAGTTAGTATCTACCAAGTTGGGTCGGCTAACAAAGGATTTTCTTGTTTTGGCATATTGAGTGTAATGGATTTGTTTGTTGGTTCTAGACAACTGAAGAGATGAAGAATTATTATATAAGTTTTATTCAAGCTAACTTGACAATGTATATGATATAAGTATAAGGTCAACTTGAGGATTGAATAAGTGAGAATGTGTGGAAGATAAGAAGATGCTAAGAGGAAGCGAATTGAAAGGATAAGCATAATGTCCTTGTGGGGCTACAAAGATTAATCTGATTAGGAAGGATCAAGTATTTAGGCTAGAATTGAGATCTAAAATCAGCAATATAGTTGCATCAACAATTAGGTCATATCATTGTTACTCTCTAACCATTTTTTGGTACCATATAAACCTAGTATTTAAAATTTTAGTTTTAGGGTCTAGATCCCCTTTGAACTGAGTTCAAAGTAGCTCAAAGTGGTTCAATTAGTTCAATTTGCTCACGCAGGTTCAATGGTTCATTCTAAGAAATTCACATGTATAATTCATTGGCTTGGGTTTAGTGATTAAATTCCAATTTAGAAATGTAGTTTATTAGTTCAAAAATTCAAAGGCCCAGTGATGTGAAGTTCATGTCAAGGACAAGTTTAGAGGGAATCCCTAATACCATTAATGCAATTCGGTGTAGAAGAAAAGTTCATAACTTTCCACACTTTTTGTGACTCAATTTAGATTGGTTTAAAGGTGTCAGAATGTCGTAGTTCGGAGATCCAGAGCCTGGTTTCAAAGATCAAATTTGATTCAATAGGCATGATGCAATTCACCTAGTTCATATATAATTCACAGGTTCAAAGATTAAAGAAAAATGCCAGTGAGCTCTCAAGTATTCACACATGCAAACTATGATCAAGATATCATAAATGGGGATTGATTGCAAACCATTTCCCCATATCTATAATAAAGTTCAATTCCTAATAGCGATGCAAAGATCATAACATGCTTGATCACCACAACATAATAGTTTTAGAAGTTTTCAATGATTTATATTTATAGAATATCAAATATGAAATATTTTATTCCTTAGTCCCAATGAGGTTTGTTGCGGTCTAAGTGTTATAGCATGAGCAAAAGGTTTTACTTAATTTTGGGAATTATTTGCACAATTTTTGATTTAGATATCATTAGCTTTGTGGTGCATCATCAACTTCCTATATTCCTCCACTAAGGCATTGTGCAAAGTTAGATTTCAAATGGGCTATTTAAAAATGTCATTTGTCCTAGACAAAGACAATGTTAAAAGCCATGATAGTAAACAACACTTGGTAGATGTAGCATTTGGTGCTTCACACGAAGGCTTCTAAAGTCAAAATTAATATTGATGACCCCATTGTATAGGATATATATGTATCATAAATAGGGGGGAGGCCCCAATCCATGTCTTATTAAGAATCATTGTTTCCCCATCTTGATACAGAAGGGAGGAACTTGAGCATGGTAATGATAGGCACCTACAAATTGTTTGACCGAATGCTTTAGTAAAGGAGACCCATAACTTGCTATCAAATTCAATCCTTATCAAGAAAGTTAAAAAGATATTCCCTAAGCCATTGGTTTGTCAAGTGCCACACAAGGTATACTAAAACATTATGCTATGACTATGCTGGTTATATTTCATAATCGAGGGGTACACGTGCAAATAAAATCTCATAGGAAGATGTGTCTAATAGGGTTAGCTTCTCAAATCAAGCACCATGGGAAAGGATATGAGTTCTGTTTGGTTTTTCAAACTAAAAAAATACATATGGTCTCTTATGATAATTAACAATTTATAGTGAAGATGTGAGGCAAAATTCAGAATGGGGGCATAGTCTACACATACGATGCCAATCTTCAAATCCATGAAAGTGAAAGTTCACCAGATCTCAGAGCTAGTTGAATATTCAAGAAAGAATATTGTAAACATGAAGAAGTCATATCATAACCATGATTTGCAAACTCATGGAAATGTAGAGACCACTGGAGGTGGATTGAGAAGAAACAAACATCAATACCCTATATATTCCTAGCCCAACATGCCATAACAATCAAAACTATCCCAAGGATAGACAAAGATGTGTGTTATATACATCCACATCAATGGAAGCAATGCCACTCAGTGTAAATATGGAGAATGAATTATCTTTGGTAGTGGTAATAATTGTATATCTAATTACCCAAAAAGCCTGATTAGTCAAGCATATGGATCTCCATTTTGATATGAGTTAGTCAAGCCATCATAAGCATATTTCTCTATTTTGGATGATTATTGAATCACAATGAATGTGAAAGCATTGACATGAAAGATGGTGAAGTTCCACGGTCTAATGCAACAAAGCCTATATAAATCAGGTCTTCAAGTCAAATATAATTCAAATATAATTGGGTAGAGATAGAAGATTAATGAAAAGGCACATGACAATCTAAGAAGTATTTTATAAAAAACTTGTCAACCTTACAACCCAGGCAAACATTAAAATAATAATAAAGATGAGTCATCACCCATATTAAGCATTGAATTATCATTTGGGAAAAGATACATAAACACATCTTCTAAAAACACAAATAAATTTAGAGTCACCCTTAAATTTAAGATTTATAAAGCACCAGGGCTTGATAAGATGGGAGGAAGTTTCGAGAATCAGTTATAGAAAAAATTAGTTATCTTCCAGAAATGGAAAGTTATGAGAGAGAGAGAGAGAAATATAAGGAGACAACAAGAATTGTATGAGGGGGTTCCAATTTTTATTTGATTTTTCTAGGGAGACTTTGAAGGATGACAAAATAGAAATTGTGAATACAAGGAGAGAAGGGGTGTATCAAACAACAAAGTCTATTATGTTTTGTTGTGTTGAGAGGAGGAGTATTTTAGTACATTAAAACTTTGGGTTTGTGTATTAAGTCCCTGACCAATGTTGATCTTGTTGGAAATATTCAAGATATGATAAGTTACTGAGAGGGGAGGGGTGAATCAGTAACTTCTAAAATTTTAAACAATAAAATTGTATGCTGATATATTCACCATTCATCCAAGTAACCTACTGTAAGCATGAAACAAAATCATTTGCAACACTTGAACACACAGATTTGGTGACCCAGAAACCTTCCAAATAGAAAGTAAAACTAGAGTGGGGATGAAACCCACAAGCTTCGTTACTGCAGTATGAAGTTGGCCGGTTAAGGCTTACAATGACCACTTCTGGTAATCTGCCCTGTTAGGAGCACGAAGGATTGCTAGATCCACCTTGTTAGAGGATTTCCAAACATACAATAAAGTATGCACTCAGTTAGGAGATTTACAAAAGACTGTTAAGTCTACCTTGTTAAAGGATTTACAAAAACTGATTCACCTGTTAGAATGAAACAGTGGATCTGATTACAACTGATTGCTGATAAGATCCGCTATGCTCTGATTCACCTTGATGTGATAGATAAAACTTTTCTGCTCCAAAATTTGACCTTGCTGAATATCTTCACAATTCAGCCCACATACTTTCGCACGCATGTATTTCTTTCACACTTTCGCAGTTTCATTAATCACAATTTCTATTGCCATTGCAATTGCTTTTCATCTCATTTCTTACTTCCTTACATCTGAATGATACAATACATTACATATATATACCATCCAAATAAAAAATGCATACAAGGTCGACCAAAACAACAAGTGCAAATCTCTATACAAAGTCAGCCCAAGGTAAAAACTCGGGTTCACTGAACTGACTTGGTGTCCTTCTGATACTCGGCGTCCACTGCGTTACTCGGCATCGTCATGCACTCGGTAGAAGTGAAGGCACGGTTCATACTAAACACTTCCAGTAGTTCTGAACTCGGTAACCACTGGAGACTCGGTAGAAGAGATGTCACTCGGTGAATACTTCTATCTGAACTATAGCTCGGTGATCAAAGGAAACACTTGATAGAACCTTGTGACTCGATGATAGTTAGTTTCCTTGATATCCGTCTGAGCTCGGTAAAAATTAATTTCCTTGATAACCTTAGGAGCTCGGTTATCATGAAGTTCTCGGTTACATCTTAGTACATCTTCACTCGGTCAAAACTGATTCCTTTCTTTACCTTGAACACTCGGTAAACACTGGCTGCTTTGTTCACCTTGATCACTCGGTAAACACTGACTTCTTTGTTCACCTTGATTACTCGGTAAACACTGACTTCTTTGTTCACCTTGATTACTCGGTAAACACTAAATTCTTTGTTCACCTTGATTACTCGATAAACACTGAGAACTAGGTAAAGCTTGGCTTTCGGTGAGAGCTCGGTAAGCATTCAGAATCCAATAAGTGTTGTAACTAATGACAAAAATGTATCATAATGCCAACAATCTCCCCCTTTGGCATTAGTGACAAAAACACTTATGAGACAAAATTTATCTGATATGCTGATGACTGATTCTAAATATACATAGCTTCGTTGTATACAACTCCCCCATAGAATAGCTTTGTTATATACAACTCCTCCATAGAATGTACATACATTATTTACATGAGCTGTATATCTCTTCCTTTGTACAATTTTTTTGAAAACACTTATTCACCCATAGTATACATATCCAACAATAATCTCCCCCTTTTTGACAATAATGCCAAAGAATAAAAGAATATATATACTTATATAGAAACACCAAAATGAGAGATGAACTCTGAATGTACCTGGAGAATAAGCTGGAGAGTCTTATCCCAATTCTCTTGCAAAATTTTGCAGGTGGAAAGAGCTATTTGAACTTCAGCCGAAAGTTCAATCACATGATCTGCAATGGAGAAGTTATTATCATGGATTAATGTCTTTGAATGTGCAATATGCTTTTGCATTGAATCCATGATGGGAAGGATCATGTTTTGGATATCTATCAATGTAGATCGGATCCTTGCCTCTTCCCTCAACAGCTCTGCCTGCTTCTCTGACAAAAATTTGATTCTGAGGTGATGAGATGAGCTTGAACTGGGGTCAAGCTTCAAGTTCTGTGCGCTTACCTTCAGATCTTCATCAATTTTATTTAGTTTCTCTCTTATTCCTTTAGTGTACTCGGTAACATCACAAAGTTTAGCAAAAAGAGATGTTACATTATTAAAAGAATTTTCCATATCTGCCAAAACTGAGGTTAATGCAACCTGATTTATTGCAATGTTCTGGGCAATGTGCCCTAATACCTTATTATCAAATTTCTTTTCTGCACGCTCAATTAGCTTTTTTTGTCCGGAGGCATCTTCATTGAATTTATTAACTGCCTCTTCCAGTTGAATCAAAATGTGTTGAGAAGTATCAACATCAACACCTATAGCCTCAGTAATTATGTTCCGGGCTTCCTCAATTATCCTATATTCCTTATCCCTTTCTGATCTTAACTGCATCTGAGTAGCCTTTTTCTCAATAAGTTGACTAGCATACCTCATTTCTTCAATGGTAGCATTATCAAAGTCAATCTTTGGAATTACTATCTCTGTGTCCAAGTCAATGTCTTCAGGAATTTCCTTTCCAGTGATCATAAGTCTTAATGGTTGCTTTTGTTTGACTTCTGAGATGACTAGTTTGACCTTTGGAATAGACACAACAGTAGAGACAGAAGGACTAGCAGTAAAAATTGGGATGTTTGAGGTTTGAGTGCCAATAGAAGTATGTATAGGGTCAAAATTTTGAGTGCTGGCCAAAAATGGTGATACACTCGGTAATATAGTATCTGAGCTCACTGTGCCTGAAGTAGATGGCGACAAAATTGTAGAACAAATTTGAGTTGTCAAAATTTGAGAACTTACAGCAATACCAACTGATGATGATGGAGTCGAGGAGGCTAACTCGGTAGATGAAAAGGGGTGCAGCTCGGTAGTCGAAGAGGGATGTAGCTCGGTAGATGAAGTGGTAGTCACTTCTACTGATGATACCTGGAGCTGAGATATGGCAGGTGTAGATGGTAAATCTGGTGTAGATGAACCTGCTGAAGCTGACTCCAACCTTGATGATGCAACAGGTTTGGCTGGGGAGTGAGGAAGGGATGCAATAACTGCTGCTGCAATTTTTACCGTATCATCCTCCTTGTCTTCCTCTTCAGCTTCTTCCTTTTTGTCTTCTTCCTCTTTCTCTTCCATCATTGCATGCAACTCTCCTGGTGTAACTGTGATGG
Source organism: Cupressus sempervirens (assembly GCA_028749045.1). Lineage (NCBI taxonomy): Eukaryota > Viridiplantae > Streptophyta > Pinopsida > Cupressales > Cupressaceae > Cupressus > Cupressus sempervirens. The sequence goes on from CM053785.1 coordinate 497,344,659, forward strand.
ATGGAGTGCTATCTGATTCATCACTGCTGCTGCCGCTGTCATCATCCTTTATTTCTACTGGGTCTACACTGGGCTTATGTAGATGATAGATGTTTTTCCACATGTTTGTAGCATCATTTACAACATGCTCTATATCTTTGATCAAAACCAAACAAGTGTGGAATCTGATCATCATTTTACCTTCATAGGTTTTCAATTTAGATTTTACCTCTGCTCCAGTGAGACTAGGCCGAAGATTTTTCAGGGATTGCTCATATATATCTTTTACCGTCTTGGTGGCTAACTCCCATCTTGGCTGTACTCTATCCAGTAGTTCTTTAGAGATATGAGGAGCAATCTGGTCCAGGGAGTATTTCCATTTTCCCATTTTGTTAGGTACCAGTTCCTCAATTTGCATTTTCTCTGCATCTGTCCTTGTCTCAAATCTTAATGCCTTGAAATTTGCGATGCCAGCTCCTTCTTCCAATGATTTGAGCCTTTGCTCGAATGTAGGTGTAGGTTTGACCAATACAGGTTCCTGAATACCTTTTCTCGTTCTCCGAGTGAATACTGTAGTAGGCTGCTTCTTGGGCTTGGTAATGATTACCTTGCCTTTCTTCTTTGCCGGTTGCTCTTTTTTTGATTCTTTTTCTCCTTCTTCTTCTTCTTCACTTTCTTTATCTTCACCTTTTCCCTCGGTGACCATAGGAGGACTCATTTCAGTTTTTAGTTTGGCCACTTTCCTTTTACCTTTGCTGATGGCCTGTGGAATTTTGATTTCCAGTTCAATTCTAGCCTTTGCTTCATCATAAGTACCAAAAATTCGTTGCCTTGGGTCTATTGGCTCATTTACCAGTGCTTCAATGATATCCCTTGTTTCATCAATATTTACCTCATATGGAAGAGGTTTCACCCATGCAACTCGAGGTCTAACTGCCTGTATGTATACCTTGTCACAGTCAACCATGAAACAGACATCATCCTTATACTCTTCAACAAGTTTTGGAGGTATTCTAAATCTGTTGTTCATCCTTTCCTTGAAATCTTCAAAATAATTATCCATTACTTTGTCAAAATTCATACCTATTTCTACTATGAATTCATTTATTTGATACAAAATTGGAGTATCTTTCCTCCATACAACTGCACCCTTAGATGGAAAGAATTTCTGTACATAGAAAAATAAACAAACTAGCAAAGAACCAAATTTACAAGGGTTTGTCTTTGCAGTCCTTATGCTTTCCATGTTTTTATTGAATTGTTTTAATAGCACATCAGCTAGGTCAAACTCCATATTTTTCTTTACAATTTTATATGCCAAATCTACAGCCTCACAAGGTAGACTATTCAGCCTGCTGGAACTATACAGTTTGTATGCAATAACATAAATACCAAATTTTAGTTCTATATCTAAAACATTGTTGAGCTTTAAACCTCTGCCATCCCATTCAGCTTGGGTTTTCCTCTGTAACTCATCCCGTCCTAGGGTTTTGGTGGTTTTGGCTTTGCTGAGCATCGAGAGACCCGTGATTTTGTGAATCATCTTCTTGGTTATCAAAACTGGTTGTTCCAACCACAACTGACCATTATGCACTCGGCTCAAGATATACCTCACCCATTTCACTTGGAAACTTCTTGGCAGGTGCGGGATATGGGTTAAGCCTTTGGTTTCCAAATGTTTGAACTCAGGTTTTAGGGTTCCATCCACGCATAACTCGGCTAGGGTGCTATCCATATCTAGTGTCCCTATTTCTTGCACAGTACACTTGAAATGAGTACGAATATCATTGATTAGAAGTACCTTTGGAGGAATCTGTGATTGAGCTCCATGCGGGTCGAGTGATTCAGAGATGGCAGGAACAAGCTTGAACGTCGGTGCCTTCCATTCCGTTCCCTTCACAAGCATTTCAGATCCTTTCTTCGCCCTGCTGCTGCTGGTGCTTGCGGAAGCCATTACTGCTCGATGAGTAAGAAGATTTCGTAAGAATACTTCGCTGAAAAATCTCTTCAACTCACTTGAACTCGCTTGAAAGCCCTCTTTTTGCAAATCTCGAATTCACGATGAAAAATGAGGTTGAAATCTGCCCTTTTGATGAAAAATTTGCCATTAATGTTCAGTACGGAGGTAGATGCGATCGACAGACTGTCATCCACTAGCTCGGCTTAAACTTCGCAACTCGGTGACCAAAAGAAAATAGGTTAAACCGCTCTTAACTCGGTAAGAGAAGAACCAACCATGCTCAGTAAGTGCAACTTGGTGAAAGAGGCCTTATTGCACCCGACTGAGCTCGGTAAGGTCATGTACTGACCATGATTCTGATGTATCTGAAATACTGATTTGATCATATTTTCATTCTAGGACTGCTTAGGATATTGCTTTGTAGATACAGTCCTGATCTTATCCTGATGAGTCTTAATTGGAAATGGTAGAGTCACTCACTTCTTGAGTGACCATTCTATCACTTGAATTATCTGGCTCGGTAGACTTTGGAGTCCATTGCTGCTTCATTTGTTTTCGAATATTGTCTACTTTGATTTTCTTCTCATCCTTGACTTTCTTTATGTTCATGCAGTTTTTAGATATATGACCAAGTTCTGTACATGTATAACATCTTACAGTGGTATCCCTTTTTCTTAGGTGATGCCTTGCACAGTTTATGGCAGTATGACCATATTCTCCACAATAATGACATTTGCACCAAGTGTTGTAGTCCCAACCAAATATTGTTTTGACAAGTTGTTCAGCTGGATTAAATGATTTGGATTTGCATTGTGATGCCTTATGACCTTGCTTTTGGCATTTGTGACATTTACCTTCAAATTTTGGTTTCTTTTTGCATTCATTGGCTTTGTGTCCATGCTGATTGCAATTGTAGCACTTTCCATTAAATTTTCCTTTTCCATTGCTCCAACATCCGTTAGATGTATGACCTAACTTACCACAGTGGCTGCAAGTAGGTTTTTGATTCTTTTGAGTACCTTGTTTGGAGGATTCACCTTCTTCCTTGTATCCAAGGCCTGCTTTACCATTTTGTTTATGAAAGTTTTCTTCATTTTGCAGATTCAATTGATCCATGTCCTTTTGAGATTTTACCATTCTCTCATTGACTTATTTTTTAGAGATTAGATCACTTTGTAAGCTTGCATTGATTTGTCTTTCAGTAATTAAGTCATTTCTCAAATTCTCATTCTCAGATCTCAGATTCATAATTTCTTCATTTGCATTAGATAATTGAGTTACAAGATTTTCAAGCTGAGAGGATTGATTATTCCTTACCTCTAAATCTTCAGCTGCCTTGTTCCTTTGCTCCAAGATTTTGCATAGCCTGATGGACTGGATTCCTTGTTCCCTTTTGAGCTTTCTTACTTCTTCCTGCAGAGATCCATTCTTTTCTAAAAGTTCTTTGATTGCTTTGTCAGCTTCATCTGAACTATTTGATGGTGAGAGATCTTCAATCTTTTCTTCAACATATTGATGGTCATTCATTTGCTTTGCAAGTTCTTTTCTTCTTTTCAAGGATTGTGAAAGATGCTCTTTTGCTTCATTGAGTTGAGCCATGGCCATTTTCAGATCTAGCTTTTCATTCTCAATAGTTTTGTCAAGTCTGAATATCTCCATTGTCCTTGATCTTTTCTCAAGCTGTGAAACTTTTATCTTGAGAACCTTATAGCTCTGATACCAATTGTTGGAAATATTCAAGATATGATAAGTTACTGAGAGGGGAGGGGTGAATCAGTAACTTCTAAAATTTTAAACAATAAAACTGTATGCTGATATATTCACCATTCATCCAAGTAACCTACTATAAGCATGAAACAAAATCATTTGCAACACTTGAACACACAGATTTGGTGACCCAGAAACCTTCCAAATAGAAAGTAAAATTGGGGTGGGGATGAAACCCACAAGCTTCGTTACTGCAGTATGAAGTTGGCCGGTTAAGGCTTACAATGACCACTTCTGGTGATCTGCCCTGTTAGGAGCACAAAGGATTGCTAGATCCACCTTGTTAGAGGATTTTCAAACATACAATAAAGTATGCACTCTATTAGGAGATTTACAAAAGACTGTTAAGTCTACCTTGTTAAAGGATTTACAAAAACTGATTCACCTATTAGAATGAAACAGTGGATCTGATTACAACCGATTGCTGATAAGATCTGCTATGCTCTGATTCACCTTGATGTGATAGATAAAACTTTTCTACTCCAATATTTGACCTTGCTGAATATCTTCACAATTCAGCCCACATACTTTCGCACGCATGTATTTCTTTCACACTTTCGCAGTTTCATTAATCACAATTTCTATTGCCATTGCAATTGCTTTTCATCTCATTTCTTACTTCCTTACATCTGAATGATACAATACATTACATATATATACCATCCAAATAAACAATGCATGCAAGGTCGGCCAAAACAACAAGTGCAAATCTCTATACAAAGTCGGCCCAAGGTAAAAACTCAGGTTCACTGAACTGACTCGGTGTCCTTCTGATACTCGGCGTCCACTGCGTTACTCGGCATCATCATGCACTCGGTAGAAGTGAAGGCACAGTTCATACTAAACACTTCGAGTAGTTCTGAACTCGGTAACCACTGGAGACTCGGTAGAAGAGATGTCACTCGTTGAATACTTCTATCTGAACTGTAGCTCGGTGATCAAAGGAAACACTTGATAGAACCTTGTGACTCGGTGATAGTTGGTTTCCTTGATATCCATCTGAGCTCGGTAAAAATTAATTTCCTTGATAACCTCAGGAGCTTGGTTATCATGAAGTTCTCGGTTACATCTTAGTACATCTTCACTCGGTCAAAACTGATTCCTTTCTTTACCTTGAACACTCGGTAAACACTGGCTGCTTTGTTCACCTTGATCACTCGGTAAACACTGACTTCTTTGTTCACCTTGATTACTCGGTAAACACTGACTTCTTTGTTCACCTTGATTACTCGGTAAACACTGACTTCTTTGTTCACCTTGATTACTCGGTAAACACTGAGAACTAGGTAAAGCTTGGCTTCCGGTGAGAGCTCGGTAAGCATTCAAAATCCAATAAGTGTTGTAACTAATGACAAAAATGTATCATAATGCCAACAGATCTTTGCATTATCTTGGTTATCTCCAAAAGAATTTTGGTATATATGATTATTGTCACAATTATATTTTGAATTTTGTGACAAATAGTCCCACAGTTAGAGTCCCTGTTGGTACCCATATAAACCTAGTATTTAAAATTTTAGTTTTAGGGTCTAGAGCCCCTTTGAACTGAGTTCAAAGTAGTTTGAAGTGTTTCAATTGGTTCAATTCACTCATGTAGGTTCAGTGATTCATTATGAGAGGTTCACATGTATAATCCATTGGCTTGGGTTCAGTGATTCATTTCCAGTTTTGAAATGCAGTTTGTTAGTTCACAAATTTGAAGGCTCAATGATGCAAAGTTCATGTTAAGGAAAAGTTTAGAGGTTCTCCCTAATACCATTAATGTAATTAGGTGCAGAGAAAATCTCAAAAGCTTTCCACACTTTTTGTGACTTAATAAAGATTGGTTTAAAGGTGTCAAAATGTTGTAGTTCAGAGATCTAGAGCCTGGTTTCAAAGATCAAATTTGATTCAATGGGCATAATGCAGTTCACCTAGTTCATATATGATTCACAAGTTCATAGATTAAAGGAAAAAGCCAATGATCTCTTAAGTATTCAAACATGCAGACTATGATCAATATATCATAAATGGGGATTGATTGTGAACCATTTCTTTATATCTCTACTAAAGTCCAATTCATAATGAACAATGATGCAAAGATCATAATAGGCCCAACCACCACAACATAATAGATTTATAAGTTTTCAATGATTTATATTTATAGAATATAAAATATGAAATATTTGATTCCTTAGTTCCAATGAGGTCTATTGTGGTCTAAGTGTTATACCATGAGCAAAAAGTTTGATTTAATTCTAGGAATTATTTGTAGATTGTCGATTCAGGCATCATTAGCTTCATGGTGTGTCATTAACTTCCTATATTCCTCTACTAAGGCATTGTGAAAAGTTATATTTCAAGTGGGCTATTTCAAAATGCCACTTTTCCTAAACAAAGACAATGTTAAAAGCCATGATAGTAGACAATACCTAGCAGATGCAATGTTTGATGCTCGACATGAAGGTTTCTCAAGTCAAAGTTAATATTGGCAACTCCATTGTATAGGATTTATATGTATCATAACTTGGGGGAAGGCCCCAATCCATGTCTTATTTAGAATGATTGTTTCCCCATCCCGATATAGAAGGGAGGATCTCAAATACAGTAATGATAAGAATCTACAAATTATTTGACTAAATGCTTCAGGCAAGGAGACTCGTAACTTGCTATCAAATTCAATACTTATCAAGAAAGTTGAAAATATATTCCCTAAGCCATTAGTTGGTCAAGTGCCACACAAGGTATACTCAAACATTGATGCCACGACTATGCTAGTTATATTTGACCATAATGGAGGGGTGTAGGTGAAATTCAAATTGCATACGAAGATGTGTCTAATAAGGTTAGCTTCTCAAGTTGACCACCATGGGCAAGGATAGGAGTGCTATTAGGTTTGTCAAACTAAAAAAATGTAGATGGTCTCCTATGATAGGTAATCGATTATGGTGAAGATGTGAGGTGAAATTTAGAATGGGAGCATAGTCTACATGTATGATGCCAATATTCAAGTCCATGAAAGGTAAAGTTCACTAGATCTTAGAGCTTACTAAAGATTCAACAAAGGACATTGTGAACATGAAGAAGTCATATCATAACCATGATTCAAAAACTCATGAAAAATGTAGAGACCACTGGCGAGAATTTGAAGATAAATGAACACCAATGCCCTACATATTCTTAGCTTGATATTCCATAACATTCAAAACTATCACAAAGATAAGCAAATATGTGTGTTATACATCCACATCAATGAAAGAAATACCTCTTGGTGTAAATATAAAGAATGAATTATCTTTTCTAGTGGTAATAATTGATACCAAATTACCCAAAAAGCCTGACTAGTCAAGCATATGGGTCTCCATTTTGATACGAGGTAGTCAAGCCATCAAAAGCATATTTCTCTATTTCAGATGATGATCAAATCATAGTGAATGTGAAAGCATTGGCATGAAAGATGGTGAAGTTCCACAGTCTAATACAACAAAGCCTATATAAATGCAGCCCAAGCATGAGCTCAGCCATGAGGAGAGAGGCACGTTGTGAATCGTTTGAAAATCCAATATGTTCATAAACTTTATAGGCGTAACAATCATTGAATATAGTGTTGAGCATGAAGAAGGTCTTCAAATCAAAGATAATTGGATAGAGACAAAAGATTGATGAAAAGGTACATGGAAATCTAAGAAGTTGTTTAAAAAAAACTTATGAACCTTAAAAGCTAGGTAAACATTAAAAAAATAATAAAGATGAGTCATCACCCATATTAAGCTTTGAATTATCATCTGAGCAAAGAAAAATCAACGCATCTTCTAAAAAGACAAATAAAACTAGAGTCACTCTTAAATTTAAGATTTATAAAGCACCAAGGCTTGATAAGATGGGAGGAAGTTTCAAGAATCATTTATGAGAAAAATCAATTATCTTTTGGAAGTGGAAAGTTATGTGAGAGAGAGAGAGAGAGAGAGAGAGAGAGAGAGAGAGAGAGAGAAGTAGAAGGAGACAACAAGAAGTGTATGAAGTGGATCCATTTTTTTTTCTTGAGAGACTTCGAGTGACGACGTAATAGAAACTGTGAATACAAGAAGAGAAGGGGTGACATTTATAGATAATGGTTTTTCATGTGTATCAAACAACAAAGTCTATTTTTTTTTTTTGTGTTTAGAGGAGGAGTATTTTAGTACATTAAAACTTTGAGTTGTGTATTAAGTCCCTAACCAATGTTGATCTTTGCATTATCACAATTATCTTTGAAAGAATTTTGGTAAATATGATTATTGTCACAATTACATTTTGGACTTTGTGCTTTAGTTGTTAGTGTTTATGGAAAAGACCATTCTTCTTTCTCTCTATGTTTTTTCTGTAATGTAGCATTTGGGTAAATGAACTTTGCATCATTTACTATTTATTTTCTTTTAGTTAGCTAGCCTTTCTACATCTATGTCATGTTTACAAATAGATGTTTGTAAACCTTTACTACTTTCAGGTTAAAAGCATTACCAATTATAGTTTAGTTAATTCATTGTAAATCTTACATAAGGAGTTGTACCTAGATAAATTCAGAGAGAACTTATGCTTTTCAATAGCAAAGTGACCCAATTGTTAGTGCTAATTAGAGTCTTCTTGTCTTGGTATTTTTTGGTTCAACTTATATGTTTTTCTTTGGAAGAAAATCTATTCACTAACACCATTGCAGTAGTGTATAAAATCTCTTTACATAGTTAGCCTAACAACTATTTGTAAATCCTCTAACAATGTGGCATTTCTAGATTGAAGTGTCTAAAGACCTCTAATAAGGCCACTCCTAATAGGGTGATTAAATATTCTAATAGGGTCACACCTAATAGTGTGTTTTGTAACCTTTAATAGGGTTGGCTCCTAATAGGGCTCACTTTAGAAGAGTGAAAGATAGTAACTAGTTGCAATTGGTGGGTTTTCCCAAATTGGGTTTTATTGGTGTCACTTGTGTTTATACTATTTATTTTATGTGTATGAAACTAAGTTAATTAAGGTTAATCACACTTAACATATTAAGATCTACATGTTTATTATTTTCTGAGTAACAATTGATATTATAGTGCTTGTCGAGTTACACCATATTGATGGTATTAACTGAGTGCTTGTGTGTAAATTGAGTGACAACTATTTCAGCATAGTTTTTGTTTTGTACTAGCATATAAGGGATATGGGATTTAAATTTGTGGTAACTGATTCACCCCTCCTCTCTCAGTTACTCCTCTTATATTTTCAACACCTCCTTTACAACCTTGAATTTCTCAAATGCAAGTTGTAAATCAAGATTTTGGTTCTCAATAGCCTTTCCCAACATATAGGCTTCCATCTTCAAGATATTTGAATCCCAAGTGGTTAGATTTATTTCTTAGAGAACACAAATTTGATACCAATTGTTGGAAATCTAGTGGGAAAGTAAGATACTAAGAGGGGGGTGATTCGAGAGCACTAAATTTTTTACCACTTCAAACATAAACCATGTTTATACTTGATTCACTATTCATAATCCTTAACCTTGTATGTAATCAAACATGTAACTTCATGAAATATTAGATATAACATCTACTTGCATGAATAAAATACATAATCAACACATAACACCAGATTTGGTAATGGTTAAACCCTCCAAGGTGAAGGTAGAACTGTGGTGGGGATGACACCCAAAAAATATTTTCTACTATAGTAATAAAGTGTTCTTGTTATGGCTACATAGTTTGGTCACTTATTATGATCTATCATATGAGGGATATGCCCTATTAAGAGCTAAAAAGATTTGTATGTCCACCTTGATTAAATGACTTAAACTACATATATAAGTAAGCACTCTATTAAGAGATTTACATAGTCCTTTTAGGACCATTTTGTTAAGAAATTCACCTTGATACACCTATTAGAATGTAACAATACCTTGATACTTTGAGTTTCACTTGAATGTTAATGACATACCACCTCTTTCCAATATGTAATCACCTCTCTGTGATAGATTTACAATAACTATTCTTTGCATTGCTCGACTGCCTTACTTCACAACTTGCTAATTCACCTTATCTTCACACACATATAGTCCTTCAACTCTCAAAACAAAAATTATGGCTTGGAATAATTCTTAAATAGACATCTTATAAGTTTCTAGATCTCAAGCAACAATCTAGATTCATCCTTTTAACCACTTAGTCATACTAGTTTTATGATTGGTTGATCTCATTGCATAAGGATTAAGGATGCATAATTATAGGTGTAATTACATCCTTGATTAACTCCTTGATTATAAAACCTCACTTCCAACTTGGAAAATGGTTTACATAAGATTTTGTTCCATTCCAAACATATATATAAAATTGTCTAACTCAACACAAATACCTTCCCAATGCTCGATCATGCTTGTTCTTTATGTTGTCCCTCGATGCATATTTTCCTCGACTTCTACTATATTTCTTGATCTCTATAGATTTTCTCAGTAGTGAGTACTACTTGGAAAAAATTGAATGCATACACTTCTTCTTTAAAAAGATTAGCTTGTATAGAGTAGCTCAGTCACAATGTTGACTGACCAACTCTTCCTTGTAAATGACTAAGTGTTTTGCACTAGCTAACAATACTATGATTTCCTTTAGGGTCAATATAAATTGTGTTTGATATGTTTTAAATGTAACAAGGTTAGACATATTGCATCTAGATGTCCTAACAAGATAAAGAATTAAAGGAATGACAAAAGAAAGAATAGATACCAACAAAAAAGAGATTACAAGGAAAAAAGAAACAAGTCCTATTGCTTAGTAGAGGAAGAAGAGATTGAGTATGAAACTATTGATCAATATGATTGTGAGGAAGTTTTATATGTTGCAATTAAAGATGATTCAAAAGAGGATGAAAGGTATGAAGATGAAAATGATCTTATTCCTCAAGTTAGTAAGAATGATACATGGATTATTAATAATGGTTGTTTTGGTCATCTGATTGGTGATATTGGTAAGTTTGAATATATAGAACTTTATGATAGTAGATTTGTTAAACTTGGAAATGATAATTCATTTCTAGTAAAAGGAAAAGGTCCATTTATGTTGAATGAGAAGATTAGGTTTGATAAATCTAATTAGGTGCAAGGAATAAAATACAATATCTTGAGTGTGGCTAAGTTGAATTACATAGGTCATCGATTGGATTTTCAAAATAAAAAGGTCAAAACCTATGATTATGATGGAAATTTGATTGGTATAATTCGATTATATTGAGGATACATGTTCATTTGCAAGGACTAAAGATATTTGGCTTTGGCATAAAAGGTTTTTTATGTGATTTTTTATAATAGAATCAATGTTAATAGGAAGAGAAGAGTGAGAGGTTTATCAAGCTTAAACAAACCTGATAAAGTGATGTTCAAGCAATCTTAAATTGGTAAAATTACTATGTCAATTTTTAAAAGAAAGTCCTATTTTTCTAATGATGTATTAGAATTGGCTTATATTGATCTGTGTGGTCCTATGAAAGTGCAAAGTTATAATGGTGATAGATATTTCATATTATTCATTGGTGACTACCCAAGAATGATGCTTGTGATGTTTTTTAAAGAAAAATATGATGCATTTTAAATGTTTAGATGGTGTAAGTTAAGAGTTGAGAAAGGAATAGGTAAGCAATTAAAATTTCTAAGATCTTATAGAGGAGGTGAATTCATTTCTAATGAGTTTACTATATTTTCTAATGAGAATGGAATTAAGAGACAACTATCTACATTGAGGACTCCATGATAGAATGGGATAGCTAAAAGGAGAAATATGTCGATTGTTGATTGTGTAAGAATATTGTTGATTAAGAAGGTTGCACAAGTATTCTTGAGAGAAGCAAGTAGAATTATTGTCTATATCCTTAATTGAATATAATTGAAAAAGGTACAAAAAAAATGCCTTATGAACTTTGGTAGGGGCATACACCAAATGTTAGCTACTTTAAAATCTTTGGAAGTTTATGTTACATTCTAAAAGATGATAGAAATAGAATGTTTGATTCAAAAAGTGAGGAAGGTATATTTCTAAGTTATTCTACTAAGAGAAAACCTTACCAATGTTTGAACAAAGTTATTAACAAAATGATGGAAAGTGAAAATGTAAGAGTTGATGAGTTTGCAAATATGAATGATGAAGAAAGAAAGATAGAACCTGGAGACTATCAAATATTTGTATATGTATAGGAATTTTCACCAAGTACTCTACCCTAACATTATCCAAGAGAGATCAAGTGATAGCAAGCACTACCCAAGAAACATCAAGTTGCAATTGAGCAATCGGTTGAACCTCCACCAAGAGAAGAAGATGTTGAAGAATAAAGAATTGAGCCAGTATTAGCAATGTATTTTAGAAGAAACCATTTAATGAACTAGATTATTGGAGAAAAAAATGTTGGAATCATGTCAAGAATTAAGTTCAGAGAAGGTAAATGTTTAGTTTGTGACATTGAGCCCAAAATAGTCAAATATGTAGTTGAAAATGAATATTGTATAAATGCAATGAATGAAGAAATTGATCAAATTGAGAAGAAAAATAATTGGTCACTGGTATCAAGGCCTAAGGATAAGGATTTTAGTGGCACAAAGTGGATTTTTAGAATCAAGCTAAATAAAAATGGAGAAGTGACAAGGAACAAAGAAAGGCTAGTTTGTAAAGGTTATGCACAAGTAGAAGGAATTGATTATGGGGAGAAATTTTCTCTTGTTGCTAGATTAGAAGGTGTGAGAATTTTATTGGCATATGTTTCTTACAAAATATTTAAAATTTATTAGATGGATGTGAAGTCTACATTTTTTTAATAGAATTTGGGGGAGAGGAAATCTACATTGAACAACTTAACAGATTTGTATATCAAAATTAGAGAAACATGGTATGAAAACTACACACAAATTTATATGGATTAAAGTAGGCACCCCAAGCATGGTATGAAAGGTTAAATTCATATTTTATGAGAATTGGCTTCATAAGAACTAGTGAGAATAGTAATTTGTACTTGAAAAGTAAGTCTAATGATAAGATCTTGATAGATGAAATGTTTGTTGATGATATCATATTTAGAGGTCACAACTTGATGTGTAGATCATTATCTGATGAAATGAGAAAGGAATTTGAGATGTCTATGTTCATAGTAATAAATTTTTTTTATTGTATTAAAAGTTCAACAAGTTAAGGATTGAATACACATAACACAATCCAAATATATCAAGGAGATTTTGAAGACATTTGGCATGGAAGAATCAAAACTAGTTGTTACACCGATGATCATAGAATGGAAACTATCAAAGGAAGGTGATTTAACCAATGTAAACTAGACACTCTAAAGATTAATGATTGGTAAACTAAAACATGTTTTTCATATAAGACCTAATATTTCTCATGTCATGAGTATAGTTGCGATATTTCTTCTAATCATAAAGAGACATATATGACTACTAGGGAGAGAATCTTTGAATATCTAAAAGGAGATGATCATTGTGGTTTATATTATAAGAAATATGGATATTTTGAGTAGAGATTCTATACTAATTTTAAGTGGGTAGGCAATGTTGATGACATAAAGAGTACAAGCAGAGGAGCTTTACTTTTAGGAGAAAAATTGGTGATATGAATAAGAAAGAAATAAAGTTGCATTTCACAATCTACTATTGAGGTTGAGTATATAATAGTTATAATAAATTGTTCTAATATTGTATGGATCAAATAATTACTGGAGGGTACGCAAGAGGATGTGACTAATACTGTAATAATGTATTATGACAACACAAGTGCTATAAAAGTTCTAAAGAATCTGGTGATGCAGGCAAAAGCAAACCATATATCAATCAAGCATAATTTTTAAGAGAACAAGTTTAGGAGAAACAAGTGAGGCTTGAGTATGTAAGTCAAAAAAATGGTTTGTTAATATATTCACTAATTAAGCCTTTACCTAAGGATACCTTTGAATATCTAAGAGGTAAACTAGGGGTCACTCCCCTATCTAATGTTTACTAGAGGAAGATGTATGGTTACATCAATTGATTCTTTATTAGAATATCTTGTTGGAAGTCTTATTGGAAAGTGGGATACTGAGAGGGGGTGGGAGGTATGAATCAGGATCTAGAAAACTTTTAACTTCTTCAAACAAATTAAACACATTGACCATTTACCCATCTCAAATGTAGATCACAAACTATATAACTATTATGTTGTAATAGATCTAAGTATCCATCACATCCATAAACATGAAAGTAAATGTACAAAGATAATATAAGAAATTTGGTTACCTAGAAACCCTCCAAGGTGAAGATAAAACTAGGGTGGGGATGACACCCACAAATCTTCATTACAACTACAATAAAGTGAGCCTGTTAAGGTTACAATGTTTGATCACTTCTGGTGATCTACCATATGAGGGGTCTACCCTATTAGGAGCTTATAAGAATTATTTAGTCTACCTTGATTAAAGGATAAAAAATTAGAACTAAGTAATCACTATGTTAGGACATTTGAATAGGCCTGTTAAGACCACTCTATGAAGAGATTTACCCTAATATACTAGTTATAATGTGTTAGTACCCAATCCTTCACTTAGCACTCTATTACTAGGCTACAAATATTCTCTTCCAATCTTGATTTCATATCCTTTTCTAATATACTATGTTATTCCATTCACTACTTTGTTTGACTTCTCTATTTGATTTCTTTTATTTTAACAAAGATAGCCTCCTTCACTATCACTTCACCTCTTCTCGTCTCTTATGATTTAGGGTTTGGATCTCTCTTTAAATAAATAACTGATGAACCTTCTAGAAAGATCAATGATTTAGATTCATCCCATTTTCAATTTAGTCCTTCCATTTTTTTGATTGGTTACACTTCATAGGGATTGATGCCCTCTAAAAAATGTGTAATTACCTCCTTACATGTCTCTACAATTCATAAATTAAGTATAGAAGTAAGCCAAAAATGATTTACATAATTGTTTATGCCATCACAAACACATATGTCAAAACTAGTTTACCCGAAACTTGTATATTCTAATGCTTAGTCCATACTAATATACATGATGTCCCTTGACTTTTGAATGCTTGACAATAACTATCTCACTTGGCATAAACTATCTCTTTTTTTCTCAATTTTTATTGACTTCTCACACGCATGACATACATTATCACTTGGTCAAAACTAGAGTACTCAGAAATTGAAGACCTACTTGGCTCAAAATGAAATGTGAAGAACTCTATTATACACTTCTTGACCTTTATTGGATGGCTTGATCATAGTGATGACTGACCAACTCTTCCTAGGAAATGACTAATTTTCTAACACTAATAGGCAACATGGCTTAGAGATCAACAATCTCCCCCTTTGACATTAGTGGAAAAATACTTTGTCATGACTTATCATTACATCCAAAATTATGAATAAGTATTCCTCCTATGACTGTGACTCAATCTATGTACATCATATATACATATCCAAAAATGTATCTCCAAAAAAAGTCTGAATATCACATCCTCAATCTATTTCCCCTTGTTCTGTTCTATGATATGTGTATCTATTTCTCCCTTTCAATTTCTATTTATTTCCCACTTTCTTTTGACACTTATGGTGTTTGGGGTGCTAGGGTCAGATTATATTTCTCCAAAAATGTCTTATTAATATGTAAAATCATTGCAAATGCATGATCCCAACCAGATCTAACTGATTTTGAAACTTGTACTTTTATTTCTAGTTAAGCAACTAGATCAACCAAAATTTTTGTTGTAGAGAGATGATGATATCTCTTAACCATTTTTTTTGTAGTATAAATTTCCTTTTCCATCACCTCCAAATAAGGTATCAACATTGACTGAATGGAGAGAAATTTGGCTCTAATGTTATAATCTTTAGTCTATATCTTGGCTAACCTTCCTTAGACAAAAGCTAGTCTATTGAAATGAATAGACCTTGGACTTGCATCCATGCTCAAAGAATTTATAGATGACTTCAACTATACATGAATTTTATCAATAAACTATTAATTCTCCAATATGAAGAACTCAACATCACAAATCTTGTTATACAAAGAATAAATATTATACAAAATTCCTTCTAAAGTACGTACAAGATTTAAAAGTTCAACTTATTTTATTTCTATCTCTATTGAAACTTTCTCCAAAACTTTGTGCTCAAATTTCTTTTCACACCATCTCATCAATTTCTCATTGACCTCAATGTCCTCGTTATTGAATCTCCCCACAATATGAATTAATTGATCAAGTATTGGGTTTTTCTCATTCCCAATATAAATTTCAAATGCCTCTACAAAAACATCTTTAATTTCATGCAATACCTATTTTTTTTGTCTCTCCCTTCACAATTCCTCTTGTTTGGTAATACCTCTACAAGAGCTTGCAAAATTTGCATTTTTTCAAAAGTAATTATGTCTGGGTCATACTTTGGAATAAAAATAACCTCATCTAATATCACTGGTTTCCCAAGTGACTTAACCTTTTCTTTCATCTTCTTAGACCTTGGTGTGATGACATTTGACAATGTAATCTGCAATGGTGTAGCTTTATTTTTTAGTTTATGTATTTGTTTTCTTGTAGTAGCACTCTCCTTTAGAGTAGGTGTGACCTATTGTATAGGTGTAGCAATCAATGCTTTAGTAGATATAGGCATAACACTAGGAAATTGTACTATATCTTGGAATGTGTCTTTCTTCTTCTGAGACTCTTCAGTCTGCTATTGCTCAACCTCCTTTGCTCCCTCAATTTGAAGCCCTGAGGCATTATGTGTAGATGTATATACTTTCTCTTTGTCTTCTTCTTCTTCCTTGTTAATAAAAAGAGTAGCTATAGGGGGTAGATATTGAATGACAATAAGGTATTTTCCCTATTCCTCAACACTTACATCTTGTTGATCTTTCTCCTCAAGTATAACTGATGTAATTTAAAATCCATCAATTGTAGAGGTCACAGTTGGTGCATTCTGAATCCTTGGATAATCCTTAATTTGCATCAACATAGGATTGGTGCATAGTAGAGGAGTATCTAAGGTTGCACTCATCAATGCTATCATTTTAATTTCTTCCTCAATCAAGACATTTATATTTTGTTGGGATTCATGATGAATATCTTCAATGGTGACAACATCTTGTTGTCCACTCCCCTCTTCCTTTCTTTTTATATGCTCTTTCAAATTGTCTATCTCATCATAATCTTCTTTATTGTCCAAGTCAATTATTTCTGTCTCATCTTCCTATTTTTCTCCTATTGATGGAGGAGCCACTAGTCCAAATACCTTTTTCCACACCAATGTCCTTTCTTGCACAATCTCTTCTATCTTTTTTTTCAAAATCTTATAGGCCCTTGTCTTGGGTAGACATTTCTTAGCAAAAAATTTTAGGGCTATAGACATGTGAGTCTTCCCTAAATATGGCATTGTTTGGGCTAAATTTGTCTCCCTTATTTATCTTTCTGTAGACAATTCCCATTTCCATTTTGCATCTAATTTATTGTATAATTCTTCTAGTATACCCTTGCCTGGATCTATAGGTGTGTACTTGAACTTTTCCATCATATCCAACATTATTTGTTCAGGCTTTTCGTTATTTTATTTATCTATAGAATCATAATCAATATCTTTAAAACATAAAATTCCTACTAGATTTCTTATATTTTCACATACCTAATCAATATTCGTAGGAGGTAGTCTAGGAATAATTTGCAATTTTCTCAAATTATTAGACTTGGTTTCCTCTCCTTCATCTTCTTCATCTTTAGGCATAAAAACTAACTTCCTCAGCTTCTTTTGTTGACCTTGCTTAGTCCCTTTGGTTACTTGTTATATCTCTAGTGTGCCTTTCTTTGGTGCAACTGTAGGAGATGTTTCTTTAGATCCTTGTATTGTTATCCTTCTTTGAGGTACAAAGATAGGAGGTGTAATTATTTTCTTCAAATCCATCTTGACCTTAGGATCTACAATCACAATTGTCTTCTATTTTGTTTCCTTGGGCTCAACAACTACTAATTTGTTTCCTTTTGATTGTTCTTCTACTTATTCTTCATATTCTTCATCTTTCCCTTTGTCTTTATTGATATGCAAGGGTCCACCAAAATTTACCTCAAGATCAACAACCATCTTCTTTCACTTACTATCTATCTTGGGCACTTTGTTTTGCATCATTAGTTTTATCTTTGATGTCTCATATGTGCTGAATGGATCAGTGTTCTTTTCAATCTCTTTAGAAAACAAGTTTTTTATAGCTATAGTTATCTCATCTACATTTACCTCATATTGCATAGGCCTTACCCATGCAACCCTTGGTAGTACAACCTGTGCATATTTATAGTTAGTGTCCATCAAGAAACAAATGTCATCATAATAGTGACCAATGAGTAACTAGGGGATTCTCAATTTTCTCATCATTTTTCTTTTGAACTTCTCAAAATATTCATCCCAAATTGTCTCAAAAATTTCTCCCAATTATTCAATAAAATAGTTAATTTTATCAGTCATTGGTCTTGTTTTATCCCACACTACAATACTTATAGTTGGAAATGAATTTTGTACATAGAAAAATATGCACATTAGGAGTGACCCAAACTTACATGATGTATTCTTTACATTCATGACTGCTCCAAGATTCTCAGATAAGTATTATAGTTGTATCTTTGCAAGGTCATAGCTGTGATCTTTCTTAACAATTTTGTGCCTTAAATCCACTGCAATGCATGACACACTATTCATTCAACTTGACTAATAGAACTTATGTGTAATCACACATACTACAAGTTCAATAACATGATCTTCAATGCCATATATCAACATTCCTTGGCCATTCCACTTGGCCTTTTTTTGTTCTTCAATAGCATTCCTTGTAGAGTAATGCAAGTTCTTTACTCGATCTAAGGTAGGACACCCTATCACATGATGAATTATCATCTTACTAATTTTTATTGGCTCACCTTCTAGCCAAAATTTCATATCAAAACCCTGCTTAAAACAATTTTGATCCATTCAACTTTCAAGACTTTAGGGAAATCTAGGGCATGAGTACACCCTTTTTTGGCAACAACCTTATTCTCATCAAAACTCTATTTTCACACAATCTATCATATGAATTTCTAAGTTCAAAGTAGCCAATCTCCCCTATCTTTCACATGTAGCTTGAGCAAATGTCATGGACCATAATGAGCTTGGGAGGAATTAATGATAAAGTGCCCAATGCATCTATAGTTAATGCAGCATTAGGGTACGCCTTAAATTTTGTTGGGGGACATTGATCATTCCTTACAATGTTGGCATTTCTATCTTTAAGCATTTGCTTTCCAGTACTATATGTAGATGATGCCATTTTAAAATGAGGTTTTTGAAATAAACTCAACAATTTTACAAAACAACTCAACTTTGTTTACAAGCCTTAATTATTTCACTTTGTAATTTTCCCATGACACATTGTAGAATCACACAATCTTTTCCACAAATCACTCTTTTGATTCCATTTAAATCACTCTGATAGTTCAAAATTGCCTAGTGAATGAAAATGATATTCAAATATAGCTATGTATACCTTCAATCAATTTAAATAGGTTTTCAATAAATGATCTGTATTTGGGTAGGTGCATTATAACTGGCTCTACTCATAACATAAAAAATTGTTCACAATACCTTCTTTCCATCACTTGGTCATTACCACCACTCAGTCTCTTTCACCATTTCCATGCTCAGTTTAGTCCCCATATCAACTTGGTCTATATAGGAGCTTAGTCCATATAGTGATACTTGGTTACTATAAACACTAATACTGATACTTGAGATCTATTATATATATGATCTCTTATGCTCAATTCTTTCCTCAAGTCTATCCTAGTGCATCTTGATTTATGAAGATATGGACTTGAACATATTTCATGCTAGGAATTGATGTGTAATGTAACATTTGAATGTACAATTGCTCACATAGCTTCTTTTCTTAGTTTGAGGTGGTGTGATCACCTGATCTATTGGATTGGGTGACCTCAACTTCACTGGTTCCACTATTTCCACATTCTACCTTCTTTCTCCAAGTTTTATTCATCTCCTTGCTTGTTTGTTCTACATCAAGCTTGCTTTGTCCTATATTGTGTTCATTGCTAGGTGTTGGTGCTTGGGTCCTACAGTTCTTTCTTACATTGGGTCCTACAATTGGTGTTAGTGCTTGGGTCCTATATTTTTTCCTTGGATCTACATTTGTGACCTCTATGTCCATATTTCTGACAATTGTAGCAATGACCTTCAAATCTATGTGCTATTTGTGTATTGTTAGCCTTTGATCTACATTCATTTTCTTGGTGTTCTTGTTTCTTGCAATTCAAATATTGTCCATTAAATTTAGGTTGAAGATTTTTCTTACCATTCTTACTTTAATAGACATTAGTTTTTGTCCAAGTTTTCCACAATGATGACATGTATGTTTGTTGTTTTGGCTTTGCATTCCTCTATTCTCTACTCTTTGATTACTCTCCTTCTTCGGTGGATGATAGGTGCTTGGAATATCCTAGTCTAGAGGTATCATTATTTGTTCTTGGTAATCTCATCAGTTCTTCAAAGTACCTTATAGCTTCATTAGGCTTGCTCATCCTTTCCACTATTTCCTTCTTAGATCTTAGCTCATTCCTTAGTTGATCATTTTGTGAACTCAGATTTGCAATCTCCATATCCTTTCTGTTTGGTTCCTAATTTGTCAGTAGTAGCTGATTCGCCATGTCCAGCTAATTGTTTGTGAGTTTCTGCACATCAAATGTCCTTTCATCAAGTCTGGTAGCCATTTGTTGCTTGTCTTCTTCTGCCATGATTTTATCTTCCTTGGCTTTGATTTTTCTATTTAGTCACTTTATATAGCCTTAAAAATTGGATTTCATGTTCTCTCTTTAATCCTCTGACTTCTTCATTTAGCATGTTTTTCTTCTCTAATAGGTTTTCTATAGTTGCATCACTTTCAATGGATTTTCCATTGTCAAATAGTCTTTTAGTGTATTCTTGATAGAGTGTATCATTTTTCTAAATAGCCAACTCTTTGCTTTTCTTTAAGGATCTCTTTAACTCCTCTGCTGCTACTTAAAGATGCTGCAGTGTGATCTAGATGTCAACCATATGATTCTCAATGATTTTTCTCAATTTGTAAGCCTCCATCTCCAAGATATTGACTCTCAAGTTGTTAGACTTCTTCTAAGATAACAAGGCTTTGATACCAATTATTGGAAGTCTTATTGGGAAGGGAGATACTAAGAACAAGGGTTGGGAGGGGGTGTACCCATCTCAAATCTAGATCATAAAATATATAACTATTATGTTGTAATAGATCTAAGTATGCATTACATCCATAAACATGAAACTGAATGTACACACATTTAACACGAAATTTGGTTACCCAGAAACTCTCTAAGGTGAAGGTAAAAATGGGGTGGGGATGGTGCCCACAAATTTCACTACAACTACAATAAAGTGTGCTTGTTAAGGCTAAAAAATTTGATCATTCTTAGTGATCCACCCTATCAGGGGTCTTCCTTCTTAGGAGCTTATAAGATTTATTCAGTCTACCTTGATTAAAAGATTCAAACTTTCAACTAAGTAATTTTTTTTTAGGAGATTTGAATAGGCCTATTAGGACCACTCTATTGAGAGATTAACCTTGATACAATGGTTAAAATGTCTTAGTACCTAGTCTTTTAGTTAACACTCTATTTCTAGGTTACATATCTTTTCTTTTCAATCTTTAGCTGATCTCTTTATTCGATATAATTTGTTGTGCCCTTTACTGCTTTCTCTGATCTCTCTCTCTCTCTCTCTCTCTCTCTCTCTCTCTCTCTCTCTCTTTTAACAAACATAGCCTCCATTATCACTTCATCTCTACCTACATCCTTATGATTTAGGGTTAAGATCCTATATGAAAGAAATGTGGGCCTCTGTCTTTAGACATACTACAACATGATCATTATTTGAGGGATCATCTCAGGATGAACATGAGATTGTTCATCCGAAATATCCAAAAGTTTGATCTATTGCCTCCTAACTAGAATGATTATGCTATTGCTCTTAGACTGAGAAGCTAATAGCTAGACATCTAGAATGAAGGATTTTGTTTAGCTAAATGAGATGCAATATTAATCAAGATGAGATGCAAGTATTAATCTAGAAATAAGGAAGAACAATCAATCTATATGTATGCATATTAATCTATATGAAAATAATATGGAAATGTAAGCTAAGAATGTGAAAATGCTTCAGTCAACAATTCAACATAAGTTCAATCCAAATCAATTTCAACCTCTGTAATGAGGAATTGAGGGCTTCTTAAATAGAATCCAAGAATTTGATCAATGGTCAAGATCCAATAGAATAGACAGTTGAGATCTAGAGAAGATTCAGTCAGGATAGAAAGTTAATTGATTTCTTTTGAAGGGAATAAGGAACTAATTGATTTCTTTCCTTTTCTAATCTCAGTCAACTCAGAGTTTCCATTTCTAAACTAAAGAGAAGATTTGGAGAATATATTTATTTTAATAAAATAGAATATGACCTTATAAATGGATATTCTTAATTAATTGAATAATTAAACTCAATAATTAAAATGAGAATATATCTTATTAAATCAAATACATTTAATTCCTTAATATGTATTTTAGCAAAAGGGTTATTTTAATTTAACCAAAGTGCTAGGACTTATAATTAATTCAAATTGATTAATAGGTTTACCTTTTCTAATTTGATTAGACTTTAGGAATTAAATAGAGTATGTAATTAATGTAGATTAGGGATTTTTTGCATTTGACACTTAAGTCAAGTAGCGATTATTGGAATCAAAATTGCCTAGTAAAATAGGACTTAGGATTGATTAATAAACCAGAATTGATTTAGCATGGCAATGTGCCAATTTTGGGGTATTACATTTTCCCTTCTTCGAATGAATGTGCGCGTAGCATATTTGATTTAAAGAAATCATAAGTATGAAGAGTATAGACCAAGAAGTAAGATTGGTTTTGACATTGATGACACAAAGACCAATTGATAAGCTTTTTAAGGTTATCTCTAGAATGAAACTTAGCCTTAGGGAATCCAAATAAAACACCTAGATACCAATATGTGGTGAGATTGGTTCTGAGATTGATGACACATAGACCAATTGATAAGCTTTTTAAGGTTATCTCTAGAATGAAGCTCAGCCTTAGGAATCTAGATAGAACACCTAGATATTGATATGTGGTGAGATTGGTTCGAAGATTGATGACATGAAAACCAATTGATAAGCCTTTTAAGGTTATCTTCAGAATGAAGCTTAACCTAAGGGGATCTAGATAGAACACCTAGATACTGAGATTGATATGCTTTTTAAGGTTATCTCCAGAATGAAGGTTAACCCAAGGGAATCTAGATAGAACACATAGATACCAAAATTGAAAGATCAAATATTATCAAACTTCACAAAATTGTTCCTAGAATGAGACTCAATTCTCATGAGTCATGGTTAGAATATCTCGATACTTTTCCATTAGAAGTTGACAAGACTAATCATGATTCATAGAATTATCCACAGAATGAGGCTTAATCCTCAAGAGTCAGGGTTAGATTGTCTCGATACCTATCCATTAAATAGTGATTGAAAGCAAGAACTTAGAATTGCCCCTAGAATGAGGCTCAATTCTTATCAAGAGTTAGTATTATCTCTAAATTAAAGTTTAGTCCTTAGAAGGAATTTGGAATTATCTCTGAAATGAAGCTCAATCCCCCAGAAGAATTTGGAATTATCTCCAGAATGGAGTTTAATCCCCTAGGGTCTAGATAGAACACCTAAATATTGGTCCATAAAAGATAACAAGATCTATAAAGAGTCATAAAATCTTCCCTAGAATGAGGCTTGATCCTTAGGAATTGGGGTTAGATTGTCCCAATACCTATCTATCGAACTCTGACAAGAACTGTTATATGATTAATTAGATGTTTGAAAGATAAGATAGATGACATTTATGCCAAATAGAGGGAGACAACATGCCCCAAGTGATGAGATGCCTTGAGTGATGAGAGCATAAGATTTAGATTGAGTTGAAGCCAATTTTCAAAGATTCAATCATGTAATCATCCTGCCCCCTCATGAGCGAAATTGAAAGATGACACACCAGAATAATCATGCAAAGTAGTATATTGAGATATACTGAAGAAAACTAAGATTTAAAAGAATATATAAGAGATTAGAAGAACCTGAAGAAAATTTAAAGTGATTTCGGGGTCCAAAAAGACCAAGTTTGACCAAGGTTGATAGATTTGACTAGAGTTGACTTTTTCCAAAATTTTTGGAAAATTTGAAGAAATATGTGATTTGAAAATATTCAAAGATTCACAAAGTATTAGAAAAATGGACTACACAAGTGTTCAATTGTGTCGGTCCCAAAATTTTAAAATGCGATTTTGAGTTGTTTAAGTGTGTTAGATTTCAAATTTGATCTTGAAAATGGGTTTAGAGTAGCCAAAGTAGTGGAGAGGGTGATCAATTGATCATCTATTCATTTGTGAAGAAACATGATACTTTGAAGAAACCAACAACCCCTTATCACGAAGGATGCAAGTAAAGCATTGATCAAACCATGTGCTTATACAATGCAACCCTATGCTTGATGCAACCCTATGTCTGGTTACCAAGCTCATCAAATTATCATAACTAAGTGTTTAGATAAATCCACAAATGTCATACAATTCTGACTAACATTAAAATCATGGAAATGTGAATATGACACATGTTCTAGTTTTGTCAGGATTAAATGTAAGAATTTGAGGCACAAGAGGCCATAATGACTAGAACATTTGTCCCTTTTAATATAGCAAGCAAAAATAAGCATCAAAGTATAAACACTAGGATGACCATAATGTTTCTTGCATGTAGACACACTAGACACACAAGAGATCTTTCTTATGCTAAGTAATTAGTAAGTATTCTGTCTGCAATGACCCTTGTGTTTGTAACTTGAGACTAAAGTGTGCTAAGTATACTTGCAATGACCTATATGTTCACTTAGCAGGACAAATATTACTATTTACTATAGCATAGAGAGTTCACTTAAAAAATCAATGAGAAGAACCAACCTTAGTGAAGAATCCATATAAAATGAGTTGAGGTACACACCACCATCCAATACAAGATAGAGGCTCTTATAGTGGACACCTTTTTTATATGGATTTTTCAAATCATTTGAACTAAACCATCAAATATAAAGCAAAGACAAGATCATGCCCCTAGTCTTGAATTCTCTAGTTGAAAGAGACATCATCGAGTTTCTTAAGGAACATGAAAAAATGAAAGAAAAAAAACAAAGAAAGGCTCAGCATATCCCAAACAAGTTCATTGTTTTCAGGTTAGTGTTTGTGTTATAGGATTGAGGTCAAGTGTTGATGTTGTAAAAGAAATATCTTTAGTAGGAGGATGAAAATAGATAGACATAGTTAGAACAACTGGTGACCAAAGTTAAAGAGGAATATTTATTAAGAAGAACCTTAGTAGGAAACTGAGCGATAGTAGATAGACACATTTAGAACAACTGGTGAATGATGTGAGAGATCTTCCACAAGAGGAATATTAAGAGTAACATGAGTGATAGTAGGAAGACATATTTAGAACAACTAGTGATTGACATGAGAGATATTTCATGAGAGGAATCTTAAGAGTAACACAAGTGATAGTAGGTAGATAGAGTTAGGACAACTAGTGACTGAAGTGAGAGATCTTCCATGAGAGGAATCTTAAAAGTGATAGAAGTGATAGTAGGAAGACATAGTTAGAAAAATTGGTGATTGACATGAGAGATCGTTTGTGAGATGAATCTCGAAAGTGATAAAAGTGATAGTAGGCAAACATAGTTAGGACAATTGGTGATTGATGCGAGAGATCTTTTGTGAGAGGAATCTCAAAAGTGACATAAGTGATAGTAGACACATGTAGTTAGGACAACTAGTGATTGATGTGAGAGATATTTTGTGAGAGGAATCTCAAAAGTGACATAAGCAATAGTAGTCAGATGTAGTTAGAACAACTAGTGACTCATGCAAGAGGTCTTCCATGAGACGAATCTCAAAAGTGACACAAGTGATAGTAGGCATATACAGTTAGAACAACTGGTGACTAAAGCTTAAGAGATTCCTATGGCACTATAGGGTGTTGCCCCCAAGACACTAACAAGATTAAATCCTTGGATGCATAAGCAAAAGTAGCAAACTAAAGAAAGAAAACAACTGCATAGGAGCTAGAAGATGCACTAAAAGATGTAGGATTTTGAAACAAGAGGCAATTATTTACCAAGTTTTCACCTTCTTGATAGAGATTCTTTTTTTTGTTACCATGATGCTTGTTTGCCAAGTTTTCATCAGTGACACTTTTTTTTTCTCACTTTTTTTAATATCTTTTTGATTTTTTTGTAATTTTTTTATTTTTTGAACGTTTTTGGTTTTACCAAGGTGCATATTGCTAGCTTTTCACCAAGATAATAATTTTTTTAGGACTTTTAAGTATATACAGAGAGCTTTTGAAATTAGATCAGCTATAGAACTGCTTCAAATTGAGAGTGTTGATGGGCTCCTTGAGCGCCTCTCCCTTGGCTGTAGAAAGTTTGTAAGCACAAAATCTAAACACTATAGTAACTATGTATGGACCAAGCCTATTAGGTTCAAACTTCCATTTCTATACTCGTTGTTGCTGATTCTTAGGGTTTTCTCTCATAACAAGATCACCTAGTTGGAAGTCACGTGGCTTAACTTTCTTGTTATAGCTTCTAGACATACATTGTTGATAACCTCAAAGATGATTGCACACCACTTGTCAAAATTCATCTAACTATTCTAGCTCTTGAAGCTAAGATATTGTAGTCATCATCAGTAATGAGGCCTTTCATGGAGATTCTCAAAGTAGGAATCTCAACCTGAATTGGAAGCACGAAATCCGCTTCATATACCAAAGCAAAGGGCATTGCACCCATTGGAGTTTTGATACTAGTTCTATAAGCCCATAAAGTTGGATTAATCTGGAGGTACTAGTCCCTTCTAGATTTGTTAACTGTGTGATGCAAGATCTTAAGGATTTCCTTGTTGGATGCCTCCACCTGACCATTACCTTGGGTTAATAAATAGAAGACCAATGTTGCGTGATTCTAAACTTCTTACACAATTCCTTGAGATCCATTTTTTGTAAACTATCCTCCATTATCATTAATGATAGAGTAAGGTAAACCATACTTGTAGATGATGCAATTCATAATAGAAAAAGCTATAGTTTTTCCATTTTCTATAGAGAGAGGGACTGCCTCTACCCATTTAGTGAAGTAGTCTGTAGCTATAATGATGAACTTGTGTCCATTCGAAGAGAATGTGTGAATCTGACCAAAAAGATCAAAGGCCCATTGTTGGAATGGCCACAATGTGATAGATGGAATTAACTCCCTAGCTAGAGTGTGAATTAGATTACCATGGAGTTGGAATTGTTTGTAGGACTTGGCATATTTGATTACTTCTTGCTCCATATTCAGCCAATAGTAACTAGCTCTAATAAGTTTATGAGCTAGTGTCAAGTTGTTAGAGTGAGATCTACAAATGCCCTCTTGTACATCGATTAGTGTACATTTGGACTCATTAGGTTCTAGAAACCTAAGGAGTGTTTCATGGAGACCTCTCCTAAACTAGTCATCATCAATAATAACATATCATGAAGCATTGCCAATAAGGTGACATTTTTTTATTCTAGGTTAGATTGTCCAAAATTGTTTGATCACATAGGTAAGAGTATATATGCTGGTAGTGAGATGAGTCATGTCCTACAATAGAATAGATAATTTGAGATTTAGGGGAATTATAGGTAGGGTAGAGTAACATTTCCACTAAGAACTAATGTCAAAGATCACTCTCTGGAATTTGTAACATGGAAGCATGAGTAGCCATTGCATCAGCCACTTTGGTGTCTGCCCAAGGAATTTTTTGAAAAGTGATATGAGCAAAGAATTTCTTTAGGTCATCCACCATGCATTCATAAGCTATCAAATTCCCATCGTCTAATACACATCATTTACCTAGTTGATTATGAGTTTTAAATCACCAACGATATTTAATTCATCCACTCTCCATTCAACTGTAATCTTCATACCATTAATTAGGGCTTCATATTCTACAATATTATTTGTACAAGGAAATAAAATCTTGTATGCCTTAGGAAATGAATACCTTTGTGGTGTTATGAACAAGAGCCCAACACTGGATCCCTGTTGTGTGAAGGAGCCATCAAAGAACACCACCCAAGTTTGGCACGTTAGCATTAAAATTGATTCATCAAGAAAATTAATGTACAATGAAAGAAGACTCTGCATTGGTGCTTCTGCTAATTGATTAGCAATTTCTTGTCCTTTAATAGCCTTCCTTTCAACATATGGAATATCAAATTTACTTAGTATCATAACCCACTTAGCTAACCTTCCTGTTAGGGTTTCCTTACTAAGTATTACAATGGATCTATCTTAGCAACTAGTTGTGTAGTATGAACGAGCATGTAGTGTCTCAATTTTTGGAAAGCAAAGATGACTACCAAGTAAGCCTTCTCAATGATACTATAATTCAATTCATAAGAAATCAGTGTGTGACTAAGATAGTAGATAGCTCATTCCTTGTTACCATTGTCTTCTTGAGCTAGCAAGATACCAAGAGATGACTCTATTTCTAAGATGTATAAAATGAGAGACAAACTATAGATAGGAGGCATCAAGATCAGTGGATTAGCAAGGTATTGTTTTATCTATGTTAGACTCTAATCAAATCTATGCTCCAGTTATATTTCACACCTTTATGCAGAGTCTTACTGAAAGGTTGTGACCTATCCACCAGCTATGAGATGAATCTATGAATGGTTGAAGTCTTCCTTGTAAGCCCCTCACCTGACTGATATTATGGGGTGGAGGCATATCCATGATTGCTTGAACTTTCTCTAGATTGACCTCGATTCCTTTCATAGAGACAATGTAACCAAGGATTTTCCTAGACATTATACCAAATGCACATTTCTTAGGGTTGAGTCTCGAATTGAATTTCTCCATATGATCTAGAATGGGTCCCAAATATTGAAGGTGAGTGTTACATTTTGTGCTCTTAACTAAAGTATCATTGACATAGTCTTCCATCTTCTTATGCATCATATCATGGAAGATTTTAGTAACTACCCTTTGATACATGGCACCAGCATTTTTCAGACCAAATGACATTACATTCAAATAGAAGGTTCCCCATGCACAAGTGAAAGTAGTTTTGTCCTTAGCTTCTAGTGCAATTTTAATTTGATTATACCAAGAAAATCCATCCATGAGTGAGTAAATTTCATATCCCACTATCATATCCACCATCATTTCAATGTTGGGGAGTGGAAAATCATCTTTTGGACATGCTAAATTTAGATCATGGAAATTTGTACAAACTCTAATGGATTTGTCATGTTTCGAGACTAGAACAATTTTGGTAATCCATTCAACATAATCAATAGAGTAGATGAAACTAGCTCTTAGAAGCTTTTCCAGTTCAACTTTAATAAGTAATGCAACATGAGGATGCATTTTCCAAATTTTTTGTTTGACTATTTCAACTCCTGGTGTAATAGATAAATGATGCATTATGAGAATAGGATCAAAGCCTAACATGTTTGAGTATTTCCATGCAAAATTTATCTTTTTCTCTTAAAAGAAGGAAATAAATTCCTCTTTTTATTTTGAAGATAACAACTATGCAAGATGTATCATGCAAGGTTGTTCCTCTATTCCAAGTTGATTAGCTGTGTTGGTTATATCAACACTGATGATCTTTCCTAAAAATGGCTAGGAAGTGCATCAAATATCTCATCTATAGATGCCTCAAAGAGGTTTTCACTTTTGGATACGTCTTTTATTTTTACTATTTTAGGTTATGATACTTTCACAATGTGGTTTTCACCATTAGACCTTTTATTTCTCTTCTATTTTATTGTGTGACTGAGATATTTGATGTTAGCTTTAGTTATGTTGATGCTTTGTTTGCTGGTGGAAGATTTTAAAGGTTTGATAGTGTTTAAGTAGCAATTAAGAGCATAGTTATTATGGAATGTAGGGACTTCACTAGATGTATTAGAATTCTAGTCTATGAGCTCAGGATAGGCGAGTGAGAGAGATGTGGCAGCTTCGATGGTATTCACAGTATAGTCATCAAATGCTTAGACAAAAAATTCAAGACCTAGAGTAGTTTCATCCACAAGTGTGTTCAAATACCTTTGAGTTCTACCGTCATTAATCAAAGACTCAATGACACTAGTGGGATGAGACTCATCCAACCTAACCCTAGATGATTCACATACTTTGAGTTGATTTTCATAAATATGAACCTAATTGATATATTTGTCTATAGTTGCTTCAGAGAAAGAATTAAATTCACACTCTTGAGAATCTATGCTACATGGAGATAGATTATAGAATTCCCTAGCAGTAATAGGGACCCATTCTCCTTCATCATCTAGATTTTTAAAAAGTCACTCAATGACTAGAATCTCCTTGTTCTTATTGAATATAGGGAGAATCACTTTGATAGGATCAATCTAACCATTTTTGTTGCATCAAATTGGGCCATTCCCCTTGGAGCCAAAGCAATTCATGAGTTTAAGACCTAGACCATACTTTTCAGGAGTAATTTCATGAGATTGTTCTGTGAGGTCAACTGGAGTTTCCTCTTTGTATATCCATACAACAATGGCTCTATTTTCATCTTCCTCCTCAAGAGGTACAATAGGTTTAACAAAGGTACCATATTATTTAGTTTGAGGTTTCCACACTTCAGATGGTCTCCCATAATGATAGGGAGACTCAAGAAGAGATGTCAAAGATAGAACTGGTTCTAAGTGATAGTCACCCATCCCAATTTCTTTCAACTTGAGTGATTTCTTGATTTGTTTCAGCTTATCATTATGATGGTCTATAGATTCCCTATTAGTAGGTTCAAAGGTTTTAGAAAATTTTAGCATGTTACAAGTATAGCTAGTATTTGTAGAGATGGTGATCACTTCAGAGCTATGAAATGGAAAATTAACACATTGATAGTAAGTTGAAGGCATAGCTTGCATTTCATGTATTTATGGTCTACCTAGTAGGATATTGTAAGCTAAGGGAATGTCAAGGACTTGACAAGTGACATTCCTTTCTACATGACCAATGTGGAGAGGCAACACAACAAGACCTAAAGATTTATGCTCAACTTTTTCATATGCTTTGATAGTTATCTTTTGATGAGGATCAATGGGCTCTTCAGGATAGACCAATTATCTGAACAGAGTAGAAAAGACAATGTTAAACTAGCTCCATTGTCAATGAGCACATTACAGATATGTTTCTAATGTATCATGACTTCAATGTGTAGCAATTGGTTATGCAGATGGCTCAATGAATTGTCATCCTCCTTAGAGAAGGTCATATAGTATGGTGAGGTCAGGTGACCTACCATAGATTGGAACCTATAAAGATCAAGATCTTGAGGTACACTTTCCTTAGTGAGGGCTTTGTCGAGAATTTGTGTATGAGTAGGAAATTTTTTGAGCAATTCAAAGATCATTATTTGGGAATTTGTTCATTGCAATTGCTCAAGGATATTGTAGCTAGTAGCCACAGAAGATGTAACTTTTGTACCGTTTCTAGATGGACTAGCAAGAGGTTTGTCTTTGTGTTGTTCTAACTCAAGAACATAAGGCATAGGGACTTTGAGTACTATCTTGGCACAAGAATGCATAACAATGTTGGCACAAGATTGTGATAGTTCTTTGTCAAAAATAGTATAGGTAGTGCCCCTTAAGACAAATGGTGTCTTAGGTTTGGTGTTGTCTTGCTTTCCTTTGATGGTGATGACATCATAATACTCACAATCCACTAGTTCAACCATGTTGATCACATCATCATCATTAGAGTACATATAGTTGACCTTGTTATGAGGTTTTCATTTTGGGTTTTCTCCCTTTTCATAGTGTGGGAATGGCTCCTTGAAAGCCTTGTGATCTATATGCTCGTGATGTCCATCCCCAACAATGTCACCATCATCAATTGGGTCTTGAACATTGTGATGCAAGTTGATGCAATTGCTGGTTTTGTGACCTTTGTTCTGATGGTATTTGCAAAATGTAATTTCATTCCACCATAAAGGTCATGGTTGTGGATCATAGGGATGAGAGTTATCCAATGGAGAAATGAGATTGTTTTGTAGCAGAGTCTTATAGACAACATCCAAAGGTTCACCAAGAAGCGTATATTCTCATTTTTGGCATGTAACTAAGATGAGTTCCTTGGTTTGTTTCCAAATGTCGTGTTATCAAGAGGAGGTTTGTTATTGTTTTTAGATTCTTTGAGATTGTTTGTAAGATTGAAAGCTGCTTTAACAGGCTTAGGAGTAATGTTGTCAATGACTCCATCATGTAATACCTCCCGATTCATGTTCACATACTTGGACTTATCCTTACTAGAGGTTGTTCCTTGTTTAGTGTCCTTTTGAAGGGTTATTTCACTCTTTTTGACCATGAATTCCTTTATTTGGATAGCCTATGTGACCATGTCTTCAATGGTGTGTGGATCTTGAAGTTGAACGTTATACCCAAAGTCTGGTAAAAGATTATTCATGAAGATCTCAATTTTTTTCATTTCAGGGATCTTTCATGAATATTTGGTGTATAGTTGTCACCACCTTTGAAGAAATGTGAGGAAAGGTTCCCAACCTTCTATTTAAGGTTACACAAGTCATGTATGTTAACTAGATGTTGTATGTTGTGGGAGTACTATTGAAAAAATAGTTTAGCAATCTCATCGAATGTTTTGATTCTAGTAGGAAACTATGAAAATCATTCCATCACCTGACCACATAGACTTTGTGGGAATAGATTCATGAGATATGTTTGATTATGCATAAATTCCACAAAAAAAGCACCAAATTCCTACAAATATTCTTGGGAATTGGAAGTTCTGAAGCATTTATCGTACTTGGGTAACTCAACTCCTTTTGGAAAAGGAGGCATTTCTATACTCTTATAAAAAAAATGGGCAAAGAGTGTCTAAGGTGTATGTTTTGTAGGTTTGTCCTTATCACACATCATTTGGGCTAACTGCTCTTGCTTGATCTTTAGTTATTTTTTTCAACTTAGACATTTCAATTTCCTCTTTAGGCGTAATGATTGTTTCAACATTAGAGTGATGAGGTAGCTTGGCTCCCTCTTTAGGGAATTTGACAAAGTATTTCTCTTTCTCTTCATTAACCAAGATTTCCATGAATTTCTAGAAGTGTTTATCCTTATGACATATTTTGATGTCATCAAGAAGTATCTCTTCATTTTCCTCATTTTCATCCGTAAAAGGTCCTTTATGTCTTTCATTCCTTTGGTGATCTTCTTCTCTACTATGTTCTTCGTGTTCTTGGTCTTTATCAGCCATGTTAGGAATATGATAAGTTTTAGTGTATGTTGGTTGAAAATGTCTCCTAAATAAGAATTCAACTATGTTGTTTGGAGATGTATGTGCTTTGCTAGTTTTAGGGTCCTCTTGATACAAGGGATTCCTAGTTTGTTGTAAGTTTATGGAAAATGTTCTCTGAACACAAGGTGATCTAACTGGTGAAGGAGATTGTGAAGACTCCTCACTAGATGTACTGGAGATAGATTGTGTATAAAATAAGAAGTGGCCTTTACCATGATTATGACCCCTAACTCTACCTTGTCTAAGTCTATGGGGATGAAACACATTTCTGCTCCTTGTTGCAATAGTCATAGACAATGACAAAAAGAAAAAGCCTAAACAAGGAACACACTAGAATGTAGCCTCAAAATAGTGAGATAAGAGTGTTGTATACTTAGGTACAACTCATTTGAGTAATGGCTAGAATAGCTAAGAGTTATGACTATCATGACATAAAGTATGACAAACATGAAAGAAAAAAATAAGATAATTGAGTGAGGAGACTAGTTCATGTGTAGATAACAAGTTGTCAGCTAAACAAGAAGTTGTTGTTTGACACTATTTACAAATAGAGAAGTGATCAAATGTTCTAGACATAGATCAGGCTTGGAGCACAGATAACTCTAAAATCATAGTTTGATAGTATTAGGACAAGATCCCTCACGAGGATTCATAGGAACTACATGAGAAAGCACAATGAAGTAGCAAAGTTTTAGAATAAAATTTTTTGACCAATTTTCTCATGTGAGGACTTACACAGAGCCGTATGAGGATTTGATAGTTTGAACAAAGAGGAATAATTTTGGCATCAGAAGATAGAATTTGGAAAAATCTTGTGCAGAGATTTGCACACAATCACATGAGAAATTGCAAAGAACCTCACAAGGAAGTGCTAGTAGAGAGTTTTCTCACGTGAAAATTTGTAGAATTGGGCATGAGAAAAGGGATAGACCAATAGTTGTTGACTAAACTTGAAGAAGTTTTTGATGGTTTTGATAGTTTTGAACATATGACTGATTGTATTTACAAGTTTTAGGTAGATATTAGTATAGTTTTCAAGTTTTGGACATCATTTTGGTTTTCAAATAGAAAGTTGTTTTCAGACATGGGAAGCAAGAAATAGTTGAAAACAATCCAATTGAGGACAAACAAACTTGGAGGGATAGGGGAGTCTTGACTTTTTGTTTATTTGATAGATTTAGACAAGTTTAAAGACTCAAAAAAGAAACACTTTATCCCTATAACCAAAAATGATAAAGGAAGCAAAACCTTTGTCTCACAACTTATGTGCATGCGTTCACCTCACATAGTTGTGTCACCCTACTAGAGGGCACCTATGTTTTTGGTGTATTTGAAGGACTCAATAACATATACACTGAATGAACACCCTTGTGGTAGGGGTCAAGCACATATAGCACCTTCCAACATCCAGGTACATGCCTATGGTGAGTATCTATAGGAGAGATTCTTCCCCCTCTTTGCACAAAGATTATGCCCCTTTTGGAGGTGAATTGGGTAGCAAATAACTAAGAGGTTTTTAATTGGCTTCCATTGATAATAACCCTTGGTGGCTTTGCAAACAAAGTTGAGGCTAGCAGCCCACACCAACATCTGTAACTGCATACACTTGACTAGCAAAACTGGATCTAGTACTGGCTAGTGTAGTAGACATAGCCTCTTCTAGATATGCAATATGAAAATGAAGAAGAGGGAATTAACATGGCTTTGGAGTCTTTCACTCAATAAAGATTCTTTATTATAGTGAGTTGGAATCTATGGAAAAAGGAGTGTGCTCACTTGGGTCATTCCCAAAGGTTGGATTGCTCTGGAAGGCCCTCTAAAGGTTGATTCAAACTGGTGGTTCAGATCTAAGGATCCAAGTTTTTGATTTCTTGGAAAGGGAAAGAGCATACTTTTTTACCTTGTCACCTTACCCAAACATACAGAACATGTTCATCACTGAGTTAGCTTATCGATCCCAACTTATCCTATTCCAAGACTTTGATTCCCTAAAAGGAAATCATCATCTCTTCATCAAAGGCTTTTCTTAGGAGAACCACTAGCTTTCTTGCCTCCCTCGGGTACCATCTTCCAAAGGTGTCTAGGTTTCTGATTTACTCTTGGGCATCACTTCCAACTAGTAAAGAGCATACTCCCCTATTCCCTTGTCTAGAGCCCTACAAAGTTCATAAGCCCTATTAAAAAATGTGTAAGAAAGTAGTAAATAAGACAAGATGTTTTAGTGGGTTTGAATATATTCTTTGACATGCCTATCTTCGATAAACATCCTGTAATCAAAACGTCAGTACTATTTCAAGGGTTTTTAATAAGATGTCTTCGAAAAGCATCCTATAAACCACTATTAAGCTATTGAAAATCAAAAACCAAAAATGAAAATGCTTTAGACATAGCCATATGATAAAAATTGAATCTAAAAATTACATTTTTGCAATTACTGATACTAAATTTTGCACAAAATCTTGAATAAACCCATGCAAGAAAATGAAATGTACCACACGAGAAACAACAAAATTATACACTTTTTTGTGTGAGGAAGTGTAGCATAGGAAGTGAAATCTTAGTTTCTTTGTGTGAGAATGAGATTTTTTGCACAAGAATCTAGAATATTGTATAGATTATAGGGACAAAACATTAAAATATGTAGAAAAAAGGAATAGATGAGGCCAGAAACTTGATTTCTTAGCCCCATGGTGGGTGTCATAAATGTATGTAGTAAATGTGGGCCTTTGTCTTCACACACACTTCAAAATGGCCATTATCTGAGGGATCATCCTAGGATGAACATGGGATTGCTCATCTAAAATGTCCAATAGTTCAAACTGTTGCCTCCTAACTAGAATGATTATGCTATTGCTCTTAGTCCAAGGAGCTAGCAACCAAACATCTAGAATGAAGGATTTTGTATAGCTAAATGAGATGCAATATTAATCTAGATGAGATACAAGTATTAATCTAGAAATAAGGAAGAAAAATTAATCTATATGTATGCATATTAATCTATATGAAAGTAATATGGAAATGTAAGGTAAGAATGTGAAAATGCTTGAGTTAGCAATTTAGCATAAGTTTGATGCAAATCAATTTCAACCTTTGTAATGAGAAATTGAGGGCTTCTTAAATAGAATCCAAGAATTTGATCAATGGTCAAGATCCAATAGAATGCACGGTTGAGATTTGGAGAAGATTCAGTTAGAATAGAAAGTTTCCCTATAAAAAGGAAGTTAACTGATTTCTTTTGAGTGGAATAAGGAGGTAATTGATTTCTTTCCTTTTATGATCTTAGTCAACTCAAAGTTTCCATTTCTAGAATAGAACATTTGGTTGGAGAATATATTTAATTTAATAAAATAGAACATGACCTTATAAATGGATATTTTAATTAATTAAATAATTAAACTCAAAAATTAAAATGAGAATATATCTTATTAAATCAAATAAATTTAATTCCTTAATATGCATTTTAACAAAAGGGTTGATTTTAATTTAACCAAACTGCTAGGACTTATAATTAAATTAAATTGATTAATAGGTTTAGCTTTTCTAATTTGATTAGAATTTAGGAATTAAATAAGGTATGTAATTACTGTAGATTAGGGATTTTTTTCATTTGACACTTAAGTCAATTAGTGATCATCAGAATCATAATTGCCTAGTAAAATAGGACTTAGGATTGATCAATAAACCTAAACTAGTTTAGCATGGCAAGATGCTGATTTTGGGGTATTACAGATCCCTCTTTAAATAAATAATTGATGAATGTTCTAAATTAAGATCAACAATCTATATTCATCCCTTTTTCTATTTAGTCCTTTCATTTTTATGATTTGCTACACTTCCTTCATAGGGATTTACTTCCTCTGACAAAATGCATAGTTACCTCCTTAGTTGTCTCTACAATTTGTAAATTAAGTATAGAAGTCAACCAAAAATGGTTTACATAAGTGTTTACGCCTTCACAAACACATATGTCAAAACTAGTTTACTCAGTACTTGTATATCCTAACACTCAGTCCATACTAATATACATGTTGTCCCTCAGCTTCTGAATGCTCAATAGATATTTTCTCACTTAGTGTAAACTAACTCTTATTTGCTTACCATTTATTGACTTCTGACATGCTTGACATACATTGTTGCTTGGTCCAAATTGGAGTAATTAGTAATCAAAGATCTTCTCATCTCAAACTAAAATGTGAGAAATTCTGTTATTCATTTCTTGGCCTTTATTAGATGGCTCGATCATAGTGATGACTGACCAAAGTTTCCTAGGAAATGACTAATTGTTTAATACTAATAGGCGACATGGATTAGAGATCAACATATCTATTGGTGAGTTGATGCAAATGTTCACTCTTTAGGAGCTTCCTTAAGTGGTGAAGAAGGTGGAGATAATGTAATAAACTAGAAAGTTATTAGTACATGCAAGGTGCAAGGTATAACTACATGGAAAATAAGGTTTATTGATAAATTTGGTAGTTTTGTCAACGAGGGAGAATAGTTACAAGACTAATAGGGGGAGAGAATGACTAAAGGGGTAGTATATGAGTGTATGTGAAAATGGGGAGGTGAACTATATGTTAAAGAGAATGTAAGTAAGGTGGAATAAAGACTGAAATACAAAGGACAATGTGATGGGAAAGGAAGAGATATGAGCATAGATAAATGAGATTAACATAGAAAGGAAAATAAAGAAATGTTGTTTAAAGAAACAAAGAACAAAGAAGCATAATGAAAGGAAGACCATATAATCAAATGGAGAGTATTATAGTGTTGAAGTGTTCCCATTTAATGAAGTTTTATATTGGATAGTATATTTTAGATGTGTATTGTCACTAATTCCAAAGAGAGGATTGTTAGACACAATTTATGCTGATGAAATAAAGATGTTATTGTTAGACATAAAGTGATAGTGATGAGGAACAAGGTTAGGTAACTAAGTTATGTATTGTATGTAGAAGAGTTAGACAAGTTGTTATATTGTTAGTTTTGTCAAGTTGATTGACAATACTAATCATGCAAGTTGCAAATCATCTGAAAGATGTGGTGTTGAATAGAGAAATTAATGGTAAAGTTAGAAGATGGAATGAAGAAGTGATGTTGAGTATGTGATATTAATTGGGAAACTAATCTATTATTCTATGCCAAGATAATAATGGTTTGATTTTTGACATGATTTGATGAAGCATTGAGATGATGCACAAGCAAGTAATTTTGGTTGCTAAGAAAGGAATGAACTTGTAAGGTGAAAAGATAAGGAATTAATAAGGTAGACTAAGCTAGAAATGGAGATTAGTAAATGACAAAGTAGAAAGGTTAAGTAAACGAGACAATGTTTACTAGGAAAACATATGTTATCAAACAAGGATAGTAATCAAATGAGAGTAGTGTTAACCAAGTGTGGTATTAACTGAATGATGGAGGTTTTTAGTGAAGCTTGAACACAATTCAATGACGATGAATAATTTGTGGAAAACTGAGTAAAGGATGACATCAATTGAAGATTTGGACTATTCTAGAAGATTCTAAGATAAGGAAAAAGTTAGTTAGAAAGATCATTGAAAGAAATTGACAAAATAAAATTTGATGGTGAAGATTTAAGGCATGTTTTTTGATCCAAGGAAAAGAAAATAGTTTTAGGTAAAAACATTGTCTCAAGTGTCTAGATTTAATGTATCAGAGCTAGAAGGTGATTGAATGATTGTGATTAAGTAGTACCATCTCGATGAATGTGATGAAGAAAAAAATGATTGTCTATTTAAGGAGAGTACAAGAAGGAAAATGTTGGTCTATTTACTAATGAGGTATTGGTAAATTTTCTGAATGAGTTGATTATACTAAGAAGATATCAAGTACAAAGTAAAGTGAGTTGATGATGTTAGTGTGATGGCTAGTTAGTAAGGAAAGATATGTGTAGAATGGAGATCCAAATAGGAAAAGTGATTTGCATATTTATTAGATCATAATATTGTTACCCCATAACTATTATAGCATAAAATATCTTAACCAAGTGGAATTAACATTCTTTATTTTTAGATCTTTTTGTAAGGTGACAATCTATTGAATGTTTGTAAGTCCTTTAGATGGACCACTCATTGAAGGGTGATAAGGTCTAGATGATTTTTGGTGTAAATCCCTAATAAGGTTAAAAATCTAAAAATGTGTATGTAACCTTTAATTGGGTAGGCTCTTAACCAATCTCAGTTTAGAAGTGTGGATAATTTTGGTTGACTAGTTCCAAGTGGTTTTTACCCTAACCAGAATTCCACATTATAAATATTAGTGTCAAGGCATGTTTGAATGTTTACATGTTATTTCATGTTTATCTTATGCAAACTATTATTAATTTTTGATACTATTTATGAAGGTCTAATCTATTTATAAGTTTAAGATTGATGAAGTTAATATGTTTACCAAGTGAATTGATGATAAGTTTAAGTAGAGAGAAGTGTAGTGAATTTCTTAAAAGGACCTAAGGATAACCGATTCACCCCCCTCTCAATTATCAAACAAACTGTGACATTGAGAAGTCAAAAAAAAGTGTAAAATATAGTTTTTTGAGGAGAAGCTAATGTACCCAATAAACACAACTAATGAATCATGCAATAACTAGAAAATCCAAGCATAGAAGTTATTGTGTCCGAGTTGTAAAGCTGAGGTAGAGAAGAGTAAAGTTCTAGACAAGTCTAAGGAGCATTAATGTGATCAATATACATGTAATGTCCACACTAATAGGGTTAGTTAGGAACAAGTAATACCTAGAAAAATAAATGTTAGAATAACAATAATAATAAAACTAACTATATTATTCTATCCTCTAAGTTAACCCCAATCTTAAGGATGTCTCTAGATTGGGCTTCATAGCTCATAGCTACTTCACCGTCATCCCAAGTGCGCACCCCTTAAGATTCTTCTTGGATAGGCATCCTCTGTCCAAGGCCAACAACATAGCATATGCTTGACAACATCAGAATATTTTGGCAATATGGAAAATTCTCGGCCATGATGGTTGGTTCAAGATGTTAATACCTTGCTACCCCCATGCTTTGAGTCTTATAATTCTACTAATAGATTAATGTATTGTTACTCGATTATTGACCATGGTAGATAGTGGAGATCTTAATATCTCCATGCTCCATGCTTCAGTATCAAATCTTAGCCATGGTAGACAATGCAAATATTAATATCTCACATGCCCCATGCTTCGAGTTCACATTGATGTCCATAGCATTAACCCATGAGCTAACACAATATTATCCACAAGTATTGTTCATAAATAAATTCATAAACATAATTAAAAAATATAATCCAAAAACATATCTTTCTTACCTTCTTCTCTTCCAAGACTCACACCCTTTCATAATACTAATCCTTTGAAAAGTCACAACACTTCATAGTTATAATCCTTTCGAAAAGTCACAACCCTTCATAACTAAAATCCTTTCAAAAAGTCTCAAAACTTTATAATTAAATATTTTTGAAGAATCACAACTATT
The DNA here is from genome assembly GCA_028749045.1 of Cupressus sempervirens. NCBI lineage: Eukaryota > Viridiplantae > Streptophyta > Pinopsida > Cupressales > Cupressaceae > Cupressus > Cupressus sempervirens. The sequence goes on from CM053785.1 coordinate 497,385,337, forward strand.
TATAATTATGACCCTTTCAAAGGTTCACATCCTTTCAATATCATTGATACCTTTTCAGAAAGTCACTTCCTTATTTTCTTCATATTACTTTCCTCTTCCCTTTTTCCTTTTGAACTCCTCTCCTCTCCTCTTCTTTTCTCCCCTCTCTAAAATAAACTCTCCTCCTTTTATATCTCAATTTTAAGGAGTCATGTCTATTTGTTAAATATCTCTTAAATTTTCATTAGATTTCGTTAATTTATATTATTCTATGTTATATTATTTATTTACTTACTTATATGTGTTTATTTTATTTATTATTAAATTCTATTTAAAAAGTTAACATACTTTCTACAACATTGTCTCTTGTATTTTATTTTATTTCTTTCTTTCTTTACTCATTGAAATTTTATTATTATTTTAATTATTTAAAATATCACACTAAATATTATTTCATTAATAATATAGATTAAATAATTATTATTTCCTTGGTTTATAGTTTAGTATTATAGAACTTTATTATTTATTTAATAACATTGCATTATTTAATTATTATTAAAATTCTATCTTAAAATGGGGATATGACAGTCCGCCCTTCCTCAAATTGCTTGTTCTCAAGCAATTAGATAATTTCTTTTGTTGAGTTGAGATATATATTTCTTTTAGTCCAAATTATTAAGTTTCTATCATGGATATATTTGAACCTTTCTAATAGTCATTAACTTTCTACATTTGTCTTTTATATAAATTATTTTTCTAGATCCTCTTTAACCCTATATGATGGCAAGATCATGCTCTGATACCACTATAATATTTCCACTAATAGGGTTAGTTAGGGACAAGTAATACCTGCAAAAATAAATATTAGAATCACAATAATAATAAAACTAAGTATATTATTCTACCCTCTAAGTTAACCCCAATCTTAAGGACATCTCTAGATCGGGCTTCATAGCTCATAGCTACTTCACCGTCATCCCGAGAGTGCACCCCTTAATATTCTTTTTGGACGGGCATCCTCTATCCAACACTAATGACATATGCATATTTTTGACAACATCATAATATTTTGGCATCACGGAGAATTCTCGGCCATGGTGATCGGTTCAAGGTGTTAATACCTTGCTACCCCCATGCTTCAAGTCTTATAATTCTCCTAATATATTAATGTATTATTACTCGATTATTGGTCATGGTAGACAATGGAGATCTTAGTATCTCCATGATCCATGCTTCGATATCAAATCTTAGCCATGGCAGACAATGTAGATATTAATATCTCACATGCTCCATGCTTTGAGTTCACATTGATATCCATGGTGTTAACCTAGGAGCTAACACAATATTATCCACAAGTATTGTTCATAAATAAATTTATAAACATAATTAAAAAATATAATACACAAGCATACCTTTCTTACCTTCTTGTTTTCCAAGAGTCTCACCCTTTCATAATACAAATCCTTTGAAAAGTCACAACACTTCATAGTTATAATCCTTTTGAAAAGTCACAACCCTTCATAACTAAAATCCTTTGGAAAAGTTTCAATACTTTATAATTAAAATATTTTTGAAGAGTCACAACTATTCATAATTATGACCGTTTCAAAGGTTCACATCCTTTCAATATCATTGATACCTTTTTAGAAAGTCACTTCTTTATTTTCTTCATATTACTTTCCTCTTCCATTTTTCCTTTGAACTCCTCTCCTCTTCTCTTCCTTTTCTCCCCTCTCTAAAATGAACTCTCCTCCCTTTTATATCTTAATTTTAAGGAATCATGTCTATTTGTTAAATATCACTTGAATTTTTATTAGACTTAGTTAATTTATATTATTCTATGTTATATTATTTATTTACTTACTTATATGTGTTTATTTTATTTATTATTAAATTCTATTTAGAAAGCTAACATACTTTCTACAATATTGTCTCTTGTATTTTATTTTATTTATTTATTTCTTTACTTATTGAAATTTAATTATTTTTTAATTATTTAAAATATCATACTAAATATTATTTTATTAATAATATAGATTAAATAATTATTATTTCCTTGGTTTATAGTTTAGTATTATATTTAATAGAACTTTATTATTTATTTAATAACATTGTATTATTTAATTATTATTAAAATTATATCTTAAAATGGGGATATGACAATATAAGCTATGCAAAGTTTCTATTTTGATTAGATAATTTCCTCTGTTGTTTTCTAATCACTACAATAGTAAATTTGGTCAAGCAATATCATCACCCTCCCTTTCCTCAGTTTGACATCCACTATGCAATCAAGTTTTCATAAGACTTTCATGTAATTGAGCAATCATATTTAAGATTTGTAGGCAAGCATCCATTATCCAAGGCTAGAGGGGTAAAGAGGGAACCTCCTTGCTATAATGATATGATAATCTTCATTCAACATGCTAGGCATAAGGCCTACTTGGTTGCAGCTATATAAGTCTCAATTAAAATCTAAAAGATTTCTTAGGCTTATAGAGCCACATATTTTTATTTTCCTTCTATGTAACTTCAGTATTATTTTTCCTAATCCTAGATCTCTACTTTTATAGTCAATAAGACTACAAGTCAGCCTATGAAGTAATTTATTACAAATTCTAGGTTCTACCCCAAAGGAGAAAGCATAAACCTATCAAACAAGAAAATTAACTTCTACGTAGGCAAGGATAGGTCAATACATGTCTCAGTAAGGGAATACAAAATGCATGAAACTTTTAGAGGTCATATGAAACCATGCCAAAGTGAAACCTACATGTTACTCAAGCTTCTAGGAAATCAATATGCCTCAAAAAAAATAAGGAATAACTTTTAAAAATGATGGAATTAAGTTATGTGCTCTTAGATCAAGGATCCATGATAGGTCCAAATTAAGTAGATGACTACATAGAAAGAGAAACCATGAACAAAAATGATCATCTCCAAACAAAAAAGATGAACAAAAGAAAGGAAATCTTTTTTTTGGTGATGCGAGATATCCAAAGTACCCAAGATGCTCCTACAACACACACATGGGGTAGCAAACAAATTAATGTCCACATTAGGAAGCCCTAATTCTTTGAGAACTATCATAAAGATCCCACTCAACCTCTATGATCCAAGAACTATCCTTAATAGGACTATTATGCCACTAAACCAAGTACTCTTTGTAGTCCTTTTCTCTAGTGCTCTTACTAATTCTGGTGTCCATAATCTTTTCAATCCTTTTTGTCTTCTTTTTAGGATAATCAAGTTTATCAACTACCTCTTCATCTAACTCATGGTATTCAAAGATGTTTGAAATGTTAAACATAGGTGAAATATCTATATCTTTAGGAAATTCTACTTCAAAAGAATTATCACTGTCATGTTTCTTCAAGACCTTACAAAGACCAAACTTTTTTATCTTTAGCTTACATATGTGCAAAGTGGAATTCAATTTTTCTTCAAGTGTACTAGTACCTCATCTCTAACCTCAAAATTCTTATGTCTTCTCCTTTTATCCACTCTATATTTATATCCTTAATTACTATTATGTAGATTACTTTTCACTTCTTCATGTAAATTCTTCATAAAATCCATAATTCCTCAGCTTTAACACTGTTATTTATTCAGCATCCAATTTACTCAATTCAGTTATTCCTCTAGGACTCATGCAATTTACAATTTCAAAAGGAGTCTTTTTAGTAGTTCTATTCACATAATTGTTTTAAGAAAACTCAACTTGTGCCAAAATCAAATCCCAGTTAGAAGATCTATTTCTAATCAAACATCTTAAAAGGTTACTAAAATTATGCTCATGACTTCAGTTTGTTTTTCTTTCTGTAGATGAAATGTGGAACTAAACTTAAGACCAATGTTCAACTTCCTCCAAAATATCCTCCAAAAAATAAGCAGTAAACTTAATATCTCTATTTGAAACAATTGTCTTAGGAAATCAATGAAGTCAGACAATCTCTCTTAAAAATAAGTTTTCTAGTGTAATACATCTGATTTCCTCTTGCAAGGTATGAAATGTGCCACTTTAGAAAATATATCAACCACTACAAAGATATAATGTTTACCTCTCTAAGTTATAGGCAATCCCAAAACAATAATAATATCTTCCCAAGGTCTGCAAGGAATAAGAAAAGGTGTGTACAAACTAATATTATGACTACCTCCTTTAGCAACTTGAGATATTTGAAAACTAATTACCATCTTCTAAACATCCTTATATATCTATGAAAAAAACTACTTTTCTAAAATCATCTTTACTATCTTGTCAATCTCAAAATGTCTTGCAAGTCCACTACTATGTTTCTCTTTAATAACGTTCTCTCTCATAGATCCTCTAGCTATGTAGAACCAAACTTCTTAAAAATATATGTCTTCTTGAATGATATATTCAACCCACTTGTCTTGTTTATTAGTCAAAGGGTTCTTACAAGCTTTCCAAGGTTCTTCAAAATCAAGATTAGTTTCATACAAGTTCTTCAAATAATCAAAGTCAATCAATTTAACTCTCATCTCAGTCATAAAACATATTCTCATTCTTCAAGCATCTGCCACCTTATTATATTTCCTAGTCTTATATTTCAATACAAAAGTTAAATTATGCATGTACTCAATCGATATCCATATCTTCAAGTAATTCTACTTCAAAAGCATTACCATTGTCCAGTTTCTTCAAGATCTTACAAGGACCAAACTAATTCATCATTAGCTTACTATATTTGTCAACTAGAAATTAGTTTTTCTTCAAGTGTACTACCACCTCATCTCCAACCTCAAAATTCTTATGTCTTATGCTTTTATCTACTCTATCTTTATATCCTTGATCACTATCATGTAGATTACTTTTCACTTCTTTATGAAAATTCATCATAAAATCCATAAATTCCTAAGCTTCAACACTATTCTTTATCCCTACATGCAATTTCCTCAATTCAGTAGTTCCTCTAGGACTCCTACAATCTAAAATATCAAAAAGAGTCTTTTTAGCACTTCTATTCGCATTATTTTTATATGAAAATTCAGCTTGTGCCAAAGTCAAATGATAGTTAGAAGCTCCATTTCCAATAAAACATCTCAAAAGGTTACCCAAACTTTGGCTCATAACTTCAATTCGTCTATCTTTCTATGGATGAAATGTAGAACTAAATGTAAGATCAGTATTCAATTTACTCCAAAATGTCCTCAAAAAATAACTAGTAAACTTAGTATCTTTGTCCAAGACAATTTTATTAGGCAATCCATGAAGTGTCACAATCTCTCTAAAAAATAAGTCTACTATGTGTAATGCATTTGGTGTCCTCTTACAAGGTATGACATGTTCCATTTTATAAAACATGTCAACCACTACAAAGATATAATCATTACCTCTCTAAGTTCTAGGCAATTCCAAAATAATAATGATATCTTCCCGAGGTTTGCAAGGAATAGGCAAAGGTATGAATAAACCAACATTTTGACTACTTCCTTTAGCAACTTGACATATTATACAACTCTGTACCATCTTTTGAACATCCTTATATATCTATAGCCAAAACTACCTTTCTAAAATCAATCTCAAAATGTCTTGCAACTCCACCACTATGTTTCTCCTTAATAATGTTCTCTCTTATAGATCCTCTAAGTATGCATAACTAAAATCCTCTAAATAATATTCCTTCTTGAATGAAATAATCAACCCACTTTTCTTTTTCATTAGTCATGGGGTTCTTACAAGCTTTCTAAGGTTATGCAAAATCAAGGTTAGTTTCATACAAGTTCTTCAAATCCTTAAAGCTAAGCACTTCAACTCTCATCTCATTCAGCAAACATATTCTCATATTTCCTGAATATTTTACTTTATTAGATATTCCACTCTTATGTTTCAATACAAAAGTAAAATTATGCATGTACTCAACCCATTTTAGATGTCTCTGATTCAACTTATTCTGACTTCCCAAATATTGTAAAGCTTTATGATCATTGTATACCACAAACTCCATAGGCATCAAATAATGCCTCCACTTCTTCAAAGCTTGAATAATTGCATACAATTATTGATCATAGATAGAATACTTAGTCTTAGCATCACTCAATTTCTCATTGTAAAAAGTTATAGGCTTACTTTCTTGAGTCAAAATAATGTCAATGGCATTACCACTAGCATCACAATCAACTTGAATTTTTTTTTCAAAATTAGGTAAAGAAAGCACAAGTAATTCCTTGACCTTTTCCTTCAATATTTCAAAGATTCTATTTTCTGCATGTGTCCACTTGAAAGCCTTTTTTTAAAATCTCCCCTCATAGTCTCAGTCATAGCATTAAAAATAGAACTAGAATTTTAGATAAACATTTTATAAAAAATTGCTAATCCATGAAATGAGCTAACTTCCCTAACATTCTTAGGTGTAGTCCAATCAAGAATAACTTTTACCTTCTCAGGATCCATCTTCAAATCATCAACATAAATCACAAAGCCACGATACACAACTTCCTCCTTCATAAAAGAATATTACTTTTGGTTTATGAACAATTTTTTTCCCTTCAATCTCTATAAAACTTGTCTAATATGCTCAAGGTGTTATTCTTTAGTCTTATTGTAGATCAATATGTCATCAAGTTATAAAATCACAAACTTACCCATAAATTTCTTCAAAAATTCATTCATTAGCTGCATAAAAGTACGAGATCCATTAGTTAAACCAAAAGCCATAACTAGCCACTCATACAAACCTTCACTAGTCTTGAAAGTAGTCTTCCATTAATCACCTTCTTTGATCCTAATCTAATGATATTAAATTTTCAAATAAATCTTTGTAAACAATTTCTCCCCACTCAATCTTTCAATAATATTGTCCATCCTAGGCAAAGGATATCTATACTTCACTTTTATCTTATTTATAACTCTAGAATTTGTGCACTTTCTCCATTCTCCAATATTCTTAGGTGTTAATACTATAGGTATTGCATAAGGGCTCAAACTTTCTCTAATCAAACCCTTCTCTAGTAATTATTTCCCTTGACTATTCAATTCTTTATTCTTTGCAAGTGTGAGTCTATGTGGTGCTTTATTAGGCAAACTAGCTCTAGGTATCAGATCCAAAAAATGAATTGTACTTCTTATAGGGGGTAATCCATTAGAAAAATTATAAATAATAATATCTTGAAGTTCAGCCAAAAAAAATCTAACTTCAAGTGCATGCTCAAGTTCATCTTATTTTTTAGTCATTCTAGGAATCAAAGAAAAGAAAACATTTGGTTTCTTCAAGTCTTTCACAAACTAATTTCCATCGACCAAACAAAGTCTTACATAAGTACACTCACTTTCCTCATATTTCTCAACCAAAGGAAACAATATTTGTTTCTTCACATTAACCCAAATATTATAGTGATTCAATCTACCATCATTCAAACCTTTTCCATCATACTACCAAGGTCTTCCAAAAATTATATGACAATAATCCATAGGCACGATATCATAAAAACATTCATCAAAGTAATTTCCATTGTTTAATTTCACAAGGCATTGTCCACTTACCAACAATTTATGTTCATCTCTAATCCAAGCAATGTGATATGTAATGACCACCCAAGCATAAAGAAGAAAATAATGAAACAAAACTAGAAAAAGAAAAACACAACAAATTTTTTTTTTATTACTCAACATAATATATGTGTCCATACATTGATCTATCCACACTTAAAGTGAAAACTTCATAATAATAAAGAATTCCATCTACACACATCTCCATAGAAACACAAATACATATGGAGTTCAAAATAAGAATGAGATACATATTCATCCTTTTAAATATATTATCAAGTTCCCTCTAAGTATTCTTCAATGAATAGTTTTCTAAATAAAATAAACTGCAACAGTAATCCTTAGATACCTATTAGCCATTACAAAGCACCTAAAAGTGATCACATAAAAGAATGCAACACAAAACAAGAGGGCTCAATACACACTGAATCAAATGAATAATCCACCTACATACATGATAGATAATCATATATAAATCCATAATGTAGATATCTAATTCACATGACAGAGTGTGGTTCAGTAATTAACATGCATGAATTAAATAGCTACTTAACAATGCACAATTAAACTCGCACTAAGAATAACCTGTAAATGAATCATACATATACTGAGGTGTCATCACTATAGTGCTATGGTTTTGCATCCAAGTTATGATATGCTCATAGTCAACACATAGCAGAATTCTCTATATACTCATCAAACGATGTAATAGAGTTTTGCCATGTTCTCCATACTCAACCGTTTAGGTTCAAGTATTAGGTAAGGCCATTTATCTTTACTTATATATTTAACCCACCCAGTTTATTTTAACGTTTTCACTGAATTAAATACTGAATAAGATTAACCATATTCAGCCACCTCGACATATGCTCATCACAATTATTCTTAAAATACACATCAAACAGATATTCTTAGAATGCACATGCAACATGATACTACATTCCTAATCTAATTAAAACTCATCTTTTTCTGTCACCCTTGAAAGTATTGCTTAAGTCACTATATCAATAAGAATAAGAATATAACAGTAAGATCTAGTAATTTTACTAAGCTATAACTCCAGTTTAATGAAATTACATATCTTAACATTATACTTTACCCCTACTGACATAATAATCTAAACATTCCCTTCAAATTAACAAAGATATTAAGATCAAAATACATATGTTATTCTTACTGTAAGCAAGGAATCTACACCAATATGTATCATATTAATTTATAATTTGAAATCAATTTCCATATCCAATATAAACAAAATATAGTTCAGATTACAATTAAGCAACATAATACAACTTAAGAAATACTGAACTTTATTTCTTTTCAAAATTATAAAATCACATTGGAATACTTCCTACAAATGATTCGTTTCTGATAGTTCATGAATTTCAATCAATAATCAAATCAGAAAACATAATCTACAATAGTGACTTATTGATTAATACTCTCTTTTCAAGAAATAGTAACAAATTAGATTTTCAAACTGAATGATTACTCAAATAAACAAGGTAAACATCATTTCAAAATGTTTTCTTTCTTTTTGTTTGGACTAAAATAGTTTCCATCTGATTTATGCCTTTCCACGATTTTGTTAATCCTCATAGCATATTTCATTCTCAAACATCAAAGTATTTTTTTTAACAACAAGAAATACTTTAACTTTTTATACTTTTAGATTCTAAAATCATATTAAATTTTCAATTTAAAATGATAATCCATCTGAATCCAGCATTCGTATGCTTCTTTATGTTTCCTCATCTATTTAACATCTAAATGCATATTTGCAATGTTAACCGATTATCAAATTTTTAACCAATCGAATCTTATAAACTAATTCCCTTTATTCAATTGAGACATTTTCCTCTGACTAATTTATTCTTCAAAAACCAATCAAAACCGAACTGAAGCTAGAAAAGAATGTTTCTTTTAGGTTACAAGACAACTGTTTGTTATAATGTCTACGTTCTGTTCATCAATATATTTTAGTCTTCTACGTTTTGTTCATTGAGATTTCAATCTTCAAAGTTTTATCCATCAATATTTCAAATTGATTCAAACAAAACTCAAGCCTCAAACTCAAATCTAAATCCTTATTGCAACTGTGTCTTGCAATGTCTGTTATATGCATGACAAAACGCTGATATCACTTACAGTGATTTAAAACTAAAGACACCCTAACCCTTTTAAATAATCTCTGATTGTAATACATTTTTAAACAATCACAGTGAACAAACAGAACTCGAAACATAACAATATTCCCTCACTTCCAAACTTTAATGGATAGCTATTGCCCAATTCACTCTAAATTGTTCGAATTTACAAAACAATATTTTAACATGATACGGTATTCTCAGAAGCCGATAAATTTTGTAATTCCCAACTTTCTTTTCAATAATTAAAAGCCAAGAAAACTCACATTCAAAGTGTATAATGATAACAAACAACAAATTTATATCATCACGCAAGTCTGGATGTACACAGAGTTCAACATTTGACTGTTGAGCCCTGCATACACCCACGATTGGGAGATGATAACAATCTACACCTTAACAATCAAACCTTAACATATAAATTTTGCTCTTATTCAAACAAAATAACATAAAATCAAGAAGGATAGGGTTAAGAAAGGCCCCCTACTCAATTTTGAAGACAAATGATGCTCTGCGATGATGCTCACAGCCCAAAGCCCACGAAGCCAAAACTGATCTAGCTCACAAACAGCTATAGCAACAGAGATAAACCAACAAAAACCAGATACCAAAACAACAAAAAAACTTTGGCAAAATAACTCCCATACTTTACTGCACAAGCCAGAATTTTGTTCCAACTAAAAGCCCCAAACATGCCGAAGCTCCAGTTACTCATCACAAGTGTAATGTTTTCCCCAAGCAACAATAGCCCTGAATTCGACATTGCTTCCAAAAAAACTCCAACTACATAGAATGGCCGACCAAATTTAATGCCACTATGAGATTCATAAAAGCTTTCATTAAATTATTCGTAACTTAGCATAGAATTGGCATTACTTCAGCCACAATCACTGCCATTTAGCATGGTCAAAACAGATAATATCGCATGCAAAGCCCATTAGGGTTTTTAAAAATTCAAACCAAAATGTTAATAACAATACTTAAACAAAATACATGATATTGACTTTAGGGTAGTTTTCCCTTGAATTAATTCAAAATATTATATACTAGGTTAACAAACAATTTAGGATTTCTTAGATTATTTAAAGTAAATAACCTCATTCCTTACCTTATGTCATAAACATATACACCTTAAATCATAATCCCTTTTAATACAAATGATTGCATAACAGAAATATCATTAAGACCAAAGTAATCATATTAAAATCTAGACATAACAAAATGTTCAGACATAAACACGTCCAAAAGACATATAAAACCCAAGTTCATCAGATCACAGGAACATATCATCTAAAAGGTTCTTAAAACAAAAAAATCCTAAAATGCAGTAAACCAAGTAGTGGTTAGGCATGACACCCTCCTCCACTAGGCTTCGACTTACTCCTGGAAGTCATCAAACAAGTGCGGATGAGCTGCTCTCATCAAATCAGCATCTTCCCAGGTAGCAGATGTTACATCATCGGAGTCCCATAGGACCTTTACCTGCTTTATTTCTCTCCCTCTTAAATTCATAGTTCTGCTTTGAATGATCTGCACTGGTTCCAACATGATTTGTCCATCCATAATCTGCAAATTTTTCCAATCAAGAACGTGAGCAATATCAAGTATATACTTACGCAGAACTGAAACATGGAATATATTATGAATGCATGAAATACTCGATGGCAAAGCAAGTTTATAGGCAACTGGTCCAACCTGCTCCAAAATTTCAAATGGACCCACAAATCGAGGTGCTAACTTGGATCCCTTTCCATACCAAATTGGACTTTTATGCGGTCTTACTCGGAGAAACACTTTATCACCCACCAAGAATTGACAGTCAATTCTATGTTTATCAACACATTTCTTCTGTCTATCTTGAGCAGTAATAAGGTGTTCTCTAATCCTTTTAACTTGCTGCTCCAAATCTAGCAACATATCAGGTCCTAAAAGAGTCCTATCCTCCAAATTATCACAACTAAGAGGCATCCTACAAGGTCTACCATATAATGCTTGAAATGGTGCCATACCTATGGAACTGTGATATCCATTATTATAAGAGAACTCTACCAAATGTAGATACTCCTCCCATTTATTCTGTCTATCCATTACGTACATCTTAAGCATGTCTTCTAGAATCTGATTGACACATTCAGTTTGTCTGTCTATCTCTGGGTGATAAGCTGAACTAAAATTCAGCTGAGTACCTAACTCTCGCTGCATGGATCTCCAAAGAGATGAAGTAAACACTAGATCTCTATCAGATATAATCTTTTAAGGAATTCCATGCAACTTAACTACCTGTTCCATATATACCTTGGCAACCTTTGTTGCATTATAGGATGATCTAACTGGAATTAAAGTGGGCAACTTTAGACAAATGGTCCACTACCACCATAATAGCGTCATGCCTATGAGCTATAATAGGTAATCCAGAAATAAAATCTATATAAATGGTGTCCCTTTTCCATTCTAGAACATCATGTGGTTGCAATAGTCCCGTAGGGTGCTGATGTTCAGCCTTAACCCGCTGACACTCTAAGCATCGAGCCACAAAATTTGTTATGTCTCTCTTCATTCCCAGCTAGTAATAATGTTGCTTAAGGTTAGCATGCATTTTCTTGACTCCTGGATGAGCTGAATATGGTGCTTTGTGAGCCTCGAACATAACCAGATTTCTTAAATCACCCGAATCAGGAATGTACACGCTCCCTCTAAAAAGTAGTAAACCTTCAAAATTTATTGAATACCCCTCAAAATGCCCTTCCAAGATGCTGTCACTGTCAATAACAGCCTTAACATCTTGAAACCAAAGATCGACAGAAAGATTCTAAAGAATCTTATCCCTAAGGTCCATTGTTATGATCAAAGAAGATAATTGATGTCGCCTTCTGCTAAGTGCATCAGCAACAACATTCTCCTTCCCTTGCACATACTTAATCCCAAAGTCATATTCATACAAGAACTCCATCCATCTTCATTGCCTAGCATTGAGGTTTGGTTGTGTGAAAAGATACTGAAGGCTTTGGTGATCAGTATGCAACTCAAATCGTTGTCCCAAAAGAAAATGCTGCCACTTGGTCAAAGCATGCATTATCGTTGCAAGTTTGAGATCATGAGTACGGTAATTCACCTCATGACTCTTGAGCTTTCTAGATTCAAAAGCTATAACACATCCTTCCTGCATCAACACTGCCCCTAAGCCATCCAAAGATGCATTAGTGCAAACCATGAACTCTTTAGCTAAATCAAGAATTGCCAAAATGGGTGCACTAGTCAAACAATCCTTAAGTTTCTGAAATGCTATCTCGCACTCCTCTGTCCAGACAAATTTCTTCCCTTTTTCTCTGAAGAGACGTGATAGGATGCGCTATTTTGGAAAAGTTTGACACAAATATGTGGTAATAGCTTGATAAACCCATGAAACTTTGAACCTCGGACACATTAGAAGGTACTGGCCAATCGACAATAGCTTGAATTTTGGATGGATCAACATAAATTCCATCCCCAGAAATGATATGACCTAAGTAACAAATCTCAAACTTAAAGAATTCACACTTCAAAGGATTGGCAAACAATTTATTCCTACGAAGGCACTCCAAAATTTTCTCTAAATGCTGATCATGCTCCTCCACAGAGCTAGAATAAACCAAAATATCATCCAGAAAAACCACTACGAACTTATCAAGGAAAGTTCTAAGCACACTATGCATAAGGCTCATAAAAATAGAAGGTGCATTAGTTAACCCAAATGGTACTACCGTGAATTCATAGTGCCCATACCTGGTGTGAAAAGCTGTCTTATGAATATCTACTTCCTGGATTCTAAGTTGATGATATCCGGATTTCAAATCAATCTTTGAAAAGAATCAGGCACCCTTGACTTGATCAAACAAGTCATCAATTCTAGGCAAAGGATACCTGTTCTTAATAGTGACCTTGTTTAACTATCTATAGTCTATACAAAGTCTTAATGAACCATCTTTCTTCTTGACAATGATTACCGGAGCACCCCAAGGTGAAACGCTAGGTCAAATCAAACCTTTCTCCAAAAGCTCTTCCAACTAAAATTTAAGTTCAATCAGCTCTTGAGCTGTCATTCTGTAAGGAGTCTTGGAAATTGGTTTCATTCCTGGCACTAATTCGATCGAAAAATCAACTTCTCTTCTCGGGGGTATTCCCGAAATCTCTTCAACAAAAACATCCAAAATTTTTTGCAAGACTGGATGATCGAGAGAAGAATCCTTATTTATGATATCATTTAAGTCATTTACCGATATGGAAAAAAAACTATAGCCTTTTTGAGCACACCTTGCCAATTGCTTGGCAGAAATTGTCCGTAAAGAGATGGATCTCTTGATTCCAGCAATAACTCTAGCTAATCTAGCATCATCTAAACAAGTGATTAACTTATCCTTGCAATCCAAAATAGCTTGATGTTGTTCTAACCAATCCATTCCCAAAACTATATCATATGATCCTAAAGGTATAACCCTAAGGTTCGCTGAAGTAGTAAATTGTTTCATTTGAATCTTACAATCAGGAGCCACTATATCAGCGTTCACCCTAGAACCTGACGCTAACTCCACATGCCATCTATTCCTTGCCTTAACCACAGGAATTCCACTATATGCAACTAAAGTAGAAGAAATAAAGGAATCTATACTCTAGAGTCAAATAAAATAGATATTTTCATACCTTGGATATTACCCTGAGCTTCGATAACCGTGTTCTGATGTTCTGCTTGCTTTTGATCCAGGGTAGCAAAAACACGGTGATTTCTGGCAGAATCACCAACTGTCGCTTCAGACCTAGTTGGCTTAGGTCCAACCTTCGGCTTGTCCCAATTAGGGCACTAAGACTGGTAATGACCTATCTGACCACAATGATAACACTCAACAGATTTTTGAAATCCCATATTCTGACCATAAAGGTTAGGAGATGGGTTATTACTCTGCACACTAAGAGGTGGTTGAGATGATTTAGGCTATTCTGAACCCTTGGAATACTTACCAAATTTTCTCTTCTTGAATTTTCCACCTAAAAATCTTGATTTCAAATTGCCTTGTAGAGGCTTTTGATTCCTACTGACATCTGGAGTAGGTGGATTCATGCTGGTTTTGTAAGAAGCCCCATGATACCTAGACTTCATCTCAATCAGCTTTGCTTGTTCCGAAGCTTCCTGCATAGACACAGGTCTGAAAGTTCTCACTTCCTCCCCGATCTTGGGCATAAGCCCCCTGATGAAATGCTGAATCATGGCTTTATCATTTTCTACCAAACCAAAAAACTTCTTAAGCTCGTAGAATCTACATTCATAAGCTTCCACTGTAGAGCCAGACTGCATAATCTGAAAGAACTCCTCTGCACGAGCCTGTCACCAATATTCTGACATAAACCTCTCCTTGAATCGCTCTACAAAGAGCTCCCAAGTAACTAAAGAGATATCAATGCCCAGCTTCTCCAACTCCTACTCCAACCACAAGGAACCAAATCCTCTCAAATGCATAATTGTCCATCTTACCTTCACGTTACTCAAGTAACGATGTAAGACAAAGCATCGCTCAATGTTCAACAACCAAGCTTCTGCCATTGTACCCTATTTTGTACCATAGAATAACGACCCTTTCATCTTGGAATAATCCTTGAGCTGAGCTCTTGCCACTAGATTTTCCTCGACAAGAAGGTTAATACCCTGCACCAGAGGTACTCACACATTTGCACCCCCACCAGGAATCTGGTTATTAGTCTCAATATTATCGAGACGTTCTAGTATCCATTGAAGTACCATAGCTTGATCTGCCTAATTCTCTAGATTGTTTCCAATCCCAACATTCTGATCAAATTGATCATCCCCAACATTTCCTTGGTGCCTAGGACCTCTACCACGACCCCTGCCTCTACCACTGCCTCTGCCAGCAAGGTTATCTTCAGGAACACCATGACCTCGAGTTCCTCTAGTGACGGGAGGCATGGTAACAACCTAAAATAATTAACTGTTAATAATACAACGAAGACGAGAAAAACCCTAAAACCCAAGAGTCCTAGTTCATCTAAAACCGGGCTTTGATACCAAATGTAATGACCACCCAAGCATAAAGAAGAAAATAATGAAACAAAACTAGAAAAAGAAAAACACAACAAATTTTTTTTTTATTACTCAACATAATATATGTGTCCATACATTGATCTATCCACACTTAAAGTGAAAACTTCATAATAATAAAGAATTCCATCTACACACATCTCCATAGAAACACAAATACATATGGAGTTCAAAATAAGAATGAGATACATATTCATCCTTTCAAATATATTATCAAGTTCCCTCCGAGTATTCTTCAATGAATATTTTTCTGAATAAAGTAAACTTCAACAATAATCCTTAGATACCTATTAGCCATTACAAAGAACCTAAAAGTGATCACATAAAAGAATGCAACACAAAAAAGAGGGCTCAATACACACTGAATCAAATGAATAATCCACCTGCATACGTGATAGATAATCATATATAAATCCATAATGTAGATATCTAATTCACATGATAGAGTGCAGTTCAGTAATTAACATGCATGAATTAAATAGCTACTTAACAATGCACAATTAAACTCACACTAAGAATAACCTGTAAATGAATCATACATATACTGAGGTGTCATCACTATAGTGCTATGGTTCTGCATCCAAGTTATGATATGCTCATAGTCAACACATAGCAAAATTCTCTATATACTCATCAAACAATGTAATAGAGTTTTGCCCTGTTCTCCGTACTCAACCTTTTAGGTTCAAGTCTTAGGTAAGGCCATTTATCTTTACTTATATATTTAACCCACCCAGTTTATTTTAACGTTTTCACTGAATTAAATACTGAATAGGATTAACCATATTTAGCCACCTTGACATATGCTCATCACAATTATTCTTAAAAGACACATCAAACAGATATTCTTAGAATGCACATGCAACATGATACTACATTCCTCATCTAATTAAAACTCATATTTTTTTGTCACCCTCAAAAGTATTGCTTAAGTCACTATATCAATAAGAATAAGAATATAACAGTAAGATCTAGTAATTTTACTAAGCTATAACTCCAATTTAACAAAATTACATATCTTAACATTATACTTTACCCCTACTGACATAATAATCTAAACATTCCCTTTGAATTAACAAAGATATTAAGATCAAAATACATATTTTATTCTTACTGTAAGCAAGGAATCTACACCAATATGTATCATATTAATTTATAATTTGAAATCAATTTCCATATCCAAGATAAACAAAATATAGTTCAGATTACAATTAAGCAACATAATACAACTTAAGAAATATTGAACTTTATTTCTTTTCAAAATTATAAAATCACATTGAAATACTTCCTACAAATGATTCATTTCTGATAGTTCCCAAATTTCAATCAATAATCAAATCAAAAAACATAATCTACAACAATGACTTATTGATTAATACTCTCTTTTCAAGAAATAGTAACAAATTAGATTTTCAAATTGAATGATTACTCAAATAAACAAGGTAAACATCATTTCAAAATGTTTTCTTCCTTTTTGTTTGGACTAAAATAGTTTACATCTGATTTATGCCTTTCCACGATTTCGTTAATCCTCATAGCATATTTCATTCTCAAACATCAAAGTATTTTTTTTAATAGCAAGAAATACTTTAACTTTTTATACTTTTAGATTCTAAAATCATATTAAATTTTCAATTTAAAATGATAATCCATCTGAATCCAGCATTCGTATGCTTCTTTATGTTTCCTCATCTATTTAACATCTAAATGCATATTTGCAATGTTAACCGATTATCAAATTTTTAACCAATTGAATCTTATAAACTAATTCCCTTTATTCAATTGAGATGTTTTCCTCTAACTAATTTATTCTTCAAAAACCAATCAAAACCGAACTGTAGCCAGAAAAGAATGTTTCTCTTAGGTTACAAGACAACTGTTTGTTATAATGTCTACGTTTTGTTCATCAATATATTTTAGTCTTCTAAGTTTTGTTCATCGAGATTTCAATCTTCAAAGTTTTATCCATCGATATTTCAAACTTATTCAAACAAAACTCAAGCCTCAAACTCAAATCTAAATCCTTATTGCAACTGTGTCTTGTAATGTCTGTTATATGCATGACAAAATGCCGATATCACTTACAGTGATTTAAAACTAAAGACATTGTAACCCTTTTAAATAATCTCTGATTGTAATACATTTTTAAACAATCACAGTGAACAAATAGAACTTGAAACATAACAATATTCCCTCACTTCCAAACTTTAATGGATAGCTATTGCCCAATTCACTCTAAACTGTTTGAATTTACAAAACAATATTTTAACATGATACGGTATTCTCAGAAGCTGACAACTTTTGTAATTCCCAACTTTCTTTTCAATAATTAAAAGCCAAGAAAACTCACATGCAAAGTGTATAATGATAGAAAACAACAAATTTATATCATCACGCAAGTCTGGATGTACACAGAGTTCAACATTTGACTGTCGAGCCTTGCATACACCCACGCTTGGGAGATGATAACTATCTGCACCTTAACAATCAAACCTTAACATATAAATTTTTCTCTTATTCAAACAAAATAACATAAAATCGAGAAGGATAGGGTTAAGAAAGGCCCCCTACTCAATTTTGAAGATAAATGATGCTCTGCGATGATGCTCACAGCCCAAAGCCCACGAAGCCAACACTGATCTAGCTCATAAATAGCTACAGCAATGGAGATAAATTGACGAAAACTAGATACCAAAACAACAAACAAACTTTGGCAAAATAGCTCCCATACTTTACTGCACAAGCCAAAATTTTGTTCCAACTGAAAGCCCGAAACATGCCGAAGCTCCAATTACTCATCACAAGTGTAATGTTTCCCCAAGAAACAATAGCCCTGAATTCGGCATTTCTTCCACAAAAAATCCAACCACACAGAATGGCCAACCAAATTCAATGCCACTATGAGCTTCATAAAAGCTTTCATTAAATTATCCTTAACTTAGCACAGAATTGGCATTACTTTAGCCATGATCACTGCCATTTAGCATGGTCAAAACAGATAATATCGCATGCAAAGCCCATTAGGGTTTTTAAAAATTCAAACCAAAATGTTAATAACAATACTTAAACAAAATACATGATATTGACTTTAGGGTAGTTTTCCCTTGAATTAATTCAAAATATTATATACTAGGTTAACAAACAATTTAGGATTTCTTAGATTATTTCAAGTAAATAACCTCATTCCTTACCCTATGTCATAAACATATACACCTTAAATCATAATCCCTTTTAATACAAATGATTACATAATAGAAATATCATTAAGACCAAAGTAATCATATTAAAATCTAGACATAACAAAATGTTTAGACATAAACACATATCCAAAAGACATATAAAACCCAAGTTCATCAGATCATAGGAACATATCATCTGAAAGGTTCTTAAAACAACAAAATCCTAAAATGCAGTAAACCAAGTAGTGGTCAGGCATGACATGATAATGGTTAGGGTGCTCCAACCTCTACAAATTCAATTTTGTTACCAATTCTTCAAGTTCCAAGTTCTCCAAATTACTACTATCAATGATCACTTTGCAATATTTACCTTCAACATTACATATAGTCTTAACAAGGCTTTTCCTCAAGGAAGGTTTAGTTTCCAAATGCTCACTCCACAAGGTTCTTCTTATCATTAGGTTCTCTCCTTTCTCAAGTTAATTAGGCACATCATTATATTCTTCTTGAATCAAACCATTTCTGCTAGTACTTCCCATTTTCTTACTATTAAAGTTACATTGAAAAGACCTATGCCCTTCTTCACCATATTTAAAGAAAGTTCCCTTAAACCAAGATCTATTTTCTCTCTTTCCATTACTATTATTCATAGAGTAACTAGTACAATTACCTCTTCATCTTCTTCTACTATCTTCTTTCTATTCTAATTTACCCTTGTCATTAAATGTGTTTTTAAATATGCTATTTTTCTATAATATCTTCCTCTACTGCAATGAAATCTCCCATTTCTAGCTCTTTTTCTTTTCTCTTATTTATTTACCAAAATTTCTTTAGCTTTCAAGACATATAAATATGCTTCTTTAACACTTTCCACCTTTCCAAAGCTAATCTCATCCTATATAGAAGTTGTTAAACCATTCAATTATCTAGAAACTTTCTCAACTTCATCATCAACATGTCCATATCTAATATCCAACTTGTAGAATTATTTAGTATAATCTTTCATAGTCATATCTTTCTATCTCAAGTTATGCATTCTTCTCAATTAAATAACCTGATAATCAATAGGAAGGAATTTATTTTTCAACTTACCAACCATCTTTACCCAAGCACTAATATTTTTCTTTTCCTCTTCTTTTTCTATAATTTTTAAGTGTTCCCACCAAAGAGATGCATATCCTTTCAACTTTGTAGCTGCTATCCTTACTTTCTAATCCTTAGGATTACATTCATAATCAAAACACTTCTCAATACCAAAGATACAATTCAAGAAAGCATTAGTATCAACTCTTTCATTATAAGTGGAAATTTGAAAAACAAGTCTTACATTTGTTGTATTCAAAGATCTCAAAAGCCTTTCTTCATCTTTTTCAACCTCAAGTTCTAGATTTGGCACTATTGCTTCTTCTTCATCACTAACATCCTCAGATGCACTCCTCTTCTTTGGGCTATTTCAATAGCTTCAATTCTAGCTACAATTTATCTCAACATATTCATAATAGCATTGTCTTCATTTGCTATACCTTGAACCATTTTGACAGTAGTTCCTAGGAGTATCATAACCTCTAGAAGTTATAGGTCCTAATCTAGTTCTACTACCCTACAACCAATATTCAACTAGGTTCTACATGATCCCAAACTTTACCAAGAAAGAAACTCACTTTGATTCCCCTTGACACAAAGTTGGAGAGCTAAAGAGAGCACCTCCCATCTACTCTCTCTTAGAGTTACAAATGGAAGCCTCCAAATAGAGAAAACACAAAATTTATTAAGGAATCAATGCAATAATGATTATATAATCTTCATTCAATGTGCAAGGCATAAGGCCTACCTGGTTGAAACCATACAAGTGTCAATTAAAATTTGCAAGCTTAAGAGCTTGGAATTACATAAAAAGATCTTCATATTTTCCTACTATATAACTTTATTATTCTTTTTCTAATCCTATATCTCTACTTTCATAGCCAACAAGACCACAAGTTAGTCTATTAGGAAATTTATTACAAATTATAAGTTCTATCCCATAGGAGAAATTAGAAACCCATCAAACAAGAAAATTAAATTTTGCATAGACAAGGATAGGCACACACATATCTCTGAAAGTGAATCCCAAGTCCACAAAACTCCAAGTGGTCATATGTGTTGCTATATGATTGAAAAGAGCATTTGAGTACAAAAATTGTTGAAGAAGTGTTTCAATCATTGTTTTGTTGTGAGGCCTCGCCCCGACCCATTGTAGCATAGTGATACATTACTCTTATTTTTGTTATCCGCGACTCGAGATGTTGAGACATTATCTGATGCTTAGAACATATTTTATTATTTCATGTTGTGTGATGTTATTTCTAGATATATTTGATGATTTTCATTTAATGTTCATATATATGTATGATTGACGAAATCAGTAAAATTGAGATTTGATTTAAGATATTTCAAATGGTTAAGAATTATGTAGGATGAAGAAACTCTTATTGATGTATGTTCTAATTTATGAAAATTTCTGATACATATACGTTTATATACATGTGATTTTACGGGACTACTGATGTGTGCAATGAGTGTGCAGATATTTAGCCGAGAAACCCTATGGAGGAACAAAACTGATCTCCATGTGCTAAAATTTAGAAACCCTATTGTTCGTAATTATGTTCTTTCAGTGTCGCTTGACACTCGTAAAATGTTTATGTGCTTCGGTATGCTAGTTAGGGTTAATTGTTTAACCTTTGGATTCAAGTTGGTTCAAGTTAGTGTCAATTTTCTATCAGGTTCTTAATTAGGGTTAGTCATCCCTATTTTGGATTTTGTGCTTGATTTGCAAGTTAGAGTTGTTAGATAGACCTATTTAATCTCTAGATTTTATTTGACTCTAACCTCTTCCCTAAGGCTTTAAAACATGTTATTTTTCTAACCAATGGGTATGGGTATGGGTTAGGGGTCTTTTCCAACCCCTAAGCCCCTTTTTTTGACTTTTGAGGTCACACAAAAGTCCCCTTTTTGCCTTTGTGCGAAAATTGCAAGTGGTTGTCATGAGTTGTCTTATCCCACCTCCTTTTAGGGTTTAACCATGGTGTAGGTTACGTTAGGAGTTTCTAGAGTGGCTAGTGGGTGGAAATAGTTATTGCTCCTTTTGGGTGGTTGAGTTGGAGGCTTATTTAGAGGCCTTCCTTGGTCTAGTGGTGTTGGTTGCCCAATCTCTACATTTAGAGAAGATTTCTTGAAGCTTGAAGGAAGGAGGGATACTCTACTCAAACTGGTTCATTTCCATTGCCTCTTTGTGAAGGTAGGAAACTCCCATCTCCCTTATTCATTTTTATATTTTGTTTCATGTTCTTGTTACCTTGTTGTTGTTTTACGGTGTATGGTTGTGGGTATGTTGGGAAGATTTGTAAACCATGTCTTTTTGGTTGTTTTCCTTTCTTGTTTATGTTTGAAATTTTGAGTTTTCCTTGCATGGGTGTTTTGGTATTACTCACCCTAGGAGAGGGCAGAAGTGACCAATTTTGGGAGAGGTCTGTTTAGTTGGACTCCAACCTGTGTAGAGTCTCTTCTCAGGATGAGAAGAGGGATAAAGGGTAGGGTGTTATGGGCCCCTACCCGTCAGCACAAACCTAGTATGAGTATGGCAAGTTTAAATGGAAGAATGGAAGTTCTTGGTTATTGGCCCCGATTGGGCATCTGAATTGGTGTTGTGCTTGACTTCTCTAGTTGGAAGAATCCACCTCTCCCTAGTCTTGATTCATTGTGAATCTTATTGTGTAAACCATGTGTGATTATGCATGCTTGATGTTCTTTGATTTAGGTTGGTTGTCACCCGATCAGTTATTGGTTTCCTCCATGGTTCTTGAAATGAGATTCAGAAAATATAACAAAATCCTTGATTGGATCATGAAGAAAATTTGATAAAATTGTTGAAATTTGGGATTGAGATCCTACTGTAAATTTGTATTTTAAACCTTATTGCATATGGCAATGAAGCTGGGTTTTCTTCCTGATTCTTTCTCGGCTGAGCCCTTGAATTAGGTTGATAATAAAATAAGTGATTGAGTAAATTTACTTCTTTTAAAATTTTCGTATTCTATGTTGTCATATGAATGTGTATCAAAGATAAGATGCAACAATGATGTTCAATTATACAAGATTCAATTTGTGATGTGTGGTGATGCCTCTATTCATATGGACTATAGAGAGAGATGTTGCTAATCCATGTAAATGTATGGTGTCTTTATCAAGTTTGAAATGATTTAGTTTATGTAAGGTTGTGTTGAAAGTGAATTTGCAAGAACATGAAGGAAAGAATTACGTCAAGAGATCCAAGCTAAAATTGAAACATGATAGAGAAATAACTTTGTGTATTTCGATACTCCCTTCAAAAGGAATGGAGCATTATCATTTTGATCTCTTATTTTCTCAATTGCCTTAAGACTAGTTTAGTCATTATGTTGTTCCAATGTTGATCCATTAGTTTCATTAGATAGTTAAATGAATATGTAGATGGCTATTTCATGAAATGTAGGTATCATTGAGATACATAGCATCTGAGGTGCATGAAAATTATTAAGCAGGAATTCTTAAGAAATTTGCATAGATTTTGATGATCTTGAAATAGTTGATTTATTGAACATAATGCATAAAAAGGTGGTAGATTAATATCATTGAAGAATTTAAAACACAAATTCTATAAGACTATATAGTAAGACCTTAACCATCAAATAAGTTTCAAAATTTCATATAAAAGAGGCCTGTAGAAGCACATTTTCATTTTGGAAATTGTATGGAGAACTCAAAATTTGGTTGATGCTATTACAGACTATTAAAATATTCACATCACAATAAAATAAAACAAAATCTAAAAACAAAATCTATTCTTTATGACAAATAATATAGTTTTAGTAGATATCCTTAATATCCTAACTCTCACCTATAAAACTTTATCAATGAATATTTGGGGTAAGTCAAATTGTCTTCCCACACAATGATGTCACCCTATCCCATCACTATCTTCCTCCAAATTGGGCGCTCAGATTGGAGGGAAGGCATTTAAATTTTGTGTTTAAAATAACAAAACTTTTGCAAGTGATTTAACCTTGTTCCTTCCACTTGCTATCCACTTGAATCGCATGAGTTTGAGGGAAGGTGGGGGAGTCTGTCACACCTCCCTTGGGCAGAGCGCTATCCCAAGGACAGTGCTTGGGAAGCGCTCCTTGGGAAGCGCTTGCCCAAGTGGGGCATGGGGTTAGGATGGGCTTAGGGGGGGGGAGATGGTAGAGTTAGTGTAGGTGTAGTTAGGATGTTTTGTCTTGTAAATGGTATTAGTTTATAAGTTTGTTTTAGTTAGTAGGTATTAGATTAGCTAGTTTAGTATTTAGTTAATTTAGTTATTTAATAAATGTTAATTAGATTTTATATTAATTTAAGTCTATTAAAATTGTTTTTTAGTTGATAATTTTCAGAATGTAATTAGTTAATTAGTTTAAATTTTTAAGTTATTTTATTTTAGCATGTTAGTTTAGTTAGTTTCTTTTTATATATTGTTGCTTACTAATAATTTTAAATTGTTAGTTTTAAAATGATATTCTAATTTGTTAAAGTGTACTTAGTTTAATTTAATAAAGTTTTAAGTTAGTATTACATTGAAATTAATTTAAAATCTTTTAATTATTAACTTAGTTGATAACTATGTTGTTTAATTGTGAGTTGGTTTTAGGTTATCTGTTTTAATATATTTAGTATAAATTTTAAACATTTAAGGTTTTAGCAAACTCATTATGAAACTATTATCTTGTTCCATTATGTTAGCATATGTTAAACAAATAGAAAATGTTGGATTGTTTCCTTTATCATTTAGCCAAAAGTTAAGTGTAACTTACATTGTTAATATCTTTTGATATGTTTAATTGTTAAATAGCATAACTTAAGATCGATATCAATCTAATAACAAAAGTTTCAAAATCTTAATGATGTAATCGCCCTCATGTTTATAACCTTAAGACGTAAAGTAAAGAACCTGTACTAAAACTATTATCAATCATTTCAAACCTAGGGCATGTTTAATTATTAATTCAAAAAAAAATTGTGTGTGTGTTTTTGCCTTCAAGTTTTGGGCATGACATTTGTGGCTGATGTCAAACCTGCTACATGTTGGTAAGAAAATTGCTTTTATGCTTCGAGAACTATCACTTAGTTGATTGATGAGAAGGATTTGATCAGCAAGAAGTAACAAAAGTACCTAGAGGAAAGGTTGAGTTATGATTATCTATTGAAGTGTAAGAATCAGTTAAGATAGTGATAACATAATATATTGATGATCTACTTTGAGGTTACAAAATGATTGGATACACTTAGAAAGTTCAAAAGAATAAGGTTGAACAAAGTTCATTTGCTAAGCTTGACCAAGTTGATAGAAGGTGCCGAGAAAAGTTAGTGCAAGCTGAGCAAAACATCAGTTGGAGCCGAGTGAAAGCAATTTCTAGTGGATGTCGAGTAAACTAGTAGGTATTGAGCAAGTTCATAGATGCCGAGTGATTTTTAGTTGATGCTAAGCACTAGTAAAATCTAGTTGATATTGAGTGATTTTACAATAGATGTTGAGTAACATAGTATGTGTCGAGCATCAATAAATTGATAATGCCTAGTTGTTGCATTATGAAAAAGATCAAAGATTTGCCAAATAAAAGATGACAAGTTTGTTTTCTTGGAACTTGTGAATAAGGAGAAAGATAAGATTGATGAGCTGGAGGTAAAACATCTTATGTAAACCATTTTGGAGGCGAATTCAAATAGATTCTAGGAGAAGTTTCTAGAGAAGACAAGATATGGGGTAGATACATTGTATCCTACCTAATCCATTGAAAACCCTAATTTTTGTGATGGATAATGAGTAGGAAAAAGAGTTATAATTTCCTATATGTAGGGAAATTTGGTCATGAAGCAAAGAGGTTAGAGAGTTTTGGATGTAAAAATTTGACAAGGAGAAGAAAGAGGGGTTGCTTCATCAAGTGACCCAAGAGAAGTAGTTTGCAATGGAAAACTAAGAAAGAAGGCTTAAAGAGGATGAATTCTTGAAGGGTGAACAAGCTTTTAGATCGACAAAGATTGGAAGCCAAGCACAGTTGAGGACTGAATAGTGATCTATAATCTACAAGTAAGGTTGTAAGTTGTATCAGATCAAAGCTCTAATGTTACTTTCTAAAAATTGTATAAGATTAGGGTAAATCCTTTGGAGAAAGGTTGAATTAATAGTCATTGGAAAATTCTTTAACAGGGTGGCATTCCAAGTGAATGGCCTAAAGTCCTCTAACAAGGTTCATTTTTAATAGGGTGATTGAAATCCCTTAACTGGGTCACATTTAACACTGTGTGTTGTAACCTTTAATAGGGTTGGCCTCTAATAGGCCATCACTTTAGAAGAGTGAAAAAAAGAGTAGCATGCTACTAGTGGTTTTTCCCAAATTGGGATTCTATGCTAAATCATTGTTTCAAGTGTGCTGATGGATATGTTGTGTTTTAAGCTTTACATTTTTGCATGTTAATTTTACAGCAACATATTAGTTTTGGTTAACACACAATAAATGCATGCATGGTGAAGGATGCTATATGGGTACACTGAATTGTGAAAAGTTTTATTTTGTATATCTGGACCTTGAATAACTAATTCACCCCCCTCTTAGTTATTCTAAAAGAATTCCAATAATTGGTATCAGAGCATAGTTTCTTAAGAGGATTAGTTTTAAGATACTAAAAGCATAAAGATCAAGATGTCAAAAAGAGAGGTACCCAAGCTCAACAGAGATGAATTTCTTGAATGGAAAATTTTGGTGAAGCTATACCTTGGAGGACTTGGAGATTATGCACTATCTTTCATTTCAATAGCACATGTTAATCTAGCAGGAGCCCTAACTGTTGAAGATTTGAAGAAAAAGAAAGAGCACAATCAAGCTATGTTGGAGATTGCCTCTACCTTGAGCTATGCTGAGTTTGATGATATTAAAACCTTAAAAGTGAAAAGCAGATGTGGGACACCTTAGAAACCATCTATGGAAGAAACAAAAATGTTCAAAGAGCCAAGTCAGAGAGCCTCAGAGGTAAGTTTGATGACATGAGAATGGAAGAAGGTGAAAACATTGCTCAATATGTTGCTAGAATAAAAGAAGTTGTTAGTGCAATAAAAGGTGCCACTAGTAAAATAGATGATGATACTATGCTAAATAAAGTTTTGAGAACATTGTTGCCTATGTATGCCATTAGAGTGTCTGCAATCCAAGAGCTAAGATGTATGCCAGGAAATGATCTAACCCTTGAAGGTTTGGTAGGAAGACTCACTACTTTTGAGTTATCTAATTTTGACAACTATAGATCAAAGAGTATTGAATCAACTTTAAAAAAAAAAATTGTCATTGAAGGATTTTGAGGAGGCAAAGCCAAAGAAGAAGAAAAGAAAGATAAAGTATGCATTCAATGATAGTAGTATAGATGAGGAAGACATTGAAAAATTTAAAGAATTTTTGTCAAGAAGATTTCATAGAGGAAAAGGTAAATTCAAAGGTAAGTTGCCTATCATTTGTTTTAATTGCAATGAAGTTAGCCATATTGCAGCAAGATGTACATAGAAGAAGAACTTTAGAGAAGGGAACAAGCATAAAAAAAGAAGAGAAGATAATGTAAGAGACTACAAAGATAAAGACAAGAAGCCATCCTACATTGCTAATGAACATGACTCTGATGAAAATGATGATGATGTGAGGCCTCGCCCCGACCCATCATAGCATAGTGAAACATTACTATTATTTTGATACTCACGACTCGTGATGTCGAGACATTATCTGATGCTTAGAATATATTATGTTATTTCATGTTGTGTGATGTTACTTTCAGATATTTGATGTTGTCATTTAATATTTTGTGTGTATGTATGTTGATGAAATCGGTAAATGTAGGATTGATACTTTAATTTAAGAGATTTTAATGATTAAGAATTAAGTAGGACGAAAGAAACCCTTATTGATGTATGTTTCAATTTATGTGAATTTTTGATATGTATACATATATGTACATGTTATTTTATGGGACTACTGATGTGTGTAATGAGTGTGCAGATATTTAGCCGAGAAACCCAACGGAGGAACAAAATTGATCCCTATGTGCTCATTGTGGAAACCTTGTTGTTCGTAATCAAATTTATTGTGAGACGTATGTATGTATCTTTGTGTGTTCAGTGAATGTTAATGTTCATAACTATGTTCTTTTAGTGTCACTTGACACTCATGAATTGTTTATGTTCTTCAATGTGCTAATTAGGGTTAGCTGTGTAACCCATGGACCTAAGTTGGTTTAAGTTAGTGTTAGTTGCTAATTTGGTTCTTAATCGAGTTTAGTCATCCCTAATTTGAATTAGTGCTTAATCTACATTTTAGAGTTGTTAGTTGGTCCTAATTATTTCCTAGCTTTTGTTTGGCTCCAAACCTATTCCTTAGGCCTTAAAACATGAAATAATTATACCCAAGGGGTATGGGTATGGGTTGGGGGTCTTTTCCAACCCCTAAGCCCCTTTTATTGACTTTTGAGGTCACTCAAAATGTCTCTTTTTGCCTTTGTGCGAAAATTGACTATGGCTAAGATGAGTTGCATCACCTCACCTCCACTTAGTGTTTAACCATAGTGTGGGTTGAGTTAGGAGCTTCTAGATTTGTAGGTGGGTGGGTGAAGTTATTGCTCCTTTTGGTGGTTGAGTTTGAGGCTTATTTAGAGGCCCTTCTTAGAGTAGTAGACGTTGTTACCCAATCTCTACATTTAGAGAGGAGACTTAGAAGATTGAAGGAAGGAGGGAAAAAGCTCTACTCAAACTTTTTCATTTTCCATTACCTCTTTGTGAAGGTAGGAATTTTCATCTCCCTTGTACAGATTTTCATGTTTGTTTCATGCTTATGCTATCTTATTGTTGGTTGAATGCTTGTATGTTTGTGGGTATGTTGGGAAGATTTGAAAACCATGTTTTTTGAATGATTTCCTTTCATGTTTATGTTTGAATTTTGAGATTTTCTTGCATGGGTGTTTTGGTATTACTCACCCTTGGATAGGGCAGAAGTGACCAATTTTGGGAAAGGTCTTTTTAGTTGGACTCCAACCAGTGTAGAGTCTCTTCTCAGGATGAGAAGAGGGAGAGAGGGTGGGGTGTTATGGGCTCGTACCTGTTAGCACAAACCTCGTATGAGTTTGGTATGTTAAAATGGAAGAATGGAAGTTCTTGGTTTATAGCCCCGATTGGGCATCTATTTTGGTGTTGTGCCTGACTTCTCCTGTTGGATGAATCCACCTTTCCCTAGTTTTGATTCATTGTGAATCTTAATGTGATAACCTTGTATGAATATGCATGTTTGAATTATTTCTTGGTCATGCTTGTTGTCACCTGATCAGATCCTGCTCTCTCCACAGTTCTTAGAAATGTGTTGCAAAAATTGTTATGGAACCCCTGTTGAGGGTCATGAAGGAAATTCAATTAAATTGTTGTAATTTTGGATTGAAATCCTATGTAATTTGAATTTCAACTTTTTTGTAATGGCAACAAAGTTGGGTTTTCTTCCTGGTTCTTTCCCAGCTGAGCCTTTGAATTAGGTTTGCCAATAAAATGGTGATTGAGTACTATTGCTTATTGTGTGATCTAATTGTAAAATTTTCAATTAGATGGATGCACCTCAGAAATAAGATGATGGTTTAATTAAGCAAAATTTTTAAGTTTTCCTTATATGTTCAAAAATGAAAATTATGTTAAGGAAAGAAAATAATGGCTAAGGTTGATATATTTCAATTCAAGTTGTATAGGAGATCAAATAACTATGGTGTTAATGTGACACAAACTATTGTATCAATGTTTTAAATCTATTAAAAAAAAATACCCCTTGAAAAAAAAATACATTACCTTGTAAATCTATACTTAGAAAATTATGTCAAAAAAAAAAGAGTTTCAAGAGAGTAAAAACTCTTTGTCTTTTGTATGGGAGAAACAATTAAATGGTCTTTGGTAATAGAGAATCAAAAGATTCCCTTAAAAAAATCCCTTTTGCTTTATTGAAAAATTATATTTAAAATTAAAAAGAATAATAGAAAAAAATTAAAAAAAAATATTATAACATACGTTCTAAGATATCCTAATATCTCTTCTCACCTAATAAATTTTTTGCCTTAAACTCATACCCATCTTACCTTGGGCGTCACTTCTCAAAAATGCTATTTAAAAAAAAAAGGTTTTATAAAACAGTTTTATTAGAAAGTTTTTTGGGCAAATCTATGGTCATCATGAGGATGACATCACCCTCTATTCCCCTTAATTTTTTTGACCATGCTAAAAGAGTAATTTATGTTTGAATCTTTTTGGCAAACTTGGTTGCCATCCCTCATACTTTGGCCTGCGCATGTATTTGCTTGTCTTGGTCTGCGCTAGGCTTAGTTTGGGCAGAGCATTTTCTCAAGGACATCGCTTGGGAAGCGCTGCCCATGGAGTAGGGGTAGCTTAGGGATGGGGTAGTTAGTAGGTAGGTTTAGTTAGTAATTTAAGTTAGTTTTAAATGTAAGTTAGTTTGGATTATAGTATTAGGAGTTAGTTTTAATTTCATTTAAGTTTTTAAAGTTTTAAGTTAGTTTAATTTAAGTTAATGTAATTTCTTAATCTTTTTAAGTTAGTCATAACTTATGTAAAGTCATTTGTTAAGTTTTAATATATATTTATGTTAGTAATATTCATTTTAGAATTAGTTATTAAAGATAGTTGCTATTTTAATCTAGTTTTGTTTAACTTTGTAAAGGTAGATTTAGTTATTTTTTTAATACTAATGTTAATTTTAGTTTTTTTTTATGAATATCTTTTTAGTTGTTTAATTAACTTAGAAAGTTATAACTTAATGAGTAGTTAAAAGATTAGTTAATTTTAATATCAATGATAAATTAGTCTTTTAATATTATTTAGTTTTACTTTAATAGGTTGATAATTGATCATAACTTAATAGTTTATATAGGTGTATGGGTAGATGTAATATTTTCCTTTAATGAGTTCTTGATCTGATATTTTCAAAATAATTTGGAACGAACTCATTTAAAATGTTATTTAAATAATTTTCATATATTGTCATAGAGGAAATTTAAATCTATTGTTTTAAGATTAATATGAAATGAAATAAACGTCGATATTATGTTAATAACGAGAGCTTCAGTTTAACGATTTTTTTTTTCCTTCTCAAGATATGTAACTTAAGATGAGTTGTAAAGAACCTTACTTAAACTGTGAGCTCAAACTTATAAAACTTAGAACATTCTAATTACTAAATTAAAAAAAAAAAAAAAATTGTGCATTTTTGCCTCATAGTCTGGGCATGACAGATGAAGTGGTATATGTTGTAATGAACGATTAATTAGATGAGGATTAGGCTACTGCACTTATGAATTGTGTGAACAAGAATGACAAATAGATCATTGACAGTGGATACTTACATCACATGATTGGAGACAAAAGTAAGTTCATTACCTTAACTTGTTATGATGGAAATAGTGTAAGATTTGGTAATGATGCACCACATTTAATAAAAGGAAAAGGGTCTATCAAACTTAAAGACAAGATTTCATGTGACAATGCTTATTATGTTGAAGGATTGAATTATAACTTGTTAAGTGCGTCACAATTGAATAATTTGGGGTGCAAAGTTGAGTTTGAAAACAAAGCAGCCAAGATATATGATACAAATGGAAACTTGATTGGGAAAGGTGATCAAACTAGGAGTAATCTGTTCTATTTGGATATAGAAGATGCTACTTGTCTTATTGCAAAATTTGATGATGTATGTCTTCGGCACAAAAGACTATGTCATGTTAACTTTGATAATCTGATTAGTATCAGTATCATAAAAAGAGTTAGAGGTTTTCCTAAGTTGAAGAAACTAAAAAATATAATGTGCAAACAATGTCAGCTAGGTAAGATGACAAAGTCAAGCTTTAAAAGCAAAGCTTATACCTCTAAAGAAATACTTGAAATTGTTCATACTGACTTGTGTGGACCTATTGAAGTGCAAAGCTACAAAGGAGATAGGTATATAAAGCTACTTTTTGATGATTACTCTAAAATGATGACAATCATGTTTCTAAAACAAAAATTAGATACTTTTCAAATGTTTAAATGGTACTTGGAAAGAGTTGAAAAATAAATATGTAAGAGCTTGAAATGCTTGAGATTAGATAGAGGAGGTGAATTCACTTCACATGAGTTTGAGATGTTCTACAATGATAGAGGAATCAAAAGATATACATCTGCACCTAGAACCCCTCCACAAAATAGAATTGCTAAAAGAAGAAACAGGTCTATAATGGACTATGCTAGAACACTAATGATGGAGAAAAATGTTGCTCTAAAATACTAGAGAAAAGCTATTAGTACTATTGTATACACCTTGAACCATTTGCAAGTAAAGAAAAGTACTCATTTAACACTTTTTGAACTATGGTATGGTCATCCACCTAATTTGAAATATTTTAAGGTATTTGGAAGCAAATGCTACATTCTTAAAGATTTTAGGAGTGGAAAGTTTGATGCCAAGAGCGAAGAAGGTATATTCTTTGGTTACTCCACAAGAATTAAAGCTTACAAGTGTTTAATTACTAACACTAACAAAATTGTAGAAAGTGCAAATGTGAATTTTGATAAGTTTACAGAAGCACGTGAAGCTGAAACTACAAAAGAACTAGAAGATTACAAGATATTTGTATACTATTAAGAAGGAATGTCTATTGAATAAGATGCTACAAATCATGCAACAAATCAATAGCAAGTCTCAACAACTATCGAGTCACATCTTCTGAATGTCGAGTTACATTCAGATGCTGAGATTCAAAATGAGGAGAATGCATAATCTAACTCTAAGATTGGCACACATGAAAGAGATGTTGAAACACATGACAGAGATGCACATAGTGATACGAAAGTTGAGAGGCAAAGTGTAGCCATAAAAATTGAGCCTAGACCATCCAAATATGTCAAAAGACACCATCTTGTAGATCAAATAATTGGAGACAAAGATGTAAGGCCAATGCCAAGAAATAGGTTAAGAAGTGAATCAGATTTGTTAAACATGAAGGAACCTAAGATAGTAAGAGATGCATTGGAAGATGATGACTGGTACAAGGCTATGGATGAAAAAATTTAGCAGATAGAAAAGAATAAGACTTGGAGCCTAGTTCCTAGACTAGAAGACAAGAATGTGATTGGCACAAAATGGGTATTCAAAAAAAAGCTAGATGAGAATGATGAAGTGACAAGAAAAAAAGCAAGACTAGTTTGCAAAGGGTATGCACAAGAAGAAGGAATTGACTATGGTGAAACATTTTCCCTTGTTGCAAGAATGGAAGGAGTAAGAATTCTGCTTGCTTATGTTGCATACAAAGGTTTCAAAGTTTATTAGATGGATGTTAAGTCTACATTTCTAAATGGAGTATTAGAACAAGAGGTCTACATAGAATAGCCAGAAGGATTTGTGGATTAAAAAAAAAGAACATAGTATGTAGACTACACAAAACCCTATATGGATTGAAACAAGCACCAAGAGCATGGTATGAGAGACTTCATACTTATCTTGTTAAGATTGGATTTGAAAGGATAGATGATAACAACAATTTGTACATGAAGATAGATAAAGAAAAAGGTATACTATTATCTAAAATATTTGTTGATGGCATAATATTTGGAGGACAAGATGCTTTGTGTAAAGATTTTGCAAATCAGATGAAGCAAGAGTTTGAAATGTCAATGTTTGGTGAGATCAAATTCTTTGTGGGGTTACAAGTCTATAAAATGAAGTATGGTGTATATATTAGTCAGTCAAAATATGTCAAGGAGATATTGAAGACATTTGGACTTGAGGATTCAAAACCAGTAAGTACATCTATGGTAACAACACTCAAGCCATCAAAGAATGATGATTCAGCTGAGGTCAATCAAACATTATATAGATCCATGATTGGAAAATTGCAATATGTAGTACATAGCAGACATGATATTGCATTAGTTGCGGGGATTGTTTCTATGTTCTCTGCTAATCCTAGAGAGAATCACTTGATGGCCATGAAAAGAATAATGAGATACTTGAAAGGAACATAAGAGTATGGTTTACACTATAAGAAGAATGAAAAGTTTGAATTGAAAGCCTACATTGATGCTGATTGGGCTCAAAATATTGATGATAGAAAGAGCACCAATGAAGGAGCATTCTTGTTTGGTAGAAGACTTGTTACATGGACAAGAAAGAAGCAAAGTTGTACTTCCCAATCTAATACTAAAATAAAGTATGGTGTTGCTGCTATTAATTGCGCAAACATTGTATGGATCAAACAGTTACTAAAGGGAATGAAGGAAGAGATCACTAAACTAGTGACACTTTATTGTGATAATAAAAGTGCTATAAATATATCAAAAAATCCTATAATGCATACAAAGACAAAGCACATTGCATTAAAGTATCATTATGTAAGGGAGTTGGTTCAAGACAAATAAATGAAGATGGAATATAACAACACAAAGGAGCAAATTGTTGATATCTTCACCAAAGCATTACCTAAGCATGCTTATGAGTATCTAAGAGGTAAATTAGGGTGATACCCCTATCAAAGGATATGTAAAAGATAGAGGGAGTACCTTGCATCAAACAAGCTGACATTCATTTCATACAAATTGATGCAGTGGTTCTTACTTTAGGAACTACTTAAAGTAATCACAGAGTTGGAATCTCAAATCAATCACAAGCAAGGTGACAGAGGGATAAAATTGAAGAGCCTACAGAAGTCTATGTTTGCATATACCAAAGATGAAAAGTGTTGATTATACATATTTGGAATTGTTTTCAAAGAGGGAGAAAGTACAATAAATTTATCAAGTGCATATTGATCAAGAGGGAGATGATCAAAGCATAAAATCAAGGGAGAAAGTACATTAAACTGATTAGTACAAAAGAGGAACAATGAAGTGAGAGTACATCATCAGAAGATTAGAAGACTGAAAGAAAGAAAGAGGGAGAAAGAAGAAAACAAAAAAAGGGAGAAAGTAGAAAACAAAAAGAGGAAGATATTCAAATATTCTATTGATCCATGATAGAAGAGAATTAGAAAAGAAGTTTTGAGTTATATTTTGTAACCTAAGAGGAAGTTGCTGATAAAAGGAGACGTTTTATTCAAAAACTTTCTTTTTGGTATTGCCTTACTATTTTAACCTAGTTCATTTATCATTTGTTTGATTGGTTGATCATTTTGGTTTGTCATCAATGCCAAAGAGGGAGATTGTTGATATATGATTGGAACGATCATTTGAGTAGAAAATTTGTTGAAGAAGTGTTTCAATCATTTTTTTGTCACTAATGTCAAACCTGCTACATGCTGGTAAGACAATTGCTTATATGTTTCAAGCACTATCACTTTATTGATTGATGAGGAGGATTTGATCAACAAGATGTAACAAAAGTACCTAGAGGAAAGATTGAGTTATGATTATGTATTGAAGTGTAGGAATTAGTTAAGATAGTCATAACATAATGTACTGATGATCTACTTTTTGGTTACAAAATGATAGGCTATACTTATAAAGTTCAAAATAATAAGGTTGAACAAAGTTCATTTGCTAAGCTTGACCAAGTTGATAGAAGGTGTTGAGAAAAGTTAGTGCAAGCCAAGAAAAAAGTCAGGTGGAGTTGAGTGAAAGCAATTTCTAGTGAATGTCTAGTAAACTAGTAGGTGCCAAGAAAGTTAGTAGATGTCAAGTTATTTTCAATTGATGTCGAGCACTAGTAAAATCTAGTTGATGCCAAGTGATTTTACAATAGATGATGAGTAACATAGTATGTGTTGGGCATCAGTAAATTGATAATGCCAAGCTACTGCATTATGAAAAAGATCAAAGATTCACCAAATAAAAGCTGACAAGTTTGTTTTCTTAGAATTTTTGAACTAGGAGGAAGATAACATTGATGAGCTAGAGGAATTGAATCTTATGCAAATCATTTTGGAGGCCAATTCAAATGGATTCTAGGAGAAATTTCTAGAGAAGACAAGATATGGGGTAGATACATTGTATCCTACCTAATCAATCAAAAACTCTAACTTTTGTGATGGATAATGAGCAGGAAAAAGAGTTCTAATTTCCTATATGTAGGGATATCTAGTCATGAAGCAAAGAGGTTAGAGAGTTTTGGATGCAAAAATATGACAAGGAGAAGGAAGAGGGTT
The DNA here is from genome assembly GCA_028749045.1 of Cupressus sempervirens. Classification (NCBI taxonomy): domain Eukaryota; kingdom Viridiplantae; phylum Streptophyta; class Pinopsida; order Cupressales; family Cupressaceae; genus Cupressus; species Cupressus sempervirens. Next base: position 497,421,484 of record CM053785.1, read on the forward strand.
TGTTTCATAAAGTGACCCAAGAGAAGTAGTCTGCAATGAAAAATTAAGTAAGAAGGCTTAAAGATGATGAATGCTTGAAGGGTGAACAAGCTATTAGAGCTACAAAGATTGGAAGCCAAGCAGAGTTGAGGACTAAATAGTGATCTATAATCCACAAGTAAGGTTGTAAGTTGTATCAGATCAAAGCTCTATTGTTGCTTTCTAACAATTGTATCAGATTAGTGTAAATCCTTTGGAGAAAGGTTGACCTAACAATCATTGGAAAATCCTTTAATAGGATGGCATTCCAAGTGAATGGCCTAAAGTCCTCTAACAAGGCTCACTTTTAATAGGGTAATTGAAATCCCTTAACCAGGTCACATTTAACGAGGTTGGCCTTTAATAGGACATCACTTCAGAAGAGTGAAAAAGGAGTAGCATGTTACTAGTGGTTTTTCCCAAATTGGGTTTCCACATTAAATCATTGTGTCAAGTGTGCTGATGGATATGTTATGTTTTATGCTTTACATTTTTTCATGTTAATTTTACAGTAACATATCAATTTTGGTTAACAGACAATGAATGCATGTATGGTTAAGGATGCTATATGGGTTCACTAAATTGTGAAAAGTTTTATTTTGTACATCTAGACCTTTAATAATTGATTCACCCCCCCCTCTTAGTTATTCTAAAAGAATTCCAACAATATGAAACCATGTTTAAGCCAAACCTACAAATTATTTGAGTTTCCAAGAAATCAACATGCCTCAAAAAAAAGAAGCAATAACTTTTGCAAAGAATGGAATTGTGTTCTATGCTCTTAGACCAAGGATCCCCAATAAGTCCACATTAAGTAGATGACTGTAAAAAGAGAAACCATGAACAACAATGAGCATTCTCCAAACAAAAAACATGATCAAAAGAAAGGAAATTTTTTTTTGGCAATTCAAGATTCTCAAAGTACTCAAGATGCTCTTGCATCAATCCAAGATCTAGTTTTTTGAATACACTCAAGTCAAATATGAGGAAGTCTTCTCCATTGAACAAAATTGATCTCCCATAATGGCCATGTAGAGGAGTACTCAATCAAGTGAGAATATCTTTGCATCTACACCCATCTCTCGTTCATTGTAAGTGATAGTCAAACATACCTACATTGAGGATTAATGAGTAGCACTCATAGATCCATGCATTTGTGAGGGAATCCTTGAATCATATTGTAATTTTAAAGGTCAAATCCTTTATTCCAAGTGCATTCAAACACCTTATGTGTATGAGTGCTTCCTACATCCATCCATGTGGGTTTATGCAACGCGAATCAAACATTTACCTTTTTACATTCTTTTCTTTAAGCAATTTTATTTTATTTTCAACATTGATTCCTAAAAGGGTTTTGACCAAGGAAAACCTCTTTTACCCAAAAATTTTCCCATATTTTATGTGTGTGGGAACATGTTATGGAGTTTTCAAAACTTTTCTAAGAATATTCAGAACAATTAAAGAGTCATTGAAAGTTCTAGTCAGAAGTTTCAATTATACAATGTCTAAAACATTTTGTGCCCAAGTACAAAATATCTAAAATTCTATGTATGTTATGAATCAATCCCAAAATAAAATCATGGGACAAATGCCATAATCTAGACCTTGACTCAACTTATTTTTAAATTTCTTATCAATCTATTATTTCAATTTTTGTTCTTTATTTGTTTATTTTATAATCTACATTGCATATTTCCTCTTTTTCTTTTTAAAACTACATATTTAGTTAAGGATCACTACCAAATTTTGTGCTTAGGTGCATACTTGAGCCTTTTTTACATCTTCCTTTTGAATGTTCAAAATTAAAAAGGACTAGTAATCAACCCCTTTCCCTTTTCTCCCCTTTCGCCTTGTACAATATCTTTAATGAATCCTACATAGGACATTTTCTCTTCTAATTTTGGTTTTTAGATATCCTTTGTATGTATGTTGAGTTTCTATATTCACATCATGTACTTCTTTGGTGAACCTAAATTATGAAATTTCCTCTTTTGATTTTGGTGGTTGGATATTTTTTGTGTGCATTTTGTGTTTCTAGATTCAATATATACTAAAAGTATGTTTTTGTAAGAATTTTCCTTAGGGAAAAATAACACCTAGATCAAGAAGCTTAGACACTAGCACAATATGGATCAATAGTGGATGATTAGAATAATAATGATGAGAATATCATATGTGTGTACATACACACTAGAAGTGCCTGTATACAAAGGCATCTAGAATGACTAGGAGTTAGCAAAGTGATGAGCCTCACAACTAAGCACATGTCCACCAAGAGTGGATTATCCTCCATTGAGCACAAAAGTTAGTGCGATGATGAAAGGATAAGCTTACATAGTTGTATCTCATAAAGAGATGTTGTAGACACCATGTGCTCAATTGGAGTGAAAACAACTATGTTGTCTACATGACAACTCAAATAATTATGCAAACTCCTATGTTGTCAACAAGACAACTCATCTAACTATGCATACTTCTAGGTGTCTATATGATAGATAATAAAATAATGCATTTAACCTAGGTAAACTTAAGTAAAGTGTAATAATAATTAATTATTTAGACTAACACCCCCCCTTAAGTGCAACTTATGGGAATGCACTTAAGTTCACAAAAGCTATGATGAAAATGCATGATGGGTCTTGACACTAGGCCATGTTAGGCACCCATGTAGAAATGCAATGCTCTACATGTAATGTGATGCAATCTCTCTGGAAAAAGAGAAAGAGGGAAAACCTCATGGGAATAACCCTCCTCCAAAAAGAGAGATAAGTACAATAAAGAAGAATGAGAAGGAAAAAACCTCATAAGAGGAAAAGGTCCCCCCTGACCCCCCCCCCCAATAAGAGAGAAGAGGAAGAAGAAGAAATGAGACAAAGTAGTCCCCCTCCATAATATATAATGCCCATCAGTGATAGTTACTCCAAGATTAATGTAGAAGTTGATCCATGACTATTGAATAATATTCCTCCCCTTAGGAAGAAACAATGCCATAGGTACATATGAGATGATTCCCCACTATGTAGAAAGAATCCTAAAGATGAATGGTGTCTCTAAAAGTTGCTCAACTATCCTTGTGTCAATACTAATAGTCACCCCTTCCAACACTATTGAAAAGAATTTTTTTGGATCTAGCAAGGATGGATGTAAAACATATCCCAAAGAACCAATTGTCTACTCAAATGACAAAGAGACCTCTTGCAACTACTGTACATAGGGATCCATAATCATATCAACCTTGAAATACTAATCATGTAGAGAATGGACAAGAGGGTTAGAGTGTTCCCTCATAACAACTAAAGAAAGATCATCTTCATCAAAGAAAAGACTTATATCATTAATAATGTCTGCTAGATATACTAGGTAGGACTCTACAAACAAACTTGAAATATCTATCAAGTAGTCATCCCTTGATGCTAGAACTAGAAGACAAGGTGTACCCAACTGTACTGAATTACATGGACCTGTCACTGTAGCAATGTATGCATATGGAATTTGTTGATGTTGTGACTATATCCTCCTAGTATTTGAAGGATTCTCCACCAATGAACCTAATAATTCAAGTGTTTGTTGTGCCCAATGAGGTCTAGTGGAAGAAGAAGAAGGAATATCCTCAACTATTTGTGGACCTTGCGAAGGTGGTTTCCTGCAAATCAAAGTTGAAGGAATATCATCTTCCAAATCACTATCATCACTATCATCACTTCCATGAAGGAGGAAGAAGGAGTTGAAGGAGCCAAACTTGGACAAGTTTCTTCAAAATGAACACTCCTCTCAAAGAAGATTTCATGTATCTCTGGATCCATGAGTTTGTATGCCTTAATGTGGACAAGATATCCAACAAATATACAAGGTTTTCTTTGAGGTTCTAAAGCCTTCCATTTTTGTGGAGGTATTTGTGCCCATGCTAGAAAATCAAAAAATTTAAAGTGTTTTACACTTGGTTTTCTGCCACACCAAGCCTCAAAAGGTGTAATTCCATCCAAGGCCTTATGGGGACTTCTATTTTGGATGTAATTCGAACAATTCATGACCTTTGCCCAAAAAATTGATCTAGAGACTTATTATAAAAGATACAAGTGGTCATCTCCTTAAGGGTTTTATTCTTTCATTCAACAACACCATTTTGTTGTGGAGTGTATGCAATTGAATGTTGAAGATCAATAGCCTCATGAGTACAAAAGTGTGTAAGCCTCGAGTTCACATATTCCCTTCCATTAGCTATTCAAAGAATTTTGATGGCTTTCCCTAATTTCTTCTCAACTTGACCTTTGAAGGTGATAAACTTATCAAACACTTCACTCTTATGAGCAAGAAATAAACCCCAAGTGTAGTATGAAAAGTCATCAATGAAGGTGAGAACACAGTGAACCTTTCCAAATGATGGTACTAGAAATGGGCCAACTACATCACTATGAACTAATTTAAGAAAAATAGTAGCTCTCCAAGACTTCCCCTTGTCAAACTTCTCTTTGGGATGCTTGCCTGCTTCACAACTTGAACATACACCTTCTGAATACTTGACTTGAGGTAGACCAATGACCATATCCTTGTTGCTGAGTTGTTGAAGGTAGTAGCAATTGAGATGTCCAAACCTCTCATGCCATATGTTACTTTGTGAATTTGAGTGGGTTAACAAGGCAAGGGAAGTGGACTTAGACACAAAATGAGAAAAATAATAAAGTCTTCTCTCATGATTAGCCTCTCCAATTGCCACCATAGAATCATCCTGTAGATTTTTCACCATAACCAAATCAAGAAGGAACTCCACTTTGTTGCCACATCCATAGTGAGTTATTTGGTAGGTTGAAAGAAGGTTGGTGCTAAGGTTGGGAACATGAAGAACATCCTTGAAGACACCATTGTCCAACTCAACATTCCCTTTCCCTTCAACTTCCACTTGTGTGTCATTTCCCACATAGATCTAAGGTACATGTGATTATTTCAAAGAGGAAAAATGCTCCCTTGAAGCACCCATATTATGTGTAGCTCCTGAATCAAGAACCCATTCCTCAAAATTGTTTGTACATGCTACCAAAGCTTGTCCCTTACCTTTTGAAGTGGTTGAAGATCCCTTATCCTTATCGGCATTTGGTACATCAATTTTATGTTTCCTCATTAAGTTTAGCAACTCATCAATATTCTTATCGTTACACTCATGTTCATCATGACCATTCTTCTTACAATAGGCACAAGTTTTCTTCTCCCTTTTCTTGAAGTTGTTCCCCTTCTTATTATTTTTGGAAAAAGACTTGCCTTGTTGTGAAGAATATTATTGTGTAAAGGAAGATTGATTTGTAGAGGAAGATTTGTGTGTGTCATCTTATGGCTTAGTCTTCCACTGCTTTTGCTTCTTGTTGGAATTTTTACCACTTGCATTCCATTGATTAGCTACCAAGGCTTTGATCTTTTGAAGACTACAAAATTTCCATACTCACTAACTTTTCATGTTCTAAGACCAACATTCCTAAAAATGACTCAAATGAAGGTTTAGTGAAGTCACTACCCATTGTTAACTTGTGAGTATTATAACTATAAAAAAAAGCTGCATATTCATGAGGAAGATGAGTCATCATATGTTTGATCAACTTTCCATCCTTGATGGGTTCACCACAATCCTTAAGTTGTGCCCTATACATGTCTACTTGGGTAAGACAATCTTTGATGGCATCAAAATTCCTAGGATCCAATTTGAGAAGATTGTCCTCAATGGTGTAGACCATATCTTCATCTACTATCCCATACAATGCTTCGAGTTTATCCCAAACTTGTATTGGATTGTTAATGTTCCTAATGTGATATTTGATAGGGTTTGAGATATTATTTAACAAGGTTCCTAGGGCCATTTCTTGTTTTGATGCCTAGTCTTCTTTACGAGACTCATCAACATCATCATTAGGTTTCTTTGTTGCACCAGTTAGATAACACAGTAAACTTTTTTTCAACTAATGGTTCATTTATCAATTCTTTCCAAGTAGCATAATTATGAGGTATTAACTTTGAGAAATAACCCATAATGCAAAAGAAAGAGCACAATACCAAGGAGACACAAGAACAAAAGATATTGCCCCCCTTTTCACTCATTCAAAGAACCACCCTTGGCTCCCAAATGATAGCTTTTGGAACTTTATATGTAGTGCATTTACAATAGACCACTTGCCAAAATGGACGAAAGTGGACTTCTAATTTTTCAGTTTACAACCTCCTCTTGGAGTTCAAATCTAGTACTTAGCAATGTAGCTTAGATATACAATAATATTGAAGTTTGATCAAAGCAATACAATGCTAAAAAGGACTTATTTCTAAAAGTGGTATTTATGTCAGCAAAAGCCTATAATCTAATTGTAGATCTAGAAAGTAGACAAAAAATTATGCACTTTCAAAAAAATAGAACTTGAGTATGTGTCTAGATGAGCCTGAACTAAGCCTTTGAAGTTGCAAAAATTAGGATTTGTAATTTGCAAAAAAATTCAAGAACAAATATCTCTAACATCCTACACCAATGTGTAGATCACGAAATTCTACACCAAAACAAAAATATTGCTTGGAAAAAGGAGTCCATATGAGGGAGATATTGCTATTTGAAAATCACCTTTGCAATTATTTTTCTTGAATCGCCAAAATCAATTGACTCTATATTTCACCTTAGATGTTTGATTTTGATGAAACAAAAGTCAATTTGACTATTTTTTGACCTTCTGAATATGATGCCAATATTTGATTTGTAGTAGCAAGCTCTAATCTTGTCTTGCAAAAAAAATCTCTCCTAATAGCCTAAAAGGCCAAAATTTTCATAGAATTTTGGAAATAAAATGCAAATCCAAAAAGAAAAAATGTAGATCCAAATAAAAAAAGTGTGGAGAAGTCAATAAAAATGCAGATCTAAAAATTAATTCCACAGATATGAAGAGATCATATAATTTTGCAAATTGGGCCTTCAGGTTCCTGTTTGCAAATTTTTTTTTCCCTCAGATTTGACTATGGCCTAGGGTAGGCAAATTTAAAGTCAAAATTCATCGAACCAACACTCCAGATGCAATGGTGACGTCTAATTTGGCTCTAGATGCTCTCAATAGCTATAGATACTTTGGATATGAAATGTGGCCCTCTAAGAGGTAAAGCAAAAATGGTCTCCAATGGTTATGTGAAGAGATCTCCTATTGCTCTTATACCATGTAAGAATTTTCCTTAGGGCAAAATAACACCAAGATCAAGATGCTCAAACACTAGCACAATATGGACCAATAATGGATGATTAGAATAACAATGATGAGAATATCATATATGTGTACATATACACTAGAAGTACCTATATATAAAGACATCTAGAATGACTAGGAGTTAGCAAAGTGATAAGCCCCACAACTAAGCACATGTCCACCAAGAGTGGATTATCCTCCATTGAGCATAGAAGTTAGTGTGATGATGAGAGGATAAGCTTACATAGGTGTATCTCATAAATAGATGTTGTAGACACCATGTGCTCAATTGGAGTGCAAACAACTGTGTTGTCTACATGACAACTCAGATGATTATGCAAACTCTTGTGTTGTCAACAAGACAACTCATCTAACTATGCATACTTCTATGTTTTTATACGATAAATAATAAAATAATGCATTTAACCTAAGTAAACTTAAGTAATGTGTAATAATAATTAATTAATTACACTAACAACATATCCATGTTTTATTTAATGGTTAAATGTTCTTTTAATTATTATTTTTTCTTAGTTGATGAATATTTTCATATCTCTTTGAAAGTTCATATTTGCATTAGATCTATCTATTTCACTTTCTTGTGCATGAGTGTTATTTATTACATATTGTCTTGCTTATAGACTTCAATTAGGAGAATTCATTGAGTTATGGGTTCTTTTTATCCTATATCCTCTTTTCTTCCTAGGAACCTTGATAAGACCAACATTCCTACTAATGATATTCCTCCTATGTTGAGAACAACTCTTCTCACTCTTTTCATGATGAAGATGATACCTTTAGTGTGTCTCCTATTCAAGTGCAAAATATTTTCCATTAATTCAAAAAGTATGAGCAATGATTAGGACAAGAGAAATCCAATCCTAGTGTCATTTATATAGTAGAGGTTTTGAGAAAGATTATTCATATTGATGAAAATGGTGTTAATATCTTATAATAATGTCAAGCCTATTAGAGATTGTGGCCAATAATTAGGTTTCATTCAACCTACCACCAATGTTGAGACCTTTATTCCTATTCCAACCTCAATACCTAGTGTGCCTACTTATGCTCCACATATAATAACCCCTTCAATTATAAACAATGAACTACCAATCCTCTACATATTAGCATTCATAACCCTAATGTTCTTCCTTTTTCAAGTGTTTCATGTATTTTTGTACCTCATCAATGCTTACTTGTAATAATGTTCCTTGTTCATATTCTATCACTCCTTCCAATTCACACAATGTTCCAAATATTATATACATATCTCTTGGCACTCTTTCTCTTGAATCTACTATCAATCACTTGGCTCAAACTATTTCATCTTTGCAACAATATATTGTGGTCATGACTAATCATGTTTAACATTCCTACTTTTGACATTACCAGTCTTGTGGGATTAGACATCATTAAAGCCATTATTACTAAATACTGATGAGACTTTTCACAAAGCTTATAAAGGACCCTTAAATAATGTTCCCAAATAAAATTACAAATAAGGTCTTTTCTATCTTTTCCCCCTAAATTAACATTTAAAAATCTAAATTAAATGTTCAAATGAATCTAGCATGTTTGAACTAACCTATAAATATTCACACCAAAAAAAATAGGTTGGTAGTTAAGTTATTCAAGAAAATAAGTAAGGAGAGTCTTGTTTAGTCAAGGTAACTACAATATTTAAATCCTAAACTAAAAAATTTTCCTCTACATATATAGTGTACTTTTCTTCACTCTCATTGTAAAATACAATTGACTTTAAAGTAGATGAATGACTTGTCATTTTTTTGAAAGAAAAGTTGTACTTAATTGTGTTTGCACAAATTAAAGAAATTATTCATGCCATCCATGGATTCTATTCTTGGTTGAGTTGGAGAGGTTTTTCATTCTCTTAAGGAAGCATTATTAAGTAAATTATATATTCCATCTTGAAGTAGAATATTTATATCTTGAAGTAGAATATTTATAGAAATTTGAAATTAATGATTTTTAATTTTTTTTACTTTAATATGAACATCACTTTTATGTTACACCTTGTTAATTTTCACATAGAATATTTTAAAGGGAAAAGGAGAGCTTAAGAGACAATAGGGTACTTTTAATTAATTATTGATAAACTTGTTTATAAATAACCCTTAAATAATGTTCCCAAATTAAATTACAAGTAAGGCCTTTTCTATTTATTTTTTCCTAAATTAATATTTAAAAATCTAAATTCAATGTTCAAATGAATCTAGCGTGTTTGAACAAACCTATAAATGTTGACACCAAAAATAATAAGTTGGTAATTAGGTCATGCAAGAAAATAAGCAAAGAGAGTCTTGTTTAGTCAAGGTAATTGCAATATTTAAATCCTAACCTAAAAAATGTCCTCTACATATATAGTGTACTTTCCTTCACCCTCATTTTCAAATACAATTGACTTGTCAATTTTTGGAAAGAAAAGTTACACTTAATTGCACTTTGCACAAATTAAAGAAATTATTCATGATGTCCACGAGTTCTATTCTTAGTTGAGTTAGAGAGCTTTGTCCATCTATTAAGGAAGCATGATTAAGCAAATTCTATATTCCATCTTGAAGTAGAATATTCATGGCAATTTGAAATTAATGATTTGTTTTTGTTTTCTTTACTTTTCAGAACTTTAATATGAACATTACTTTTATATTACACCTAGTTAATTTTTACATAGAATATTTTAAAGGGAAAAGGAGAGCTTAAGATATAATCAAGTCCTTTTAATTAATTATTGATAAATAACTTTGAGGTAAATCAAATTTAAAGTAATGCAATTATCTAAGTCAAATATTGGTGAATTTATAAATTGATAAAGAAAGAAATATTTATTGCATATTTGTTTCATTATGATAGATTAAATAGTATGTATGTAAAAGCCAATTAAATCTTGAATCTAAAATTACAAACACACGTAGATAATAGAATGAATCTAATTGTTTAAAGAACCTATATGAAATCATCCTCCTTATAGTTCAAATCCAATAGAGAAAGATGTATTACATATTTATTTTATTATGACCCTTAAATATGTTCCCAAATAAAATTATGATAATTTGAAATTAACAATTTGTTTATTCTTTTCCTTTTCTTTTCTTAACTTAGAATACAAATATGAATATTACTTTTATGTTACACCTAGTTAATTTTTATATAGAATAATTTAAAGGAAAAAAGGAGAGCTTAAGAGATAATAGGGAGCTTTTAATTGGTTATTATCAATAACTTTGAGGTAACATTCTTATTATAGATAAAATTTAAAGTAACATAGTTATTTAAGTCAAATATTCATGAATCCATAAATTGACAAAGAAATAAAGATGTACAGTGTGTATGTTTCATTATGATAGATTAAATAGTGCATGTAAAAGTCAAATAAATTTTGAATCTAAAATTAAAAATACGTGTAGTTAATAGAATCAATCTAATTTTTTAAATAATATATATGAAATCATCCTCATAGTTCACAGCGAATAGAAATAGTTGCATTGCATATTTATTTCATTACGACTCTTAAATAATGTTCCCAAATGAAATTATGACAATTTGAAATTGATGATTTGTTGATTCTTTTCCTTTACATTTCTTAACTTAGAATACAAATATGGATATTTACTTTTATGTTACACCTAGGTAAGTATTACACATAATATTTTAAAGCAAAAAGGAGAGCTTAAGAGATAATAGGGTGCTTTTAATTAATAAATAACTTTGCGGTAATATTCTTACTATAGATCAAATTTAAAGTAATGTAATTATCTAAGTTAAATACTGGTGAATTCATATATTGACAAAGAAAGAAAGATGTATTGTGTATTTGTTTCATTATGATAGATTAAATAGTATGTATGTTAAAGTCAATTAAATTTTGAATCTAAAATTAAAAACACATGTAGGTAATAGAATCAATCTAATTGTTTAAATAACGTATGTGAAATCATTCTCATGGTTCAAATCAAACAAAAAAAGATGTATTACATATTTATTTCATTGCGATAGATTAAATAATATGAAAGAAAAATTCTATTGAATAAAACATATGGAGACAATAAAATCAATCTAATTGGTCAAATATCCTTAATGAGACCACCACTCCAAGTTTTATGTTCTTATCTTCTTCTAGGTTCCTATACTTTATATTTATATAAATGAGATTGATTTATTTTATTATATGGTTTGATTTATGTTATAATAAAGGTGAAAAGTAACTTTAGGAGCTTGTTATAATCAAGGTTTTCACTTCCTCTCACCCAATCACTAACACTTAGTTTTTCTCTTCATAATGATCAAATAATAAGACATGGGATGTTTTTCATAAAACATGTGAAGTCAAATTGTTACATTTTTTTAAGCTTCTATTGCAACTAAACTTTATTTTCTAATGATCTTGTATAGTGAGTTCTTTATGTTTGTTGTCTATTTTAACTTGAAAGGATCACGTTGTGGTTTTTATGAAATATGTTTCATTCTTTCAAATTTTGAAATCATTGATTTAATTATATTGTTCAATTTTTATTTTATTTTCCATTTTTTTAATCTAAATTATTTATGTTTAAATTTCTTATATTCATATTGTTAATATGAATGTATCTTAAATCTAGAAATCATTAATTGACTAATCCCAAAAATATACAAAATTTAAATTTAAACTTTAAAAATCAAAATTATCGTGTTTGCCGAAAGGCTCTTGGTCTACTGGTGAAGTTGAATGGCTCACAAAGAGCCCACTAGGGATCAAGTCTTGCTAAGTGCAAAGGCCTAACATCATAAGGGATGAGGCTAGGATTGTGCCCTAGGTGATTTTGATGGCATGGATGCCCCTTAGTCCTTGACTCTAAGTTGAAGAAGTGCATGCATGGGCTCGTATCAGGTTCCTAAACCTTCCAACAATTTGTATTTTATTTTTTTATCATGTTTAATTTTAAACTTTATTTGTATACTATTCAAATCCAAATCTCAAGATCATAATATAATCAAACTTAATTGACCAAATGATAAACACATAAGTATATATTTAAACTCCAAAACTCAACTCACCCCCATTTTCATTCATGTAAACTTGCCTTAAAATTGTTAACACTAGTTAATGGATGGAAATAATTTCTTGCATGTGTGAGAAAGCTCTAAAACCTAGTGGCTCTTCATTTCTTTCATTCTTCCTAGTTTTTCACATGAATTTGGCTTTTCTTGAGAATTATGAATCTATGAATTTGTTTGTTTAAATTTGATCGCGTATCCCCTGACCTTTTTTGTGAATTTGTTACAAGTATATTAATTTATTAATAGAAAAGGACTATTCATCAAAAAGATTTGACATCTATGTTTTTAAAATTTTCTACGTTTGTTTTCCTTTGCATTTGAATTTGACTATGCTTAGCAAATTTTCTTTGCTAGATTAATTATGCTAATTTTGACTATGCGAAGTTTTCTCTCTCAAATTAATTATGTTGATTTTGATGGTAAATTATAGTTGTGGGGTAGGAATTTTTTTTTTGTTATATATTTTAATTCAAATTATAATTCTAGTTCTTTATGAGTGTTTTTAATTAAAATAAATACTTATGAAATTTCTTAATTTTAAAATATCAAAGACTTTTTGTTTTAGTCTTTTAAATATATTGAAAGACTAATCAAATTTGAAAATTGATTATAAATTCTATAAAATCAATGTCAAAAAATTTGTCTTCAAATTTGAAACTTGACCATAAATTCTATAAGATCAATTTTTAAAATATCATTTTAAGACACTTTAAACTCAATTTTGAATCAAGATCTCAAATCATAAAGATCTATTTCATTTTAAAATATTTTTAGATTCAATTTGTATTTGGGTTAAACATCTATTAAAACTTTTAATTAGAATAGTCTTAAATTTTATAAAATCAATACTTTTGAACTCAAGTTGTAGACATGTAAATTTGAAATCAAGATACAATCTTAAATGTCTATTATAAGCTTGTTTTTCATTGGCACAAATGTGCATTGAGATTCTAGTTTAAATCCTCAACAAATTAGACTTTGGAATTGAAATTACAAGATTCTAAACCGACATACATCTTACATCTTCTTGAGGTTTTTGTAATTGTTATTCTGACGATGGATCACAATGTGATTTGAAATGTTATTTATATATTGTAGTTTTGATTATTAAATTTACACAATAAATACCAGAAACATTATAGATTACTTTTATGGATTGTGTAAAACTTATATTCTTAATATAAATTCTAGTCATTAGCATTTTTGTATCTAAAAGTCAAAATTATGAACATGTTAATATTAATCCAGACTTTCAATCCTAAAGGTGATGTAAATTAAACTTACAATCTTGATTCTACACTTGGATATGTGCATTGAGATCTTGAAACTTAAGATATAAATAAGTTATATCTTTTATCTAATTTAAAATCAAGCAAATGCACATTCTATTTGTAAAACCCTAGTATTCATGGAATCCAAAATTTCAAGCATAATTTATGCACTTGCAAATTTAGATTTACAAATCCCCCAAAGGATACAATTTAAAATTTTGACCCAATAACTCTTGAGAAAATGGAATATTTAGGCATTTACATATGCAATGAAACTTCAAACCCCATTAATGTTAAATAAATTACTCGTTTTAAAAATTCCTAAACCTATTTGGATTTTTCTAGAGATTTAACACTAGTCTTATCTCATCTTTGGTGGTAAACTAAGTTGTACTATATCTTCACTCTGTTCAATGTAAAATTAAAAATATGTCTTCACTCATCAAGATGATGTATGTGTTCAAGAATGAAATTCTATTGTAATACCTCTACAAGGATTTTCCTTTACTTGTTATATGTCTCAAGTTTTGTATTTGATATCCATGTGTGTGATGGACTACTTATGATTATTTTTTAGGAATAATCATAAATACACTTAATTATATATATAATGAGATCATTATTAATTCTTATTTACGATCTATGATGAGGATTATATTTTTCTTATGATGTATTGATGTGTACTAACACATGTATTAGGAGATTCTTTGATTATTTTTATTCTTATGGTTACAAATTCATGTTGTTGCTATATAATGTGTTTGTGTGAAGGAGGACATTGTATTTCTCAACTATGAGACCCATATGATGATTCGATTTCCCTTCATTGATTGTTATTGATTTTTCAAAGGCACAAAGTCAAAGTTTGTTGCAAGATCAATGATTGGGAATATTCAATAAAGACATGATGATGGAGATTGAAGAAGGATAAGGATGAGTACAAAGTTATATGTAAGTTCTAGTTTATATGTAGTTAAGTATATTACATCTGAGATCAATGATTGAAATTAAGAAATAAAAATTGGAAGAATTTGGAAGCACATAGATGACTATTTATGGAGATGTTAAAGATATTTTTAGGCTTTTGATTTGGTTGTTGGCTGGATGTTTTGATTAAGTAAAAAAAGGTTTTGAAAGAACCCAAAACCTTTTATAAAGAACCAAGCAATAAGCATTAAAAGCGCAGGAAAAATTGTGCATTAACACCAAAAAACTAAACATGCTAGAACATAAGGCCCTAAAACAACATGTAGAATAAAAAGACTATAGAGAGACAACAACAAGAAATCTATAAAGTCTTTAGTATGTTAGCTACATGATCAACTAAAATATTCATGTTAACAATAGAGGCCCTTAGCTTGTCAATTTCTTTATCATCAATAAACTTTGTTTTCACCAAGTTTTCCCTTGTGTTTTTGTTGTGACCTTGATCATCCTTCATCTCCTTTGTACCTCAATTTTTCCCTTGCTCCATCTTTTCCAAATAATTATTGATATTCTTTGCAACAACTTTTAATATGGAACAACTCTGATCAATAAGTTTTTTAAAACATTCTCAGTGCCCTCAACTCTGTTCTCCAAAATGTCCATCTTCTTTTGTATGTCCTTCACCACTTTATCGGTGGCTCTATTTTTAACTTCAATAGGTGGGACTCTCTTCATAAAATTCTTAACTTCTTTAGCATTTCCAATCATCTTTGAGAGCCTATCTAGATGTTGGCCTAAAGTCATCTCACACCTATTTGTTTTTTTGAGATGCTCAAATTCCCTTCTTATATCTTGCTTTTTCTCCTTCATAAAAATTTATGTCCCTTCTCATATCCCCAAGGTTGCCCAAGAGACCCTTCATATATGTTTGATCATCCTGGGTACTGCTTTGATTCAAATTATCCTCATCTAGATCCACATTATTTTTCCCTACATCAACATCCTTGGTATCTTTATCCTCAACCTTCCCTTGAAGAATACTCTTCTTACCTTTCAGATCCTTCTCATTTTTATGGATTAGGGGTTCATCATCCAAAGGGATGTTCATGCTACTCTCATTTTTCTTCATGCTATTTCTAGTTTTAATTCTACTACCAGTTTTACTCTTATTCTTCTTCTATTTTTCCTCTATAGCCTCCTCACTAGTCCTAGTCTTCATCTCATAATCCACCTCATTTATTTTCATTCTCTTATATGAAGAGCCCCAATAGTGGTATTCTTTCTCTTGTTTCCCACTAGCCCTACTTCCTCCTCCTTCATTTCCTCTTCATAGACCTCACTTGAAACACTCACCTTAGTTTCACATTCCATAGTTTTTTTCTTATACAAGGACTATCCACTTTGTTTTACCTTAAGAAAATTCATAATCAAAACCATCAAACCCTCATGACAAGAATGATCCCCATTGGGGTCATTCTAAAGGGTTAAAATGGTATTATCCAGAGGCTGCCAAAGGTAAAAGGAGAAGTTAATCCTAACCCTATGCCTAAAGTGATTAGCCAACATAAAGTGGTGACCAAAATCTTAGTAAAATGACCATCTAGGGTAATATACTCAATCATAATAAACCTCCAAGGTCTAGAAATAGAATAAGGGCTAAAGTAAGAATCACCAATTTTGACCAACCTATTTCTCTCCTTGGTTGACTCCACAAACTCGTCAACAACTTTATCAAACATCTTCCTATCTCTATAGAAGTTAATCCCTTCCATTTCCATGCTAGTGGCTTCAACAATGATATCCTTTGGGACTTCCATTCTCTAATTTTCAACCAGAACACTATCATTCTCCCAAGTTTTGATAAACTTCCTAGTAATAGATGGGTTACTTCTCTTTAGTTTCTCCATAAATTTAATAAACTTTCCCTTCTCCAAAATTTCCCATACCTCTAGCTTTTGCTTCCATTCCTTACAATTCCTTGGGACACACTACTTTCTCCTACCTCCCATGTTACTATTTTTGCATAAATTTCTATTCTTACCAGCAAGCTCGAGTAGGTTAAAATTCTCTATTTCAAAGTCACTATGGGTTTTTCTCGTTTCCAAAAAAACCCACAATCTATGTGGTAATAAATGGATAGTCACAACATACATAATCATGATCTACATACCCCCTCTCAAACATATCTTATAATTACTCCTAATTAATATTTTCATCATTATTAAAACATTTTTGTTTACTTCCAATTTTGTCATACTCTATCCTAGATAACCCATCAATTGGGATGCCATTTCCATTATTCCAAGTCATCTTCATGTGTAAGCCACATTTGCTTCCCAATAAGCCACTCTGTTAGTTTCTTTGAAATTATGAGTAACAACACATTCTGCAAAGGAATTAATTAAATTTATGACTTTTCATATAATGTTATTAGTCCATGAGGGGGTGGTAACCTTTTTAAGACAATCAATGATATTTAGGGAATCCCCTTCTAGCCAAATTGTCTCCATATTCATACTCTTAGCATATAAAAGTCCATAAAGAGCTACACTAGCTTCTACTATGTAATTGGTTTTCTTTCCAATAGGGACTACCATTGCTCCAATACTATACCCATTTTCATTTATGATAATAATAACACACCTCACAATCCCTAGGTTTCCCTTAGAGGTCCCATCAAAATTAACCTTATGCCATCCCTTGAGTGGGAAATCCCATCTAGCCAAACTTTTAAGACTTCTCTCACTTTGAGGCTAACTAGCCCCTTCCACTTCCCAATTCTTACTGACTTTGGCTTCCCACTCATTATGAGGCTCTTGGATTTTCCCACTTAGCCTAACATTCTCCATCACCATACTCTTGATCTTATGAAAGATCTGATTAGCACTTGATTCCTTACTAATGAAAATCCTATGATTCCTTTCCTTCCAAACACCCTAGCATAAATAAGGTAGAATTTAATTTCATAAGTTATTGATAAAGGCATTGCAGGAGTGTGACTTACGAGCTAAGAAAAAATCTTGGATACTATAAGGGAGAATCCACTCCATATCCAAAACTTGCTGGTTGGATGTTGATTATCTTGCTATGAATGTGAATGATTGAATGAGTTTGAGAAGATGATAGTTGAGCTAGGTGAATTGAGTAGAGTTGAAGGAAGGAAAAAGAGGAGTGAATCATCTAGTCAAGAGAAAAAAGACAACATATTAGAGTGAGAGATAAAAAGAGACCAAGTAGAAAGGAGATTTGAACAAGCAAGGTAGTATTATATCTACACATATCAATTTATATTTATATTTTGCAATCATTTTAGTAGAAAATATCATAAACCAAGTGGATCTAAAAAGCCTATGAAATGCTATATGTTAACATTGATTAGTGATGTTTGTACATCCTCTAGAGAAGGCCACTCTTTAGACAAGATCAATGAGTGATAAGGTCTAGGTGATCTTTTAGTTGAAATACTCTAACAAGGTCATATTGACAATTTGTTTATAACCTTTAACACGTTTAGCTCTTAATAGAACTCAGTTCAAAAGAGTGGAATTTTTTGGGTTGCTAGTCCCAGGTGGTTTTTCCCTTTACATGGTTTCCACCTTAAAATATTGGTGTCAAATGTGTTAATTTTGTTATGTTTTAGGTTAACATTTATGTTATTTTCATTTTACTACAACTCAATAACAACAAAGTCAATGGTTGATAATAACTAAGTTTTATTACCGTTAGTTGGTTAAAATAGGATAGTGAATAAACAATTTAGAGTAAACTGATTAAATGCATTCAAATGTGAAGTTGAAGGAATACACCTATTAATTGTTTATGATGATTATGAATGTTATTTGGTATTAAAATTGTTTGAAGGGACTATAGGATAATTGATTCAACCCCCATATTAGATATCTAACAATTGGTATTAGAGCACAATTCTTGAAGGAAGAAGTTTAAAGGAACTTGAGCTAAATATCAAAGATGTATAATACATAGGTGCCAAGATTGAACAAAGAGAACCTCCTTAGTCAAAAGACAAAATAAAGCTGCATCTATCTGACATTGGATAGAATGTCATACATAGGTTGGAACATGATTACACCACCCCTACCAGTTCTTTGACTATGGAGAAAATAAATGAAAAGAGAAATCACAATAACCTGATGATTGAGATTGACTCTACACTCAATGATGTCAAGTTTGATGGATGGAGCTTCAAAAAATTCTTCTTCAAAATTAAGCCATTTCTCATTTTTTATGCTTTGGAGTTAGTAAAGTTTTGATATAGAAATTTTGTTGTTGTTTTGGATAAGAAAAAATTGATGAATAACAAAGATCCAAAATTTAGAGTATCAAACAGGTGGTAAAATGGAGGTCCCAATTTCAGAAATGAAGTAATCTTGCTTGATCAATTTCATGATTTCCTTGAGCATTAGATGTCAACTTTCTAATTTTGTGGTTTTACATCAAACATAATTTCACTTGTCTAATTTCATTATTTCATAGCTCATGGTTTTATAATATCTTGATCTTGTAATTTCTCAAGTAGAGAAGCAATATTGTCTCAATTTTGTGACTTCACAGGAGGAAGAATTCTTTAGAGCCATAAATGTGAGAATTGACGTTAAGAGGAAACAAAAAATTATTTCTTTGGACTCACAACAAGAAAAACATGTGAGATAGCTAAGTATATTTTATTTGTCTTAAATTTGAACTAAAGTAGATGTGGCAATTTCTTTATATTGGTGTGTTTGGATAGTTGGTCGAAAGTAATACATCTTCTAACTATTATCAAAAGTACATTATGGGATCATTAAATAGCAATTTTTTTATAGCTTAGTTTGTTTATTTTCTCTATATAGATTTCAAGGATATTTTGCCAAGGGATTACCAATTCAATCTTACAATACAGAGGATGACCCAAAACCCATCATGCAACTAGATTTAAATCTAGCTCAAGAAGATATGTTGGACATTCTCAATAGCATGTATGTGTCTGCCTAGGAATTATGAACTAGTTATGTGAGCTTTTCTAGTGACACCCACAAGTTGGAGCTCAAGAAAGATATGGCCAAAGTTTATGTCATTCTTGTAGACTTCCAAGATCTTTAGGGAAATCAACATTTTGATGAGATGCTAAACATGATGTAAGAAATATAGTTTTATTAGAAATTTTCTTAGCTTTACTATTGTAAATTTTGGTGAATGGTTGCAATTAGTTATTAGTTAGTTTCTTGTGTAAAGGTTTGAAGCTTTTTTGCACCCTTTTATTTTCTATAAGATGGGTACCAAGACCTTATAATAGATATAGGAATTTGTAGCAAAAAAATTGAACATTCAAAAGAAAATATAGATAAATAGTATGTGCAACATAGGATAGATATTGCAACCAGTCACATCCCAATTGTACTTATTTTTGTAATCAATAAAAATATGTTATTTCTACTTCAAAGACTGAGCATTGATTATCAATATTTCTATCTATAAATTGTCCTTTTGGATTCATATTGTTGTTGATAGATTAAAATTGGGGAAAACCCTAAATAAGAAAAACTCATATGCATGTGTATGTTTTATGTAATTGGTCTTCATCTGTTGAAGTTAAATTCAATTAAGTAGGGTTTCAAGACTCTAAGTTCTCTATCTAGCAATTGATGGTAGAACTCATGTATCCAAATAGTTTGGCATTTATAGAAAATACTATAATTGACTCTATTCACCCAATGGAAAAGGCTGGTCTTTTGTTCCTTCTAAGGAAAAGTACAATTTTATGGAAAGTAATATTCTTTGTCTTTCCCATCTACATATATACCCTACTTCACCCCATTATATATATATATATATATATATATATATATATATATATATATATATATATATATATATATATATTGCAAAACACTCAAATTTGATTTTTCCTTAAGAAGATACTTGCCAAATCAAAAGCATTAATTATAAAGTATATGTTATTAATATTTAATATATCCTTAAGGAATATTGATATAGGTGCAAACACCTAGGTTTTGTAGAGCCTAAAGTGTGGATATCGAATAATTTGTAATTCAATCTTCTTTGGCCAAGATTGTGTTGATATTCCTAGAATTGAGAAGGAAAGGTTTGTAAGAATCCAACAAACAATTTTGAGAACCAACAGATTGGTGACTCTATTGGAGAGAGTTGCACACAATTTAGACTAAGGTTACCTAGGAAATTTAGTTTCATAGACTAGAAAACAAGTTTTCACACTCTACTAGAGGGAAGAATCTAGAACATCTAGTGATTGATCCTTTGAGGAGAGGTGGGGACTCTATTTGTAATTTATGAATATATTTATTCATTAATGATCATCTCTTAGTGGTTGAAAAGAAGAGGAGTAATAGACGTTTACCCCTAAAATTTATGTGGGGAAGAAGATTAGTTCATTCTTGAACAAATACAATCCCATTAAGAGGAATAGAAAAGGAAAAAAAACTATTGATATTTTGTTCACAGGGTATATGAAGTTTGTTGGTAGTGAAAGAGAGCTTTATATTAAGGCAATTTTTTTTTTTGAAGGGACCTGAAACCCTTTACAAAAGCTAAAGTTAAACATGAAGCATCACTAGGTTTTATAAGGATCTGAAATCTAAAGTTCACCACAAAACATTTAAAAAAAGTTTTACATGGACTTGAAACCACTAGAGTAAAGAACTAGAAGCACACTTAGGTTTTACAAGGACCTGGACCCTAGAGTTTAAAATTTAAAGGTAGAAAAATAAAGAACCAATAAACCAACATGGACCATAAACTAGCTCTCCAAAAAACTAGACTAGCAGCTAAAGAAGCTCTTTGATGATCTTCACTTACCCCTTGCCTGTCTCCATAGTGCTTTGGATGATGTGTTCCATAGCAGCTCCAAGAGCCTCAGGAACCTCAACAAATTTTTTCTTCATACTCTTCCTTGCTCTCTTACTTGGATTTCCAAGACTCTTAGCCCAACCTATATTTGGAGACATAATCTCCTCATTACTTTTCTTTCCTAAATTGGCTACTACAACACATAAGCTAGAAGTAACAAGCTCCATCTTCTACCCACTATCCTTGATCAACTATTAGAGTTATAGTTCATACTCCTTTAGTTTCTCAAGAATATTACCAACTTGGCTTTCCAAATGGGCTCTCAAAGTTCTTTCATGATCCAACTCTTTCTACATGTCACTGAATTTTTTCTTCAACACCATAATCTCATTATAGAGCTAGGAGTCTCCTTGAAGAGAGACATCAACTTTAAGCTTGGTTGTATGAAGGAAAGAGAAGTTCACCTAATGAGAATCATCCCTAAGCCCATCAATAGATTTATTCCTAGAATCACTGGTCATTTCCTAATTTTCCTTAATGTTGTCTTAGTTCTTAGTGTCTAACTCTTGTTGCTCCAAAGGCTCCTCTTTATTCTCCTTACTCATGCTGAGCTCTTTCAGGATAAGGGCTTTACCATCATCATTCTTTTCAGTTTCTATATTAGTTTTAACCTTAGTAGAATCTTTTTTTTATGGTTGTAGGGTTAGCACTTTGGTTCCCCTCATAATGCCTCAAGGCTTTAGAACCATTATTTGACTATGTTTTCGATTCTTTACTACTATCTAGTTATCCTTACCAGCTGAAATACCTTTGCTACTAGAGTAGCCATCCAAATTAGAAATGAGGTCCCCCATTTCCATTATATCATCATCTTCAATAGTATTATTAGACTCTATAACTTCCTCCACATTTTTATTCTTTTTCTCCATTTTGTTAATCTTCTTGGAATCCCTACTATCACTAAATCCCTCTTCATTCTAAACCTTAATTTTCTTAGCATTATGGTAATTTTCAAGTAATTTACTCTTCTTTTCCACAATGGGAGAGGGTTTAAAAAATCTATTTTTACAATAATTTTCAATCAGTAAGATTAACCCCTCATGGAGTACTGGTCTAAACTCTTTTTTCTTATGGGCTTGGAGACTGTGAAGAAAATAAAACTCTAAATAAAAAGGGAAAGATATCCTATCTTTGCACTAAAAGTGATTTTTAAACATATAGTAAAATTTGTGTACCCTCTTAGATCTTCCATCCAGGATGAAATACTCATGAATGCAGGATAAAACATCCCTCCATATAACCTTAGTCTAGCTTAGGTCATAGAAGTCATTACTCTTCTCAAGTCATTTCTCCTCTTCATCACTTTTTAGGAATTTATTGAAGGCAACATTCAAAATGCTAGTCTCCTCACTAAATTTTAGGCCCTCCATAGGAATTCCTGTAATCTCGGCTAAGAAATCCTCAAACAATTTCATAGTAACCCTATCTTTAATCTAGTTCTTGAAGAAATACTATGTTATGTGGGGTTTGAAGCCATGAAGCCTCTCAATATAAGTCGTAACTTTCCCTTTTTGGAGAATGTCCTACACAGCCAAATTTGACTTCCATTCCTTGCAGATCTTTGACTCTTGTTTCCTTGGTTCCCCACCCATCTCGTAATCAGCTCTACACCTATAACTAATTTGAGAAATGGCAACAAAAATAGAGAATAAAATATATTTCATCTCAAAAAAACTTTAACTCTGAAAACATGCCAAGTACTTTCCATAATGGCACCATAGTACCTCCTTGGGATACACAAATAATCTACCATAAAACAATCACTTATCGACATTAATTTCTAGATTGAAGTGTCTAAAGATCTCTAACAAGGCTACTCCTAATAGGGTGATTAAATCCTCTAATGGGGTCACACCTAAAAATGTGTTTTGTAACCTTTAATAGGGTTGGCTCCTAATAGGGCTCACTTTAGAAGATTGAAAATTAGTAACTAGTTGAAATTAGTGGTTTTTCCAAAATTGGGGTTTCATGTTAAATCTTGGTATCACTTGTGTTCATGCTATTTATTTTATGTGTATGAAACTAAGTTAATCTTAGGGCTAATCACAAAAAATATCTTAAGTTTTTCATTTTTTGAGTTACTATTGTTATTGCCGAGTTACAATATTTACTAGTGCATGTTTATTTTTTGAGTAACAGTAGAATATAATTTAATCACAATTTTGATTTATATTGACATCTAAGGGATTTGGGATTTATTTTTGTAATAAATGATTCACCCTCCCCTCTCAGTTACTCCTCATGTATTTCTAACAATCAGTATTAGAGCTCTTGGTACTTGCAGAAAAGGTTTCAAGGACCTAAACTAAAGATCAGGATATCTTACAAAAGGGAGATCTTAAAGCTGAACAAAGATAAATTTATGGCATACCAAGAACTCATGAGGCTACACTTGGCGACCATTAAAGATATAGGGCTAAAGAATCTAGATGCCAAATGCAAGACTCCTACTGGAACTATGACTGTTGAAGAAAGTGCAAAGAAGAAAAGTAATAATACCATGATGATTGATATTGCTTCATCTCTCAAATATGCCAAATTTGATGAGGTCAAAGATTGTGGAACTACTTATGAAATGTGGATCAAGATTAAAGCCATCTCTGGAGGAGGTGACAATGTAAGGAGAGCCAAAATAAAAAGTCTTAGAGGATAGTTTGATCAGATGGAAATGAGAAAGGATGAAAACATTGCAAAATATGTTGAAAGAATCAAAGCCAATGCCAATGCCATCAAATCCTCTAGAGGAACAATTGAAGATGTAACAATGGTAAGAAAGGTACTTAGATCCCTTCTTCCTATCTATGTAACCAGAGTATCTTCTATTCAAGAAATGAGATGTGAGACAAATAACAATATAACTTTAGATGCTCTAGTGGGAAGATTGATAGCTTTTGAGCTAGATAACTATGATAATTATGTTCCTAGTTCTAGCAATCTTGAGTCTGCATTTGAAGCAAAGGTTTCAATCAAGAAGAAAGCTAAAAGATTTAAAAGAAAGAAATATGAAAGTGAAAAGGAAGATAGTTCTGATAGTAATCTTGGAGCCATTGAAGCATTACTTGCAAGAAGGTATCCCAAAGGCAAAGGAAAGTATAAAGGTAAGATTCCTTTAATCTATTTCTCTTGTGAAGAAGTTGGACAAATTGCTACAAGGTGCCCAAATAGAGAAGACAAAGATGAAAAGAAACACAACAAGTATAAAGGAAAGAAGGATTTTGAGAACTTCAAGGACTACAAGGATAAAGTTAAGAAATATTTTTTTATGGCTAAAGATTCAGATAGTAGTGAAGATGATGAAATGGTTTATATTGTTGTAAAAGATGAATCTGATGATGGAGATAAAATGACACTTATCTCTCATGTTAGCAAAAATGATACATGGATTATTGATAGTGGCTTCTCACATCATATGATTGGTGATAAAAAAAATTGAACACATTGAACATTATGATGGTGGTAGTGTAAGATTTGGAAATAATGAACCTTGTTTCATAAAGGGAAAAGGTTATATCTCACTAACTAATTAGCTTAGATGTGACAATGCTTATTGGGTTGAAGTACTAAAGCATAATCTATTGAGTATGGAATAGTTGGATAACATTGGATTCAAGGTGGAATTCATGAGTAGAAAAGACAAACTACTAGATGAATAAGGAAATTTGGTTGTGTCTGGAAAACAAATAAAAGGTAACCTATTCTACTTAGATCTCAGTGAAAGTTCATGTTTTATTACTGAAGTAGAAGAAATTTGGCTATGGCCTAAAATGTTCTATCATGTGGAATTTGATAATTTGGTCAAGATAAACAAATATAGTAGAGTAAGACATATTCCTAGTCTAAGGAAACCTGATATGGGACTATGCAAAAAATTTCAAATTAGTAAGATGAGAAAGACAAGTTTCAAAAGAAAAGACTATCATTTAGAAGAAGTCTTGGAGCTAGTTCATAAAGACTTATGTAGACCTATTGGAATAGAGAGTTTCAGTGGAGATAAGTATTTTATTGTATTTGTTGATATTTATTCTAGATCTAAAAGAAATATCTGAAGCTTTTCAAAAGTTTAAGTGGTAACTGGCAAGAGTAGAGAATGAAATTGAAAAGAAGATGAAATTTTTGAGATTAGATAGAGGTTGTGAATTCATTTTGAATGAAATCAATGAATTATGCATTGAAAAAAGAATTAAGAGACAAGTATTAGCCCCTAGTACACCTCAACAGAATGGTATAGCTAAAAGGAGGAATAGATCCATCATGGATTTTGCAAGAACCTTAATGATAGAATAGAGTTTTGCAATCAAATATTGGAAGGAAGAAATTAGTGCTAAGTGCATACCTTGAATAGAGTATAGTTGAAGAAAGACTCAAATAAAACTCTTTATGAAATATGGTATGGCTACAAACCTAATGTAAGTTACTTGAAATTATTTGGTAGAAAATGTTATATCTTTAAGGAATCTAGGAAAGGTAAATTTGATGTCAAAGGTGATGAAGGCATATTCCTAGGATACTCCTACAGAAGAAAAACATACAAATGTTTGAATCTAACTACTCATAAGATCATAGAAAGTGCACATGTGAGAATTGATGAAGTTGTTAAAAAGTGTGAAGAATAAAACAACAAAGAACCTAAGTACTATAGAAGGTTTGTTTATTATGAATGTGATACATTGCCAAATCTATTTGGAAGTTAGAAAGCCTCACCTCTTGAGTCCCCAAAATATCCAAAAGCTACCGAGTTACAACCATTGCAACCCGAGTCACAGTCTAAAGGACCCAAGTCATAATCAAAAGCTATCAAGCTATTGCTAGAGAAAATTGAGTCTGATAGACTTGAGTCATAGAGTGGTACTTGAGCTTAATATAGAAGATCATGAAGAGGTTAATGGAACATATTCTAAATCCAAAGTACCCACATTAGCAAGATATGTCAGAAGGTACCATGCACCTAATTAGATCATTTGACACAAGTCAGATGGAACAATGACAAGAAACAAATTGAAAGGTACACGTTTGCTTGCTAAATTTGAACCTAGAATGTTAAAGATGCTTTTGATAATGAAAGTTGGATTGAAGCTATGAATGAAGAAATAGAAAAAATAGAGAAGAATAAGACTTGGACTCTTGTTCCTAGACCCAAGGATAAAAATGTAATTGGTACAAAGTGGGGATTCAAAAATAAGTTAAATGAAGATTGAAAAGTTTCAAGAAACAAAGAAAGGTTAGTTTGTAAAGGATATTCTCAAGAAGGTAGTATTGATTATGGTGAAACTTTTTCTCCTATTACAAGATTAGAAAATGTTAGAAATTT
The DNA here is from genome assembly GCA_028749045.1 of Cupressus sempervirens. Lineage (NCBI taxonomy): Eukaryota > Viridiplantae > Streptophyta > Pinopsida > Cupressales > Cupressaceae > Cupressus > Cupressus sempervirens. The sequence goes on from CM053785.1 coordinate 497,448,144, forward strand.
ACTAGCATATGCAACACACAGATGATTTAAAATTTATCAAATGGATGTAAAATCTGCATTCTTGAATGAAATTCTTAACGAGGAAGTCTACATGAAAAAACCTAAAGGTTTTGTAGATCCTAGCAAAAGAGATATGGTCTAAAAAATACACAAAGCATTGTATGGTCTCAAGAAAGCTTCCAAAGCTTGGTATGAAAGACTTTGTAACTCCTTGATAAAGATTGGTTTTCAAAGAAAAAATGATAATGATAATGTGTATATCAAATAAGGACTAAACAAGAAGATAGTGTTGGTAGAAAAATTTGTGGATAACACTTTATTTGTAGGAAATGATGACTTATGCAAAGAATTTTTAGTAGAGATGAGTAAAGAATTTGAGATATCCATGTTTGGAGAGATCAAATTCTTTTTTGGATTGTAGATCAAGCAAAAGAAAGATGGTATCTATATTACTCGATCCAAATATATCAAGGAGATACTAAAGCAGTTTGGAATCAAAGATTCAAAATCTATTGGAACACCTATGTCTACTAGACATAAGCTTTCCAAAAATGATGATTACAAAGGGGTATATCAAACTACATCTAGATCAATGATTAAGAAATTGTAGTATGTAGTGCATACAAGGCCTGATATTGCATTAGAAGTTGGTATGCTGACAAGATTCTTAGCAAATCCCAAAGAAAATCACATGATGGCAATCAAAAGAATCATGAGATATCTAAAGGAACTGAAGACTATGGTTTATGGTACAAAAAAGGAGGCAATTTATATTTTAAAGAATTCACAAATGCTTATTGGGTAGGAAGTGTTGATGATAGAAAAAACACAAGTGGTGGAGCATTCTTTCTTGGTAAAAGACTAGTGTCTTGGACAAGTAAGAAGCATAATTATATTTCTTAGTCCACAATAGAGGCAAAATATGTGGCAATAGCATTTAATTGTTTCAATGTTGTTTTGTTCAAGCAACTATTGGTAGGTATGAAGATAGAGATCAAGGATCCAATGGTTATATTTTGTGATAACACTAGCGTAATTAATATATGAAAAAGTCCTATAATGCATAAAAAACCCAAGCACATTGCTATAAAATATCATTTTTTGAGAGAATTGGTATAAGATAAAGAGGTAAGATTGGAATATGTGAAAACTAAAGAGAAAATTGTAGATATATTCACTAAGCCACTACCTAAGGATGCATTTTTGTATCTAAGAGGTAAGTTAGGGATCATTCCCTTATCTGAAGCTCACTAAATGAAGTTTAGTGATGCATCAACTAGAGCATGTTGAAGATCAGATAGTTGATGCAATATTGAGAAACAGCATTGCAAAGGAATAAGTATATGAGGTACTTTTATATTCAATGTATGTTGTCTTTGGCATAAGATGTTGAAGAGGGAAAAATTTTATGTCATATCTCACTAGAAATTTTATTACTTCAGAGATGTTAAAGAACAAGAACATGGTCTTATATCAAAGAAGAAAAGTTTTCTATTAGAAGAAGATGTTGAAGAATGAGTTTTGCTGATAGAGGGATAAATTGAAGGTAGAGGGAGTTCACACTAATAGAGGGAGTTCTCATGGATCAAAATCAAAATGAAAGTAAGGATATGTTCATTATTTTATTCTTGCTCTAAAAATTTTATTGTGTTATGACATGTTGTGTTGCCATCAATGACAAAGAGGGAGATTGTTGAAAATAATTGATTAATTGTGTATTGTCTTTAATGTTACACAAAAAGTCATATCATTTCCAGTTAGTGTATACCAAACTCACTCAGGTGATGAAGATAGTTTTCTATATTTTTTGAGCATTCCAAAGTTTTCCTAATTTAAAAGTCAGTGCCTACCAAGTTCACTCAGTTAATGAAGGAAATGTTGGATGGAACTAGTGTTAATCGAGCTCATTTGGTTACCAAAGGAACTTTGTGAATATGCAATGTTAATCAAGTTCAGTTGGTGCACATGGGAAAATTGTTTCTAAGTTAGTGTCTACCAAGCATGGTCAACTAATGAAGCATTTTCTTGTTTTGGTATATTGAGTTTAATTGATTTAATTATTGGTTCTAGCTAACTAATGAGATGAATATTAAATATTCTAAGTTTTATTCAATCTGACTTGACAATGTGTAAGATATAAATATAAGGTCAACTTTAGGATTGAATGTGTGGAACATAATAGAAGATTTGATGATGCTTAGAGGAAGCAAATTAAAAGGATAAGCAAAATATCCTTGTTGAGCTACAAAGATACATTCAATCAAGAAGGATCAAGTATTTAAGATTGAATTGAAATCTATAATTAGAAATTCAATTGCACCGAAAATCAAGTCATCTTATTGTTACTTTCTAACCATTTTAGTAGTGATCTAAATCTCTTAACCGAGTTAGCTTAAAAACTATTTGTAAATCATCTAACAAGGTGCCATTTCTAGATTGAAGTGTCTAAAGACCTCTAACAAGGCCACCCCTAACAAGGTGATTAAATCCTCTAAAATAGTCACACCTAATAATGTCTTTTGTAACCTTTTATAGGATTGGCTCCTAACAGGGCTCACTTTAGAAGAGTGAAAGTCAGTAGCTAGTTGCAATTGGTGGTTTTTCCCAAATTGGGTTTCCACATTAAATCTTGGTGTCTGTTGTATTCATTCTATTTATTTTATGTGTATGCAACTAAGTTAATCTTAAGGATAATCACAAAAAAAAAAATATCTGAAGTTTTGCATTTGCTGAGTTACTATTGTTATTGTTGAGTTATACTATTTACTAGTGTAAATTGAGTGCATGTGTGTTTGTTGAGTAACAAAAGAATATAATTTAATCAGAATTTTGATTTATATTGACATCAAAGGGATATAGGATTTATTTTTGTAGTAACTGATTCACCCCTCACCTCTTAATTACTCATATATTTCCAATAAAATTGCCTTATTCACTACCCAGTCAAAAACTCTGTTACCTTCACACAAAAAATGAGTAATAATTACATTATCAAATTTTTTAATAAGGTCCTTAATTTCTATGATGCTGCCCTCAATACTCCAAGTTATCATACTCTTATTATTCAGCATGTTGAGAATATTAAAAGAATCCCCTTCCAGCTATAAGTTCTAGAATCTAGATTACACTACCATCCTCACTTTGAATAGAGCTATTGTAGCCTCAACATTATGACTAGTAGAATGGCCTATAGTTATAGCTATAGAATCCACAACTCTACTTCAATGGTCTCTCAAAACTCCATCACACCCCACTTTTTCCAAGATTCCCTTTAGCTAAACCATAAAAATTAGCTTTAACCCATCCTAGTAGAGGAGATTTCCATTTCACATACTGTCTCTAGTCATCCTATTTAGTTTTAGTACCTTTACTATTCATAGGATATCTTATTTGGTTTCATCAAAAAATTCTTTCTAAGACTTGAAATTCTCTTTAATAGCTCTAATAATATTTTGACCCAAAGCCTAATTAGGAGCTTCCTTGTTTCTAAATTTTTTATTATTCCTCTCTTTCCAAATACCCCACTAGATATGGGGAAGAGATATCTTCTAGAGAAAACTAATTTCTACATCCTTTATGGGGCATATCCAACTCTGAAAGTAGAGATCAATGTTATTATGCTGAACCCAAGAGATGTTTTGATATTGAAGAAGATAACCCAAAACATTCATGCTAAATCTACACTTCAAAAAAAGGTGATTCCTATCTTTTGAATTTGTCTTTCATAGAAAACATCTTTTAACCAAATAAACCCCTCTTTTTTGAAAATTATCCAGGTTTATAATTTTATTTTAAAGTAAAGCCCAATAAAAGATATTGATTATAGGAATAAGTCCTTTGATACAAGCTTTAGCCCACATTGGAGAATTACCCTTGTTCTTAGATCTAAACATAGAAGAAACCTTTAAACAGCCTCTAGGATCAATCCCCCACAACATAAGATCCTCCTAATGTGGATAAAGGCTATAAGCATTCAGTGCAATCTAGATACTAGAAAATTCTAGATCAATCTCTACAATATTAACCCACTCATTGCTAGTCTAGTAATTCTCCATGAATTCACCATAAACCTATATACAAATTTCAATAGAATTCATATCCTCAAAGTTCTCAACTAAAGGGTGGTCCACAAGCCACTCATCATACCAAAATATGACTTTACATCCATTACCAACTTTCCATTTACAACCTTTATTCAAGATATGTTTAGCACCTTGGACCACACTCCAAATAGCACAAGAAGTAGGAATAATAGGGTAGGATAAAAAGTCAAAAAAAGTTGTCACCTCATAAAGATACTTTTTTTTCTAAATAGAGCTCCATTCCTTATCATCATGATACACTCTCCACCCTTGTTTAGCCAATAAAAGTTTATTCATACTTCTTAGAGACCTAATACCTAGGCCACCATCCATCTTAGATTTACAAATTTTATTCCAAGCAATCAAGGACATTCTCTTCCTTTCCTTAGTTCCAAACCATAAGAAATTCCTTTGAATTTTATCAATAGCATCAACAAATTTAGCAGGAATCCTAAAGAGGCTCAAAGAATAAGTTGGAATACTTTGAAGGCAAGCTTTGAGAAGAGTAACTTTACCTTCTTGAATTAGAATATTACCTTTTCAACTAGCTAATTTATTATTGGATTTCTTAATTGATAGATAAAGAGAGTTATATTTTGATAATCAAAACAATAATTAATAGGGGGAGACAAATCCATTTTACAATATTGGTTCATTTCTTGATTAGGAACAACTTGAAACTAATCAAGTAGATAATGAAACTAATAAAGAAGGAGATGATGAAGATGAGATTAATGAAAAATCTCAATAACTGATGAAAGATCTCCAAAAAAATTTATGTCCAAGAAAAGAAAAAAAATCTCTAAGGAAGGTTCCTAGTGAGTTGTTGGAAAGAGCAAGTCTCATTAGGGATGAAATCATCAATCCAAAATAAATGGGAGAGATAGAAAGGCAATTCCTCTAAATATACTCACGAAAATAATTTTTTTTGAATATTTAATACTATACATAAGAGTCCTTTATATAATAAGAATGGAGAGACATTTCATGTCCCTAATCAAAACAAGAATCAAAGGGATCAGACTTGTTGGTGTTTTAAAACTACTAAGAAACAAAATTCTTAATACCAAGATGACAATACTCACACAATCTAAAGACTAGCCAATTATTATTAGCAATTGTATGTGTAAAACCATTTGGGCCCAACTTCAACAAAACCACAGATGGTTTTCTACTCTTCTAGCTCTGCAAAACTGGGGTGGGTATACCCAGGGATGATACAAGACTAGGAAAATTGTATGAGAATTATTTTAGTTTCATTTTGATTCTCGTCTCAAACCCTCAAATACCTACACAATCCTTGATAACTTGATAAACACATCCCATATAGCAACTATGGCCAAAAAATTCTTCTATAGATCTGCAGGTGTTCTCAACAATAGTGGCTAACTGAAGCTAAAACATTCCATGCAAACAAGTACTGGCCAACTTTTAGGATCTACAAGAAATAAAAGTAAAATTGATTTAATTCTACATTTTTGACAACCATTTGTGACATATTTCTCTTTCAGCTAGATCAAATTTGATCAGTGCCTAATCCATTGAGGTTCAGAGTCTACAACAAATTCTTAGATCTAATTTTTTTCCTTATAACAAATTTTGTCAGTAGTTCTTATCAGAATTCATCATTCAAAATCATTTCCACTACTACAACAATCTTATCACATTCATCAAAGCTTTTACTTAACCCATTGAACTAACAGCAATGATAAACAAATATACAACCTAACTGAATTGCATTCAATTGCACAAGCCTTTACTCATACAACATTAAGATAACCAAGTCATCAAAAGGAGACAAAGTTCAGAAAGAACTAATTTTGGGACAATTTGTAATTTTTATTCATTTTCTTTGAAAATTGTATATAGTTTACAGTAAACTCAGAATGACCTTCAGAAAGAAACATAGATCATTCTATATTCATGTATTCTCAAGATTTGATAGAGAAAATACACCACCAATTTGCTCAAAAGAATGGACCAAAAATAGACTAAGTATCACTTAGAAAAATAGAATTCAGACCCTTCTCTAGCCCTGGAATCTCACTTATATAGTGTGAGATGCAACAAGCTTTAGGCTAAGAGAAAGTGACAGATGTCTTTTACAAGAAACATTTACATACACCTATCACAAAATGACAAAAATGTGAGTAATAGAAAAAATTTTACGTCAAACATTCCTTTTGTGGGCTTTTCTATTACATCCTCTAGAATTGGAAGAACACAATAATTTGACTCTTTTATCCATTTGATTCCTCAAAATAAGTGACCATGAGGCTTGAAAGTGACGTGTCTTCTTCAGTTACCTACAAGTTTACTTTAACTTGGGGATCTTCTTTGTCTTTATCATCGACTGTTAAAGTAATAGTTACAGTTGCATGATCTTTTGCCTTGTCATGTTTTGGCATTTTCTCTATAGACATGAATTTATCTTTCCAATTATTATAAACAATGTCATCTGGCCAATCAAAATTCAAAACTTCTTGTTGTACAGTTATCAAGGAATTTTCAATTACCTCCATATTAACCAATTCTTTTCAGATGTAGTTATAAAATATCTGCACTTTAACAAACTCCTCATTTGTTATTGCCCACAACAGATGGCCCGCTTCATTTATAACCTTATTTATTCTCTCATACAAGGCTTCATCTAGCTCCCTCTTCCATTCCTCCTTTTCCTTTATTTTATCAACTAACTTTAGGGCACAAGGGAATAAATCAATTTTTTCCACAAAATACTTGGAAAGACAATTAGTTAATCTTCTACAAAAAGAATCTTGTTTATCATCAAAATCCTGCAACTTATTTAGTAAATCAAAAATTCCTTTTATCTGATGATATGTTAGATGAATAACAGATATACACATAGCAGTGATATCTGAACTTCTCTTTGTCCACTTTTGTACAATGGGTCTGAATATAGCTTTATTTTTCTTTAATTCATCCCTGATTGCTGAAATCCTTAATAATTGATCAAAAAATGTGGGCCACTCTATCCTATCTATTAAGTACATAATACCTTGCCTCAATTTTTCTTCATGTTGATTATTAAGCTCTACATTCATTGCATACAACTTATTCTTCTCCTCTTCAAAATCATCTGTAGTATAAAACTAAGGTCTCTTTGGAGTATCAGGTATCTCAATAATTGGAGTGGACTTGAAGGGTTCAATAGGTGGCCTTGGGGGGTATGCAATCTTGGGTTTACCAGTCTCTCCTATTTTTCTTTTCCCAAGAATCTTCTCCATTTGGGCTACCTTATTTTCCAATGACTGTATTTGCATACCCCTTTCCTCATATGCCTTCAATACCTCCTCAAATCTAGCATTCAATTGGGAAATTTTTCTTCTTCTTGGCTAGACACCATGCCACCAAATTTTAGCATCTCTGATGTCATCCCAATTACTTGCTTACTACTTACCTCACCAGCCCTGAATACTATCAATGTACCAGTATGCTCTATAGTGGGAATCTCATGCATCCTAGTATTTTCCCTCCTTTGCATGGACCATATAACAAGGGCTTGGTGATCATCACTAAATTTGACTCCTCTATGAGCCTGTAGTATTTCTTTAGCAGTCCTTAGTTGAACATCCTTCTACTTCCTTACTGAATCAAAAAAAATAGCATTTGCTATATCCTATTATGGTAGAAGGAGGACTCCTGACTGTCTAACTATTTGCCTCCTATCTTTAGGAGTAAACTGGGCAAAATCATTCAAAAATTTTGATTTCACCTCTTCCTTGATAACTGGATCAGGTTTATCTGGTTGCTTAGCCTTAATTTTCTCACAGGCTTTCTCAAAATTTCCCATAATTAATCTCCACAAAAATTGAGAAAAAGCACTAGATTTTACAAAATTTTCATCATTAACAAATCTTTCAGAAGCTTGGGCAACTATTGGGTCAATTTCCTTACCTTGATAATTAGCAATGGTTAGGTCCAAGGAAGGTGTAGGAGGTTCTTGTGGCTCTCGAACATCCATATCTGTAGAAGTAATAATCAAATACCTTCTCCATCCATTTGTCTAAGCTGTTCTCTTAGAGATGCTTATCTGGATTGAGAACTGGCTTGGGGAGTATTGTTCCTTTTGAGAAGAAGAAGACCCCTACTCTATTTTTTGCCTTTTTGGAGAGCTAGCTATAGATGGACTTCTTGACCTTGGCTTTTGATGATGGGGTACCTATTGCACATTTTGAATTATGACATAAACTGCCCTTCTCTGCAATGTGTATTGGCCAAGAGCCACCACATTTCTACTGCTTATCCTTCTTTGTACTTCTGTAGCCTTGTCTGGATGTGTCTCAACATACATAGCTTTCTTCTTATTCATGGTTTGAATTATTATAGCAAAATTGTTCATTAATACTTTCATTTTAGCTCCCTAGTATTTCTTATCTTTCAATGGGTCATACTAGGGGTCAAAAGCATTAATGAATTCTAAGGTCTTACTGAAAACTATCCATTTCTCTTTCCTCACTTCTTGTTCCTACAATGTGAAAAAATTTCTTATTATATCTTCTAGATAGTATACTTGATGTACCATACGAGAAGCTTTCACCCTCTCTTTTAAGAGGTCATAGAATCCCTCAGGATCGATGAATCTAGCATGAGACTCTGCCATGTTGTATTTATCCAAAAATAAACTAAGGTGCTTCCACCCTTTTCTGAAAAAGATAAAATCATGCACTACAATAACAATTGGAAAGAAGGTGCCTTTCTTAGACAATTCCCTCTCATCTATATTGCCTATCTGCCATAAGAGCTCAACAATCCCTATCTTCAAGGGCACATGAAAGGGAAACACATGTGGTTTTCCCATAAAACCATATACTCTTATCACAGTTGAAACATTATAAGGGATTATATCCCCCCAATTATGACTAACCAATAGTCCTTGTGCATGGTCTTTAGGTCTAACCAATTCCAACAATGCTTGTGGAATTTTGGAGCTGTCATCTTTCAAAAGAAACCTAAGCTTTGAAGCAAAACATCTATCAAATCTCACATAGCTGACATCTGTAGCTTTTGAAGTCATATCTACACTCCACAGTTGCACTGGATTCCTCTCCCCATCCCTGGTTGTTTCCAGCTCCATACCCTTGGAGAAAAAGGTGAATCCCTTGTACAAGCATACATGCATAAGCAATGAATACCAACAGAATGGTTTGTCCACTTTTCCCCTTGCTATCCCCACCAGACCATTGTGAATTTCTTTTGCAAGAAAAGTAGCAAAATCTAGAATATCACTCATTCCAAATTGAAGGGTTTGAGCTATTATAAGGAAAATAGAGCCTACAATTTGATCACTTTCATCTATCCCAAAAATCTTGCAAAGAGAAAAATACAGCGCTTGAGCTCTCAGGTTGAAATGTCTTCTCAACAATGGCTCTTGGGTACTAGCTGTAATGACACGCAAGGTGCCAATTTTAGTAGCATGGTCTTGTAGTGGCCCTATTCTTAGGTAAATCCTTTGTGCATCATACCTTGCCTGAAGGTCATCCATATCAATATTTTCATGCACAACATGATTAGGATTGAGGTTGAAGACCTCACTAAATAATTTATGACAAACCCTAAACAGATTCACTGTAGCATTTTTTTTAGCCACCCTATAATTGGATCATATTTCTTTTCCAGATCCATCAATAAATTGCTATCAAAGAAAACTGTGGGGACTATTAATTTACCAATATCGAACTCCCAAACATTGCTCATAGGAGTGTCTAGTTTTCGCTCTAAGAACCATTTCTTAAACAACTTTAGACCCCCCATAGAAACCTAGGCATGTTGTAAAAACCTTTTGCTACAACTACTCTTTGATGTTTTGGAATGAGTTCCCTCCCCTTAGTTATTTCATGCACTGACAAGGGGAATTGTTCAAGAAAATCATTGTGCACAGAACATTTCAAATAATCTATTTGTTTGGTGAATTCTTTCTAAGGAGGCATTTTGAATAAAATCCTAGAAATTTCACAACAACTGATACTTTTAATTTCTTAGAAAGTCACAGAGTACTTACTCGCCAGAACTCATGCTTCTGCACTATGTGATATCTTCTGCAATTTTACTAGAGTGCTAGCTAAGAATTTTCTTGTCCTAGCTCTAAAAATTTTGTATGCCTTGATGTTCTTTTTGCGTGTTGGTAATTCATTAATGGTGAGATCATGGGTTCTTTTCATAGATTGAAATCACACACATAAAATCTAAATCATATTTACTCTTAGTAACCATTACCTCCAATTTGCAGGCAAGTCTGAATCCCATCCGTAGATTTTTACCAAATTGGACGGTTCTGATATGAAAAGCAACAAGCTTTATGACTTTTAAAAACAAGGCTACGTGTCACAATAGCGCTTGACCACATTATTTAAATTCCTCGTACCTTGGAATTGTGGGGAAGTGCCACTCATTGATCAAGATAAGATCGATGGTTAGGTTAATTTACTTTTGAATAGAATCCAGTCAGCTATACTAACCAATGAGAAAACTCCATATGAGTTTGTGCCTTCTGAAAACTTTCCACGCTAGCAGATCCCATATCTTCTTCTGAGTGAGAAAGTACTTGACATCATTCAATCCATGTGTCATGCTGGCACATTCTTGCTTTTCTTATATAATGAGCATTTTCAAATTGTGGGTTTGCACCAGTCGTCGATCTTAAAACAATCTATGGTGACACTGATTATTCCCTGCAAAGCTTCTGAGTTAAAAATTTAGACATTACCATGGACACGTGTCATGCTGGCACATTCCCACTTTTCTTAATCTTAACTCAAATTCAAATTGTGGGCAAGTGCCATTCGTTGATCAGGATAAGATCCACGGTCAGAAATAACTCTTCAATCTATGCTCGCATCATCCACTTGGGCCAATGACATGACTGCTTTTAATCAATGTGTTCTGACTATTGCATTCATTTCTGATAGATCTTTGAAAGATATATAGCTTATAAAATTTTACTTCCATTTAGTAGTCAAACCTCTTTAGTGGTGCATTTGATAGTACACATCAGTAGTCATTTTTTAGTGTGCATTGCAACATACAATTTAAAGCTTATCTGACTGCACCTTGCCACTTGTCAAATTTTTTCTTGCCCACATTAGTTAAATCTCATGCATCTTCAAAATGTGGGCATGCGCTGGTCTTTAATCTCTAACAAATCAATGGTTATAAAATCGGGCATCCTTATCATCATGTTGACCAAAGTGATGAATCAAAATCTCCAATCATCCCAACTTGTTTGACACTTGCCACGAAAGACATCCATCCTTGAGAACAATGGGCCCATCTTGTCAAACCTTGCCACACGTCAAAAATTTGCTTCCTCGAATTATTTATCTTATGAGCATCTCCTTCTTGTGAGAAAGCACTAGCCCTTGATTCAAATGAAATCAATGGTTGATGCTTCTTGGTGGTAAACTACATATCTCTGCTAGTGACTCCACCAATAATATCGTGGGAAGTCCAAAACGTGCACAAAAGTATTGACAAACCTACAAAAGTTCCTGACAATTTATGGTTCACTAGAATTTTAGAAAGGTAAACCCTACGTGTCACCAAGTCGCATGCCCCTATTATTTAAATACCTTGCATATCAAAATTGCGAGCATGCGATACCTGTTGATCTGAATGAGATCAACGATTGTAACACTTTGCATTATCAGAGGCATTTTAAAAAAAAATGATTAGGCAATTTTCAAACCCAGCATGGCCACGTAAGGTTTAAATAATATTAAAATGAACCCATGCTTGCGCAAGCCCTTTCTTAGGTGGAAATATATATCATTAAAACATTTCTCTAAAAATACTTTACGGGTTTTTCAAAACTAGGGCAAATCTAAAGATTTGAAAATACAAGGAACAAAACCAAAATCTGCAACATTTTAATGACTTAACTAATTTTTCACTTTGATTTTTCATAATTTCTGCATTGTGAAAAATAAGACCAACAGTACCAATGGTGATTGGAGTAAAAACCATACCAAAAATCAAAACAGTATGGTGAATAATCAAAGAAGACAAAATTGTCACCACTTAAAATAAGGAGTAAGGGCTCTAATGGTGATTGAAAGATACAAACAATTATATTTCATTGGGATAGTAGTTTATCAAAACTTTACATCAAATGATTTGAGAACTACTATACTTAAATCTTATGGAGAAGGAAATCAAATTGTGAAACACATGTTATTAATTTAAACAACATTGTTGAAGAATTTGAAGAGCATAATCAAGATGTTCTCATGAAATTATCTATAATATTCTGACCCACACAACAACTCTTAAAAATCTCTCTTTATGATTCTGGAGGGTAGTACAATAAGATTGGAGTTGATGTATGGATGCCAATTGGAAGCCATACAGTGCCTGTGTGACTATACATAGTGATGGAGTGGAGATGGTAGCTGACCATACACCAAGGATAGGGAGGCCGTATGGTGGATGTAGGTGAATAGTGGATTCTTTATAGTGGAAAGGCCATATAGGGGAAGACACAATGGTCGTATGGAGGAGTAAAATGGTTTTACAGAGGAGCACAATGGTTTTATGATGGATGCAAACAATCATACAGTAGGAAGAGCAAGTCATATGGTAGCTAGAGGTGTAGTAGGACACAAGGAAATGACCATATGGTAGGCTTGGATGGCCGTGTGGGAGGGTGATGGGAAGATGTATGACTAATTATGTAGGGCTACAATGGTAGATGATGTATGGAACAAATATGCTAATTTCTGTAATCACCAACTTATCAATCCAATTTCATGAAATAAATCCAAACAAGAATAAAGTTTTAAATATGAATAACATTCAATTGATATTTTCCAAGATGCTCTAATTTTCCATATCCAAGTGAAGTATTACATGCAACACTAAAACAGGGTGAGAGTTGAATCCCACTGAAACTGCATGAGCCAAATAGGGAAGATCTTTCACTTTTGAAATGGTGAACATTCTAGAACTCCCATAGAAATTTGCAATACATAGAAATAATCCAAAATAATGCCTAAAACTACCTACAAGCCATGCTTAAATACCAGTCAAGAAAACCTTTCGAGGGTGTACAAAGGTAGCCAATGCCAGCACAAATTATAAAAACAAAACAAAAATGGGTCCAAGATATATTAAATCAATCAGCCCATTAACAATATTTTGATAAATGATTTATTTTATAATGGAAAAATTATAGTCCTCCCATCACAAATTTTTCTTGTCCTCAAGAAAATATAGTGTCAGGTGTTGGAGAATGTGCTTGCCCTCCCATGTCATGTCATTCAATTGCAAGTGTTTCCAATGCACCAAATATTCCTTTACTGTGTGGTTCTATAGGGTCCTCTCATGTACTTTGATGATCTCAACTGGTTCCAATATGAGCTTTCCTTCTTCATTGATTTGTGGAAGGTCTATGGCTATCATGATGTTCTATCCCACAACCTCCTTTAGGCATGAAACATGAAAGACATTATGAATAACGCTTCCCTCTAGAAGTTCCAATTCGTAAGAGACTTTACCAATGTGAAAAAATACATAATAGGGGCCATAAAATGATGGCTTTATTTTTTCTTTTCCCTTTTCCTTCAATGAGGATTGTAGATATGGCTAGAGCCTGAGATAAACCAAATCCCCTACTTCGAAACTCCTCTACATTTGGTCTCTTTTGGCATACATCTTTTGTTGATTTTGTGCTCATTGTAAGTTTTCCTTTAGGTATTGTACGATATCCTATCCCTCCTGAAGCTAGTCCTACACCCTTGGTGTGTAAATGTCTCCTAGTACTGTGTCAATGAAGTAGAGGGGTTCATACCTATATAGATCTTTGAATGGTGCCATCCCAATGGATAAGTGATATGTGGTATTGTAATAATATTCTCCTAGGTGTATCCATTTGACCCATGCTCATTGTTATGCTGAAATGTAGTTTTGAAGGTAACCTTCGAGCCACTTGTTCACAATCTCCATTTATCTATCTATCTAAGGTGGTAGCTAGTACTTGGTGACAATTCTATCCCTTCCAACTGAAATAATTTTGTCCAAAAAATACTGATGAATCACCCATCCCGATCATTGACAATGTTTTAGGGTAACCTATATAGATGAATGACTTCTCTAAAAAATAGATTGACAACTTGAGCATCTTGAAAATCTAAGGGGATGGAAAAGAAATGTGTGTATTTTTTCAATCTATCAACCACCATGAAAATAAAATATTTTCCATTCACCTTAGGAAGTCTCATTATGAAATCCATCTAGATACTTTCCCACTTATGCTCTGGAATTGGTAGAGGTTGTAGTAACCTAAAAGGAAGAGTATGTTTGGATTTGTTCTGTTGGTAGACTGCACACTGTCCTACATACTACAATATGTCTCCTTTAAGTCCTTTCCATGAAAACCTCTCCCTAAGATTTTTTTAAGTTTTGAGAAACCTTGGGTGTCCTACCAATGGTGAGTCATGTACCTCCTTCAAGATTTTTTGCTTCAATTTGGATTCTAGCACTAGAAATATCTAACTCTTATAGTAAATGATGTCATCCTCCACTTTGTACCAATCATCTTGGGTGTTTCCATCCATTAGCTTAGAGGAAAATGTGCTTTTTTGAATATTCTATCAACAAATGTTCCTTCCAATCAGCTAAAATCTGGTTTAGTGAGCAGATGGCAGGTTTCCTGGACAAGGCATCTGCAACCACATTATTTTTTCCTTTCACATATTCAATGTCAAAACCAAAAGCATGAGCCTTGCTTAAATTTTTTTTTTTCCTTTCTTTCAAGTCTCGTTGCTCTAAAAAATATCTCAAACTATTGTGATCCATATGAACGACAAACTTGGCACCCACCAGATATTGCCCAAACTTGGTTAGTGCATGTATAATGGCCAACATCTCTTTTTCATAGATATAATATAGGAATTTAGCTTGTGTAAGCTTCCTACTTTCATAAGCTATGAGTGTCTATCTTACATTAGTACTGTTCCAATGCCTTCTCTAGATGTATCACACTCCAAAATGAATGGTTGAGTGAAATCAAGTAATGCAAGTATAGGACAAGTGCTCATTACTTCTTTCAGCTTATCAAAAGTGAGTTGTGCCTTTTCATTCCACCAAAAATTCATAATGCCCATAGTGACAACAAAAGGCCATCTTTTCTACATCTTCCTTTCTCATGTAGATCTGATGGTATCCATAGTGGAGATCTATTTTTGAAAAATAGACTTCTCCATGCAATTCATCCAGCAACTCATCTATCCTTGGAATGGGATATCTATTCTTTATTGTTTTTTGTTCAATGTACAGTAGTCCACACACATGCACATCATCATGTCCTTCTTCTTGACCAATAGTATTGATGACATGAAGGGGCTAGAATTGGGATAGATCCATCCTTTCTCCAGTAGTTCCTGAATAGTCTTTTCAATCTCATCTTTGAATTTCTTGAGATGATGGTAGGGTGTGGTTATGACCAACTTGGCTCTAGCTTCCAACTTGATGGTATTTTAAAGCCCTTGATGAGGTGGTATGCCAGGAGGAATGTCAATGAGAACTTTATCATGTTTACTCAAAATATTTTGAAGATCATTATCTTGGGAGGTGTCCATTGTCCTTTTATGGGTTCTACTGAGACAAAACAATGTGCAACCCATGCAACGTTATCACACAATAAAAATTACCTCTATCTAAAGTGCAAAAACTTCCTTTGGACCTTCATTTGTCATTCTATGGGGAACAAACTTCTTTCCATCAACAACAGAAGTGATGTCCATCCATTTGAAACTTTGGGTGTATTCATCAGGTGTCTCCATCCATTGTATGCCTAGAATAACCTCCATATTATCAAGGTCCACTATGAAGAAATCCTCAATCATCATGTGATTTTCCATTGTGATCCTTAGTTGAGGAACAAGGTGTGTATAGGGCAGGAGAGTCCCTCTAGCAACCTTGACCTAAAATCTTGCATGCGTCTCCGTAGGTAGACCCCTTTGTTTCACCAGAGAGGAGTTTATGAAGCTTAGCGTAGCTTTGCTATTGAGCATCACCATAACCATTTGTCCTTGATGGGTTCTCTATACATGAAACACTATACAGCTCAAGCTACTGGCTAGGGTGATAGTTCCTCCTTGTCATACCAACACTATAATCCTTTTTATACAGTTCAAAATAACCATGTTGGTGTTGTCGTGATGTTGGTTGTCTTCAGCAAGCATTTCTTCCTGTTCATCCTCATCATCAGAAACGACCTCAATCTAGTGTATTTTCCTTTTTTGAGGCATTTATGGCTAGGTTTCCAAGGTCCCTTGTAGTTGAAACATAATTTTTTCCTTTAGAGTTTCTATCTAGTAGCTTCATCCAATGATGACTTCCTAGGTGGAGATTTATTACCATTATCCCTTGGAAACACCAATAGTTTAGGGTGTGAGTAACTTGGAGAGGATGACATTGATGATGATGCCATGCTTTGTGCCTTCTTAATAGCTTTTGATAGGGTGGCATCATTGAACCCATTTTCCCAATATATTTTAGTGGTTCTATCAGTCCGTCCATAAAGAGCACTATTCATCTTCTTTCAAAAATGTTTATGACCAAAATAGAGAGTTTCTAAAATTTTGCAATGTACTGGTCAACCATTCCTCAATTGTGCCAAATCTTTGAAATTGAGTTTCAGATCTTTACCATCAAATCAATATATCAATATCTCAGTGAATTCCACATAAGTATTTATTTGATTATGACCTAGTGTGATGGTGTCATGATGCCACCATTCATGTGCAACTCCTTCCAAGTGTAATGCTATGAATTTAATTTCTTCTTCTAGCATAGGATTCATTTGAATGTAAATATCGGCCTTCATTTCACACACTTGCACAGATATGGATTTGGATCTTTTCAATGGAGACATATTTACTTTACTTAACTTTCTTCTGAGATCATCGTTAAAATATCCCTAATTTTTGTCTCTCA
This sequence comes from Cupressus sempervirens, assembly GCA_028749045.1. Lineage (NCBI taxonomy): Eukaryota > Viridiplantae > Streptophyta > Pinopsida > Cupressales > Cupressaceae > Cupressus > Cupressus sempervirens. Next base: position 497,465,180 of record CM053785.1, read on the forward strand.
AATATCTCATTCTCAGGTCTATGTAATGTTTGTAGGATACATCTTCCTTAAAATTCACATTCTTCTAGTCTTCTCTTAGTTTTTCTTACATCTCTTCAAAGGTTTGTTGTTTCCCTCCGTGTAGTGCCTCCATCCATGGGGGAAAAGATATCATGGAAGGTCGAGAGCATGCTAGATGAGGATTTGATTTACCCAACACCATGTTGTAAGAATTTTGTTCTTTGCATATTTTATTATCTACCAATTTCTTGAGAGTCTCTTCCATGAGTCACTAAGTATCAGTGATCTCTGCCTAATTCCTAAAAAGTTCTCTCAGTAGTTTCACGAGTTTGGTAGCTATTGGTTCCAGTTTGAAAGCCATTCTATTAATGGAATGTGTCCTTCTTCTCTTCCAACTATAAACTCTCATTCACTATCCATAGGCTGGCAAGATCAAAGCTTTGATACCACTGTAATGTTCTGACCCATGCAACATCTCTTAACAATCTCTCTTTATGATTCTGAAGGGTAGTATGGTAAGATTGGAGTTGATGTATGGATGTCAACTAAAGGCCATAAAATTTCTATGAGACTATATAGAGTGATAAAGTAGAGATGGAAGTTAGCCATACACCAAGGATGGGGAATCCATATGGTAGATTCAGGTGATTAGTGGATTCTGTATGGTGGAAAAGTCACATAGGGGATGACACAATGGCCATATAGAGGAGCAAAATGGCTGTATGGAGGAGCACAATTATTGTATGGTGGATGCAAACAATTGTATGGTAGGAAGAGCAAGTTGTATAGTAGCTAGAGACAAGGAAATGGTCGCATGGTAGGCCTGGATGGCCATGGAAGAGGCTGATGGAAAGATGTGCAACTGATTATGCAAGGCTATAGTGGTAGATGATGTATGGAACAAATATGCTAATTTTTGTAATCACCAACTTATGGATCTAAATTCATGAAATAAATCTATAAAAAAAAAAGTTTCAAAAAAAAAGAACCTTCAATTGATATTTGTTAAGAAATAGTGCTCGGATTTTCTAGATCCAAGAAAAGTATTACATGCAACAATGGAATAGGGTGAGGGTTGAATCCCATCGAAACCACATGAGCCAAATAGAGAAGATCTTTCACTTCCAAAATGGTGAACAATCCAAAAATCCCACAAGAATTCACAATACATAGAAATAATCCAAAAAGCATGCCTAAAAGTACCTACAAGCTGTGCTTAAATACCCGTTGGGAAAACTTTTTGAGGGTGTACAAAGATAGTAGATGACGACACAATCTACATATACAAAACAAAAATGGGTCCGAGATATATTAAATCAATCTTCCCATTAACAATAGTTTGATAAATGATTTATTTTATAACAAGAACATTACATTATCCATCCAATCTGATGAGGCCAATTATTGCCTCTATTTTGTATTGATTTTAATACTTTATTTTTAATACTGCTAGTACATTTATGAACTCATAACCAATTGAGCTCATGATAAAGTATAGATAGAACTATTAAACCATGGGTAGATAGTTATGTTATATTTTGCCAAATATTATAAATATAATGTAGTATTTCATATAACCATTAGAATGTGTGTTCTAATATATGGATTTAGTTTGATTATACTTATTTGCATAAATATTTCAGCATCACAACTAACTTGCTACAAAAGGAAGAAGTAGGAGAGTGGTTGACAACATTCAAGAAAGAGTGTCAAGGCCCAATTGTGGTAGAGGAATCATTATGGTACCTAAAGACATGAATACTACAAAGGAGAAGCCATTATTCTAGGAATGCAAGGATGAAGTGTTTCCATATTCCCTCTATGGTTTACTGTTGTGCAAAATTGGTCACCTAAACTTGACTGCTTATTTCACAGGCTATTATATTTCCCTCTTCTTCTTTGGTGGATCTTTAGTCATTTTTTTTATTTTCTATTTTAGAATAAGTGTTGATCCTCTATTTATAGGGATTGGATTGATATTTTAGAAAGGTTGGAAAAAGTTTATAAAAAAGAACATTGTTGTATCTTGTATATCTGTAGTTTTATATATTGTTCTTATATAAGGAGTTTTTGAAATATAATGAAGTAATTCTTGGTTTACATTTTGTAGTAGTAGATTAGAAAAATAAAACGAAGGGGGCCCACTTGGGAGGTGGATTAGATTAGAGTAGTGTAGATTTACTTCCAACATTTCTAATATTTTAGATAGAAGTTACAGTTTTTTCCTGCAGCATCATACTTTGTAAATGTTCCTGTAGCATCTGCAAGAGTAGTTATAGTGGATGGTCTAGGTTGAAATATAGGTTAGCATAGAGTTGTATTTCTAGTATTCATTTCAATAAGGAGTTAAGTATTTTACTTTCCTATAGCATAAGCATAATGACTCTTCAAGAAATTTAGTGCACATATTGTGCCAACCATTTCAAGTATACATCCTTGGATTGAAAAATTAAATGCACCTCACGGTGGGAGAAATAATCCTTACATTGAATAAATTATTCCTGAATAAGGATTTGGGCATGATTATCATACACCTATTGTGAGGAAAACCATTTTTGGCCCTAGTTTTTGGGATGGTTTCAAGCTAGGAACATCTTTTTGAGTCATAGTTTTTTTTATAGCTAGTTTTTAAATAGAGATTTGTAGTCACAAGCATGAAGAATTCAATTGCAAGCATCAAAGAGGAAAACAACAAGATTCATATGAAAGATTTCTTCCACAAGGGTCTATTAATTTGAACAACAAATTGAAGAAGTTGAGTTTCCTTTTGAGGATGCAAGTCCTACTTTTCTTGCAACATCTTCCTCTAGAGCAAAATCTTTGGATATAAGTGGTCTTTAGCCTTTTATTGAAATCTTGGCCAGCTTTCTTGATAGTTTTGGTTCAAATCCGCCTACTATTAATAATCCCATAGCTAATGCTCCTTTTTAGAAACAACCCCATAATCAAATACCTCCAGTAATGGCACACCCTACTTTTCCATTTCCTCTCTCGAGCCTCATAAAGAATGCTAATCTCAAAAATATACCCACAACTACTCTTCTAAAGTTTTATGGTCTTTTAGCAAAGGATCCTCATAGTTTCTTGTTTGAGTTTGACATCCTCTATTATAGCTTTGACTATAGCATTGATGCCCACAAGCTCAAGTTATTTCCAACAACACTAAAAGAATCAGCCTTACGATGGTTCATGGGCTTAGGAACCAATGCAATAGGTACATGGGATGAGATGCAGATTCTATTTTTTGGAGAATTACAAAGATTACTACAAGGGGAGTGATCCAAAGGGAGGTGACATTTTTAGAATGTCACAAATGGAGGATAAAACATTGGAAGACTATGTTTTACATTTTTTGTACACAATGCAGAAGAACCCCTAGCATGTATTGACAGAGGATTCATAGAAGCTAGCCTTCTTGAGAGGGGTAAATGATAATTGTTTGGAAGTATTAGACCTGGTGGTTGGTGGTGATATATACCAATCTTTTTGGGATGACTTCAAGAAAATTTGTCTTAACTACTCAAGGTCAGTTGTGAAGAAAGGCCTAGGGTATTAGTCCATAGTCACTAAAGGGATTAGTTAGGGAATTTCAAAGATTGAGATATCTAATTTACTCTTAGATTTCAAGAAGGACATCATAAATGATGTCACTATAGATCTTGACACCATGACTACAAAGAAGAAGCATGTAGAGGTTGAATCATGACTGGCAGAGTACTATCCTCACTACTACAAACAAAAGCAAGACTATAGATGTAAGTTGGTAGCCAACTAGGAGAATGAATATTTTACAATAGAGTACATGAAGATAGATGGGGACAATGATCAAGTGTTCTTCATTGCACAACATTGACCATGGGATTCAAGACAAGGTATCCCTCAAGGTCCTCTACAATTTTCAAATCCTTACAATAATCAATGGTAAAACCAAAGTTATTAGAATCCTTCTCAGTAATCCTAACCTCCCTAGAAAAACAAATAGAACAACCAATGGCCTAATCAACAAAATAATCAATGGGAAAACCGACAAAAAAATTAGTGGCCTAATCAGCAAAATAACTAGTGCAAAAATTAGCAGAATCAATGGCAACCACCACAAGGAAATTGATAGCAAAATAACCAATGGAGGCAGCCTCCATAGTGGCCTAATAAAAATTCATGTAACCCACAACTACCACCTCTAGTGCAACCACCTATAGCAGATAATGCTAATCGTAGTTGTCTGCTCAATCTCAACCAAATCCAAACAACAAGCAACAACAACAACAAATGTACACTATTGATACTTAGCAGTGCCCTACTTATTCACTAGAGATATCTAATATCCATTTGATATCTGGTACAACTCTTCCTACACTAGAATATCCTATTATCATAGAAGTTGTAGACACTCTTGCAACACCACTTCTAGAAGCTATATTGCCAAATACCAACGTGCCAACTAATGTACCTAGTAGGGCTACTGACCACACCTTAATGAATCTTCCCTTTCCACATAGGCTAAATAAAGATAAATCTATATCCCAAGAGGAAGAGACAATTGATATTGTTGAGTAGCTAAAAAGCACGCACATCCAAATCCCTCTATTCCAAGCTATCAAGGACATCTCTCTTTATGGAAAGGCTATTAAGGAAGCATGTCTTAAGAAGCTAGGGCAGAAGAAGAAAGATCCTCAAATAGTTCATGTTGTTAGGAAATTAGTAGATATCATGTTAGGGAAGGTAGTGATACCAAAGTATTTAGATCCTGGTAGTCTAGTAGTTAATTTGATCATAAATGGATAGGCTATGAAAAATGCTTTAATTGATTTGGGAGCAGCAATAAATGTAATGAGTAAAGATACAATGCATAGATTACACATAGAAGTCCTAAGGACAACTCCCACAGTGTTAAAACTTGTTGATAGTTTAGCTGTCACTCTAGATGGTCTCATAGAAGATGTGATAGTGAGTTTAGATTCATGGGGATACCCTATTGATTTTATTATCCTATAACCTACAGTAAAACTTGCTAGCTAGCCTATCATATTGAGAGACCCTGGTTAGCCACCATTGATGCTAAAATTAATTGCAGATCAAGAAGTATGACAATTTCAAATGGTTGAGCTATAAGGAAGCTAGCACTATATCCACCTACCCAACCCCAACCAAACTTTGGAGAAAATATTTTGTCAAATTTAGGGGATGAAGAGGAAGAGCTAAATTTGGTAGCCCAACTCATGATGTTGCATGGGCACTCTTGTTTTAAAATGTAGGGGGAAGATGATGTAATATAGACCATTCTTACCAATAAATGTATAGTGGCCAAAGATATTGCTAAGAGTTTTGTCTCAAAGTTATGTACCTATGAAGATTGTGTCTACCCATCAAGCCCTAAGATAAATGATCAATTACTACCAAGTGAAGTAGCTACAAGTCTAGTACTAGAAGTATCAATGGTAGAGTTAACAACTACTATGGAATTTTCTCTTGGTCATAATTTGCATGTAAACAACAAGTTGTCCCAATCACAATTGGGATTGTTAACCAAGCTCCTCAATCAAAATGAAAAAATTTCTTGGGATTATGGGGATATGGTAGGAATGAGACCTGAAATCTACACTCATAGGATCTAAATCAATGATGGAAGCTTGCCACTCTATCAGCCTTAGAGGAGAATAAATCCATCATTGCATGAGATAGTTAAGACTAAGTTGCAGAAGTTGTTGGATGCTAGATTCATCTATCCAATCTCTGATAGTAAATGGTTATCATCATTAGTTATTGTACCTAAGAAAGGAGGTAAGTGGTGGATATGTGTAGATTATAAAAGAGTTAAATAATGCCACAAAGAAGGATCACTCTCCTTTTCCCTTTATTGACCAAGTTTTGGATACTTTGGCTTGAAAGAATTACTTCTTATTTTTGGATGGATATAGTGGTTACAATTAGATAAGCATTACTCCAAAAGATCAAGAGAATACCACATTTACATGTCCTTGGGGTACCTATGCTTATTATGTATTACCATTTTCTTATGCAATGCACCTGCCACTTTTCAAAGAGCAGTAATCAGCATCTTTGTTGACATATCACATGACTGGATGGAGATATACATGGATACTTGACTATGTTTAGTGTCACCTTTGAGAAATCCCTGAAGAACTTGGAGAAAGTACTAATCTAATGTGAAGAACACAACCTATCTCTCAACAGTGAGAAATGCTTTTAGATGATGCAAGAAGGCATGGTCTTGGGATATTTTATCTCTGAAGCTAGAATCTAGGTAGACCCTATGAAAATAGAGGTAATTCTCACACTCCCTATTTACATAAACCAAAAGGAATTCAAATCTTTCCTAGGAAATGTTGGCTATTATAGGAGGTTTATCCAAAATTTTAGTCAAATAGCTAGTCCTCTATATACTTTGCTTACCAAAGAGGCTGAATTTTCTTAGACAAAGGAATGTGATGACTCCTTCCAGTAGCTCAAGTCACTATTAACAACTGCACCAATACTTAGGGTTCTTGACTACATTTTGTCTTTTCAAATACATACAAATTCTTCTGACTATGCCATAGGTGCAGTCCTAGGACAAAAATATCAAAACCTTGAAAATGCAATCTACTATATCAATAAGAGCCTTCATGGACTAGACTTAAAATATACAATGACTAAAAAAGAACTATTAGCAGTAGTTTATGCTTTGAAAAAAATCTAGTATTATGTAACTAGTTATCCCATATTTGTTCATACTAACCATGTAGCAATTAAATATCTCATGAACAAACCTACTATCATAGGTAGGTTAGCAAGATGGCAACTTCTTTTGTAGAAATTTGATATCACAATCATTGATAAATGTGGGAAAGTGAATCTGGTAGCTGATTATCTATCCAGAATCCACCATGATGAAAAGATACTACTTTGATAGATGATAAATTTCCAAATGAGCATTTATTTCATATTTTTGTCCAAATACCATGGTATGAAAACATAGCTAATTACATTATAGCTAAGAAAATTCTTGTCCATTTCTCTTACAAGGATAGGAGGCTTCTTGTAGAGAAAAGCTTCCATTTCTCTTGGATTGATAACACACTATTTTATGTTGTACCTAATCAAGTTATGTGGAGATCTGTGTGAGAAGATGAAACATATTACATTCTACATGCATGTCATAGTGAACCATGTGGGGGGCACTTTGTAGCAAAAATAAAAATACTGAAGATTTTAATGACTGGTTACTATTGGCCTACATTTCATAAAGATGTAGCCATGTGTACATGAAAGTGTGATAAATGTTAGAGGATGGGCTGACCAACAAGATCAAATGAAATGCCTCTCAATCCATAGGTGGTGGTAACACCATTTCAAAATTGGGGCATGGAAATCATTGGTCTAATAGATCCTCCATCCAATGGGAAATCTTACATCCTTGTATGCACTGACTACCTGAAAAAATGGGTCAAAGTCAAAGCCATGAAGCATGCCCACGATCATAAAGTTGTCAAATTTTTGTATAAAGAAATCCTTACTCAATATGGTATACTCAGAGAACTTTTTACTAACTACGGTGCTCAATTCACTTCCAATCTAATAACAAAACTCATGAAGGAATATAATATTAGACATCAAAAATCAAGCCCCTATCATCCTCAAACTAATTGATAAGTAGAAGTTACAAATTAGGAGATAGAAGCCATCTTGACAAAGACAATTCATTTGCACTATAGAGATTGGAGCAGCAGACTACCAGAAGTTGTTTGGGCATATCGAACAACATGGAAGACCACCATATGGTTCACACCATTCAAACTATTGTATGGAAAAGCATCAATGCTACCCATTGAATTTGAACAGAAAACTTTAAGAACAATGCTAGAGTTAAATATTGATCTTCTAGTAGCATAGAGAGAGCATTTATTGCATCTTAATTCTTTGGATGAAATGTGCAATTTTTCCTTGGAATGCAAAAAAATCATATAGAAGAAAAGGGAAAAATGGCAGGATACCTACATTAAGAGTAAGCAATTTCAAGTTGGAGATTGGGCATTACTTTATGGTTCTAGATTCAAAGAAATACTAGGCAAGCTATAGACACAATGGCTAGATCCCTATGAAATAAGCCATGTATTTGCAAATGGAGTAGTCTAGGTAACCACAATTGATCTAGCACACTTCAAGTTATTAGTCAATGGACATTGGCTAAAGTTGTATCACCAGCCCCAAATGAAAGAAGACTTCCTACACCAATTTCAATAGCCAGTTTCAAACAAACAATAGGTAACACTTCTTGTAGTAGAGGGTGCCAACCTTCTTCCTGTAGATCTTCAATAGGAATTCCTTCAAGCATGCCCATAATAAAAAATTTATGTTTACATAAAGTTAAATTATCCATTCACTTTCTAAATTCTTCTTTTTCAACTCATTTCATTTCTTTCTCTACCACCCACCCACCTTCCACATCATCATTTTTCTATGCTTTCAATAATATGGCAAGTTGACTAATGTATGCTATCACTTTCATTCTTCCACTATTGCCACCTTTATCTGGCACGTGCAATGATCAATTTGATAGGTATAAGATTTCCAAATTTTATTCATTTTTTAGAGAATAGATTTAGTTCATTATATTTTCTACTACATTTAATATATAATTGTTGCATTACACTAGTTCTGTACCCTATGCCAAGTATGTAAAGTGAGGACACTTGTACATGTTTTGTAGGGGGTAGTGAAGGATACTAATTCCAAATGACATTTCTATTTAATCATTAAAGATCCTCAAATCTATACTTTCCCTTTGTTTGATTAAAATCTAGTTGCCATACTATGCAAGTGTCAAGTGTCATACCTTTATTCCCAAATAATCCCTCATTGTCAAACTAAGATGTGACCTGAATTAAATTTTAAAGTGATTCTTGCATATCTATGATTCATTCTATTAAAACCACATTATTATTGTTCATGATAGAAACATGAGAAGAATGTGAAAAGGGTCCATGATTTTATAAAGAAATCTAAAATTCACAGAAGGGAAGAGGGTAATTGTTTAAAATAGAGTAGAGGTTGAGATTAGTAAGAAAAAATGGGAGGTTAGTTGTAGCAACATGAACTAGTAGATCATAGAGTTTTACTTTTTTATGTAGAAGAAGTAAGAAGATTCAATGAATCTGGTTGGCTAGGATATTTCTTGAAATTAACAAAATTTGATGAAGAGGTAACTGCTGAAATTATAAATACATTTGAGGAAGGTGAAGCAATAGTATGGGGATTGAAAATCATTGCCACATAGGAAAAAATATAATAAGTAATAGAGCTACTAGCTATAGGGAAACACTACCCCAATGAGCATAGTGTCAAATCAGCTAGGGCCTAGTTTACCCTACCAGGTGACCCTCCATTAGAGATTACTAAGTAGGGGTGCAAAAGAATGTCTATTCCTCTGCCATACAATGAGTTAACCATGCACACTATTAGGTATTTTACCTATGAAGGAAAATTTTCTAATTTGAATGCACATGATTTTAAGTTACTTTTTTGTGTAAGGTATAATCTTCCAGTATATATCCCCAATTTCTTGTTCAATATGTTATGCATTAGTACTGAAGAAACCCATAAAGGAAATGACAATTCTATTACTCACCATGCCCTAATTAAATTGCTCATAGAAAGATCTCTTAAGGACGTCTCTCCTATGACATGGGTAGAATTTTTCCAACATAGAACCCTACAGCCTCAGATTGCCCCTAATGTGTAGCCTAGCCAAGATAATGTAGTCTCCATTGACACAACTATTGAGCAAGGTACCCAAGGCACAAAAACTAAAAATGTGCCTTTACTTTCTCAAATGAGAAATGTACCTACTTCTGCCCAAGAAAAAATAAAATGAAAGTTACAAGAAGAAACTTTGATTCTTATAGTAGAAAAACAAAACCCTACAATCTCAAAATAGAAGAAAATAAAATTAGTTCCTATAGAAGCTACTCTTGCATCAGAGACACCGAAGAGGGTTAGTAAGAAAAAGGCTATGGTTCTTGAAGGAACCCCTATGCAAAGAAGCCCTAGAGAGAGGAAAAATTCCTAAAGTGCCCTCAGAAACCTAGTCCACTTTACCTAAAAAATATAATGAAGAAACTCCAGTACAAGTTATCCCAGATGATTCCCCTAGTTGACCTAAAATTCCAAACATTCCTTAGAATCCTAATGAGAAATGTAAAGTTGAGATGAATGAATGCCAAAATAATTCCTAAGTAAGCCAACAAGATGTTAGGAATAAGGTGTCTCAACCTTGTATAATTCCTATTCTTATTATTTGTTTTGTAAAATGTATTTCTTGCAAATAATGTTGATGTGTCGACATCTTGAATTGTGTGTAAGGAGATAATGGCTAAAATGGTTATGATGGATTCCTATGACATGTAAGAGCTATGTTAGGAAGATTCAATGATAGGTGAAGACATGTCGCAACTAAGATATTTAAGTACTATACACTCTACCCCAATAGTGGGGTTCAGGGCATCGGCCTGAAATTTTTTTTGGGGTTCCTATTTTCTCTAAGAATGGTAAAACCCTAATACGGTTTACCTTTTGGAGTAGCCCTAAAGCGAAGTGCATGTTATAAGTGTTTTTTAGGGTTGCAAAGAGATGCAATGCGTGAGGGTGTATTGTTGGTACTGTGAGTTGCTATTGGAGTCTTCTGTTGTCATTGTTGAGCTTGCACTACAAGTGTATTGTAACCTTTTTTGTTGAAGATAATACATTGTGCAGGTTCTGGAGGGGTGGGGTTGTTTTACCGAAAGGTTTTTCCCCACCAAAAAATCTTTGTGTTATGTGTTTCTTTCTCTGTCTATTTTTTGTATGCATGGTTGGCTGCAATATTGTTGTTTACATGATTTTGAATATGTAAGTATAGAAGATTCTAATAGGATTTGCATCATACTTTCCTTATGATATTAGTGTAGGAATTTGTTTTCGCACCTAAGTTTCCTTACACAAGATACCCCAAGCCGTGAAGAAGAAGAAGACCCAATAATGCACCAACTAGCTTGTTGAGGAACTTTCCTAGTTTCTTATAAGAAAATATGGTTTGTAAGCTTCTTGGAATACTCATGGAGGGAACAGAGAAAGAAAAATAATCAAGATGAAGAAAGTGGTCTGATTACCATATAAATGCTTCTTTTTTAGCAATATAATAAACATGTGTTAACAACAACCCTATGAGAAGAAGAAAAAAAGAAAATGAAGAAGGTAATAATAAACCAAGGTGAAGAAATTTTTAGAATTAAGAGAGCAATTGGTGAGACAAAAGGAAAAGAAGGATCATGCCCTTAAGCTGGCTAGCAAAATAATTACTTATAGGCCACCACCTAGGATATATGCCATCTGTTGAAAAGAAGAATTCCTCTTATTCCATTTGATGATGACTCTCAAAGATATAAATATAGAATTTAGGTTAGCTCAAGAAATTTATGGCTTGTACCAGACCCTTCCATCATTGTAGCAAAATTTACTCTATGAATTGTATATGCATAATTTCATTATCCCTATAGAAACTCAATGGAACCCTCTACTTTATATAGGGTATATACACCTTATGGCCCTAATTTCTTGGATGCACAATGAGGTGAATTATAATAAACAAGTAAACAATTACAAAGAATAGGAGAGAACCAAATCACTACCATTAAGAGTAGAAAGAAATACACCAAAAGAAATCCTTAGGGATTGGTTTAGGCTGACCTATGGAGACATTCAAAAGGAAACAAGAAAACAAGTCTTCAAGGCTAGAACAAAAGTGTATGTAGAGTATGACAGCATGCCTTACTTTTTCTTTCAAAGAGCCATGGTTGATGCCAAAAGAAAATGGAGTAGACTACTCGAGGGATTTAGAAGGTTAGAACCAAAAAACCCTATCAACCTTGAGGCATCGCTTCACTGCACACAAAAATACATGCAACTAAGAAGGAAAATTAGACAAGAACTCTATTGTCCATTAACGATGCAGCCACTCATGCTCATTTGGCCCCTGTATGACATCAACTCTAAACAACTTGATAGATTAGATTAAATGAGTATCATAAGAGGGAAGTCTAGGAAAGAACAAGAGGATTCTACTACTCTTTCAGGAGTCATAGGTAAGGGAGGACTAAGGTTGGAGTCTTTTGATCAATTGCCAGAAGATGAAATGCTTGAGGATAACCATTAAACTTACCAAGGGGTAGATGACGAGGCCAATTATTTTCACTATTTTATATTAATTTTAATACTCTGTATTTAATATTGCCAGGATATTTGTGAACTCATAACTAGTTGAACTTATGATAAAGTCTAGATAGAACTGTTAAACCATGGGTACATAGTTATGTCATATTTTGCCAAATATTATACATATAATGTAGTATTTCATATAACCATCAAAATGTGTGTAATAATATCTGGATTTAGTTTGATTATGTTTATTTTCATAAATATTTCTACATTTCAACTAACTTTCTAGGAAAGGAAGAAACTAGAGAGTGGTCAACAACATTCAAGAAAGAGTGTTAAGGCCCAATTGTAGTGAAGAAATCATTGTGGCACTAGAAGACATGGCTACTACAAAGGAGGAGCCATTATGCCAAGAATGTAGGGATGAAGTATTTCTATATTCTCTCCATGTTTACTATTGTGTTGAAATTGTCACCCAAACTTTATTGCTTATTCTGTAGGCTGTTATATTTCCCTCTTCTTCTTTGGTAGATCTTCAGTCAGTTTGTTTTATTTTTTGTTTTAGAATAAGTGTCGATTCTCTATTTATAGGGATTGGATCTATAGTTTAGAAAGGTTGGAAAAAGTTTATAAAAAAAAAATTTCTTGTATCTTGTAGTGAGTTATCTGTAGTTTTATGTATTATTCTTATGTAAGGAGTTTTCAAAATATAATGAAGTAATTCTTGGTTTACATTCTATGTTAGTAGATTGGTGGAAGCCAACCAAGGGGGCCCACTTGGGAGGTTGATTAGATTAGAGTAGTGTAGATTTACTTCTACCATTTCTAGTATTTCAGATAGAAGTTATAGTTTCTTCCTGTAGCATCATACTTTGTGAATGTTCCTACAACATCTACAAGAGCAGTTATAGTGGATGGTCAAGGTTGAAATATAGGTTAGAATAGAGTTGCATTTCCAACATTCATTTTAGTAAGGAGTTAAGTGTTTTACTTTCCTATAGCATAAGCATAATATCTCTTCAAGGAACCTAGTGCACATACCATGCTAACCATTTCAAGTATACATCCCTGGGTTGAAAAATTAAGTGCACCTCATGATGGGAGAAGTAATACTTAGATTGAATAAACTATTCCTAAGTAAGGCTTTGGGAAGGATTATCACACACCTATTGTGAGGCAGACTAGTTTTGGCATCATTTCCAAGGATGGTGTCAAGCTAGGAACATCTTTTTGAGTCATAGTTTTTTTTATAGCTAGTTTTTTAAATAGAGATTTGCAGTCCTAAAAATTGCTTGACAAGTGTGAAGAATTCAATTGCATGCATCAAAGAGGAAGATGACGAGATGAATATGGTAGATTTCTTCCATGAAGGTCTGTTAATTTGAACAAAAAAGTTGAAGAAGTTGAGTTTTCTTCTGAGGATGCACGTCTTGATTTTCCTACAACATCTTCCTCTAGAGTAGAATCTTTGGATATAAGTAGTCTTTAGCCTGTTTCTAAAATGTTGGCCATCTTTCTTGATAGTTTTGGTCCAAATCCACCTATTGTTAACAATCTCGTAGCTAATTCTCCTTTTCATTAGCAACCCCATAATCAAATACCTCTAGTAATGGCACACCCTACTTTTCCATTTCCTCTCCTTAGCCTCATAGACAATGCTAATCTAAAAAATATACCCACAACTACTCTTCCAAAGTTTTATGGCCTTCTAACTGAGGGTCCTAATACTATCTTGTTTGAGTTTGACATACTCTATCATAGATTTGACTATAACACCAATGCCCATAGGCTTAGGTCATTTCCAAGAACATTGAAAGAATCAACCTTACTATGGTTCATGGGCTTAAGAGCCAATGCAACAAGTACATGGGATGAGATGCAGACTCTGTTTCTAGAGAAATACAAAGATTACTATAAGGGGAGTGATCCAAGGGGAGATGAAATTTTTAGAATGTCGCAAACTGAGGACAAAACATTGGAAGACTATGTTTCACATTTTTTGTACACAATGTAGAAGAACCCTTAGCATGTATTGACAGATGATTCACAAAAACTAGTTTTCTTGAGAGGGGTAAACAATAATTGTCTAGAAGCATTACACTTGATGGCTAGTGGTGATATATACTAATCTTCTTAGGATGACCTCAATAAAATCTTTCTTAATTACTCAAGGTCAACTATGAAGAAAGGCAGAGGGTACCAGTCCATAGTCACTAAAGGGATCAGTCAAGGAATTTCAAAGCTCTAGATATCTTATTTACTCTCAAATTGCAAGTAGGACATCATAAATGACGCCACTACACATCTCGACACCATGACTAAAAAGAAGAATCATGTAGAGGCTGAATCATAATTGGCAGAGTATTGTCCTCACTACTGCAAACAAAAGCAAGACTTTGAATGTAAGATGGTAGCCAACCTAGAGAATCAACATTTGTGAACTGAGTACATGAAGATAGATGGGGACAACAATAATTGAAGAGGAAAGAAGGGCTTGTATAGTTGTAGTGGTTGAGCAAGCAATAAGTAATTACATTTTAAGAAACACAATTTTAAACCCAATAAGAAAGAAGACTAAAATGTCCACTTAACATAAGAAAGATAAAGATAAAGTGATGCCCCACGATCAACAAAAAATTGACCCCTACATAACTTATTCTTCAGTTGGTAAGAAACTAAGAAATAATAACTCATTCATTTCTAATGCTTTATCACAATAAAAGATTTCAATACCATTATAAAAATTTGTTAAAATTCTTGAATATGCAAAAATAAATTTTTATTTATTTATTGAAATTAACAAAGAAGGGTATGCCAATGTTGGTGAGACGCTAATTTTTTAAAAAAATCTTAGGACAATTATTAATGAAAATTCCCCACATGTAGACCCTTTTTATGTAACTCTATTGATTAACAATAAATTAGTGAGAAATCACATGGTGGATTCTAGAGTAGTTATGAATATAATGTCTGCTAAAGTTATGAAAGTGTTAGGATTGAAATTTAATATTCCCTAGGGAAAGTGTTATGCCATGGACAATAGATTAGTACCTATAGTGGGTGTGATAAAAAACTATTGATTTTAGATTCCCATCTTTCCCTAATATCTCCTATAAAACACATATTACTATGGTTGAAGTTCCTACCTATTATGGCATGTTACTTTCAAGAGAATAGTTAAATTTGGTTGGAGGACATATATAGTTGGACTTGTCCTATGAAACTATTCCTATAAATGGCTAAAACATCATAATTGATAAAGAGCCAAAGTTGGAATTTCTTGTTGAAAGCTTCCAGCCTAATAATAGAATCATTTTCTGCTAGACAAATATTGATAACTTCCAAGTAAGTGTAAGTAAACCCAGTAAAGTTGTAGAAGATGTGAATAAGGTTCTAGTACAGGAAGAGGATAATGAGAAATGGAAGATGTATTTTGATGAAACATGTAGTAAAAAAGGAAATGGAGCTGGTGTAATCCTTATGTCACCATCATCAGGTAAAAAATTTAGGTATTCCTTTTTATTGAACTTTGAATGCACAAAAAGTATTGCTAAATATGGGGCCCTGATTCTAGGACTAAATGTAGCCATGTTTTGTAAAATAAAGTTACTTTTAGTGTTTGGTGACTTGGAATTAATAATATATCAGATTAGAGATAAATTCATGAGAAAAATATCAAGGTTAAAAGTACAAAAATTATGTGTTGGATTTACTAGAGTGCTTTTATGTATTTTCAATTAATTAGATTGATAGAATGGATAATGTTTTGGTTGATATGATGGCTAATTTATCCATTGAAAAAATTGACATTCCATTGCAAGAAGTGGTTCAGTTGAGATGACAAATAAATCATTTTTCCTTGATAATGTGCGTAACTAGAAAGTCTTCAGAGATGACAAATATCTAATGCAAATTTTGACATGCAAAGGAGGCTATCAAGATATTGGTCTTGATTGGAATGATCTTGTTGAAATTCAAGATGGAAGGAGATTATTTTTGTAGAAGCAATTGTGCAAATTAAGTCTAATAAGATACCAAAAGGACTAGTAGCTTTGGATTGCATCTTTGATGATCATGAAAAACTCAAGAATCATACACATGTTTCTATGTAGGAGTAGACTGAGAAAATTAATCTTGGTAATACACATTCTCCTAGAGAGGTTTTTATTGCAAGGAATTTATTTGACAAAATAAGATCAGACTTAGTTACTTTATTGATGAAATATAGATATGTATTTCCATGGTCATATGATGAATTAAAAGCATATAGAGAAAAACTTTTCCAGCATGAAATTCTTTTGAAACCATATTCCAAGCCTTTCAGAAAAAAAAAACAAAGACCAATAAACCCCATGCTAGCTCTCAAAATGTAAGATGAACTAATTAAAATGAGAGATGCTAGTATAATCAAACCCATTAGATATTCCACATGGGTTTCTAATTTGGTGTCTGTTAGAAAGAAGAATGGAGACATAAGATTGTGTGTTGATTTTGGAAATATGGTTATATCATCGTTAAAGGATAATTATGTTTTTTCAAATATGGAGGTTTTATTGAAAAAGGTTATAGGAAATTAACTCTTGTCTATGATGGATAGTTTTTCTGGTTACAACTAAGTGAAATTCAAAGAGACAAAGTAATATAATACAACATTTACAACCCCATGGGGAACATATGTCTATGCTAGAATGTCGTTTGGGTTGACAAATTCTAGAGAAAATTTTCAAAGAGCAATGGATGTCACATTTGAAGGACTTATCAATCATATCCTGGTGGTTTACTAGAATGATCTTAATGCTTATTTAAGGAAATCTGAGGACCATTGCAACCATTTGGAGAAAACATTTAAGAAAGCTCTTGAATATGGGATATCACTTAAACCAAGAAAGTGTCATTTTGGAGTTAGAGAAGGAAAATTATTGGGACACATTGTGTCTAAAGAGGGTGTAAGAATGGACCATAAAAGAGTGGTTTTCATTGATAATATAAAGGTCCCTTAAAAAATTAAAGCTATTCAATCATTTTTTGGATAGATTAATTTTGTAAGAAGATTTGTATCTAATTTTGTAGAAATTATTAAACCCATGTCCAAAAAGTTTTAAAAGGGGGTGAATTTGAATTGGGGTGATGAAGCTCTACAAGCATTTGCAAATATAAAGAATGAAATAAAAGAAGCTACAATCCTTCAAGCATTAAATTTCAAGAAACCTTTTCAAATATTCTCTTTTGCATCATATCATACAATTGTTATAGTCATGCTCTAGAAGAATGAATAAGGATATGAACAACCAATTTCCTTCTTCAGGAAAATTTTACAAACCTTAGAATTGAATTATGGCATCAATGAGAAATAAGAATATGCTTTGGTAAAGATGGTTAAGACTTTTAGACCATATTTGGTGGGCATTGATATCATAACATATGTTTTTAACATTGCAGTTAAAGATATCTTTAGACAAACAAAGACTATCAGAAGAAGATGTTGATGGATTAATCAATTTAGGAATTCAATATTAATATTTAGATGATTAACTTAGTAAGAGTTCTAGGATTATCTAAAATCATGGCTAATTTTAACTTGAAAGTAACACAAGTTAATCAATTGGAAGAAGAACAATACCAATTAAGTATAGAAAGGTTCTCTTGGTATCCAAACATTATATATTGCTTAAGATGTATGAAATATCATGAGGGTTTGAATGAGAATTAGAAAAGAACCATAAAGTTGCAGACAAGAAAATATATTA